>CM070873.1:147066432-147481432 GCA_036365515.1 Torymus aiolomorphi
TGTTCATAAATCTTGTTATTTTCAGACGATTCAGGATTTTTATATAACTGCTTAGTAAACCATAAATCACAAAATTTTTATGCAAACAAAGATCAATGGTCGATTTTACAGACAAAATAAGTGAGGGTAGTCATTTCGTATGTTTTTAAAGGCAATTAATCATAAATTTAAGTCAGTTCGACAGTATCGTATCACTTTGTGATCCTAACCTCAAAAGATATTGAGAAATCAGGACTTATATTCATATAGCGAATTAAATCTACTTACGATAAGACTACTTATTTCTCATATTTTTGGGATTGCTAAATCATAATTTAAAGTAGGTTCGATAGTAACATGCCACGTTCTGATACTAACCTCAAAAAGATTTTTTTAATCCTCGTAATGCTCGACATTCTTAATGGTTGGACTGCGCACTGATTAAATCAAGCTGTTAAATTATTACACGATTTAGTAGTAGAAATAGCTACTGTCAAGTCTTTTTGGTGTTTAGGTTAAGAATGTCGAGCATTACGAGGGTTAAAAAAATCTTTTTGAGGTTAGTATCAGAACGTGGCTTGTTACAATCGAACCTACGGGGGGGAGAAGGGTCCAGAGTTTCGACGATTCACTATAAAATTGAAGTCAACTATAGATGTCTTTCAGTTCCACAAATGATAATGTAGATTGTTCTTAATTTCGAAATTCTAAATTACGAAAATCATATTTACAAATGTAACACTTCACCTACTGTCCAAAACATCGATTAAAAACATACGAAATGACTACCCTAATTTGTTTTGTCTGTAAAATCAACCGTTGATCTTTGTTTGCATAAAAATTTTGTGATTTATGGTTTACTAAGCAGTTATATAAAAATCTTGAATCATCTGAAAATAACAAGATTTATGAACAGCGATCTCAAAAGCCCTATTAAGGGCATTTGAAGGGTGATTCATCAATAATATGTTTACTGGCGGTAGTTTATTGGATGAATCTTGATTTTTTTTTACACTTCCAGGCGCCATATTGGGCCGCCATATTGGATTTATGAATTCTGCCATATAACATCTTAAAGTACTTGGAAAGACAAATTTTTTCAGCAAGAAATCAGTTTTGTAAGTGTCCCCAAATTTTGGCGAGAGCCTTGATCGATTTGACGTGAAACGTCCCATATATATGTTATTTGGATTTCTATATCGTGATAAAGCAACATATAATTGACCGTGTGAGAATAATTGGCTTTTGATGTATAACCCTGCGTAATCAAAACTTTGTTCCTGAGATTTATTAATGGTCATGCAAAATGCTAATGTTAATGGAAACTGTTTTGTATAAAGAATAAACGGTAATGAAGAAGATTCTCCTATATTTAATGTAATTCTTCGAATAAAAAATCTATTACCTACTTTTTCTCCTGTTAATATTTCTGCTTCAATATTATATCTAAATAATTTGGTTATTTTAAGTCTAGTACCGTTACACAAACCTTCGTGTATACTCAAATTTCTAATTAACATAACAATAACATTAACTTTTAAATCTAATTTATGAGGTGGCAAACCTTCATAAATATTGTTTAACATTTCTATTGGAACAAGTAGATGAATGTTGTCATCACTTTGATCAACACCTTTACGAGTCGCATAATCTGTACTATAATAAGTCTTCTTATCACCATTTAATAACATTACAATTTTTTTATTCAAAAATTTAATGACTTCATTATGAGGTGCTAAAATAACACGACCATAATCATTTATTTTATTAATTTTTTTATAAATTTGTAAGAGAACATCGTTAGTTCTCCAATTATTAGGTATTATAAAAGGATTTATATTACCGTCTCCAATTTCTAATAATAATTTTGAGAATTCATTATTCTGAGAACGAATAATGTGTTTTAATTTGAAAATTTTAAATAAATGCCAAAGTTCAGAATATTTAATAGTGTCTTCAATTATAGCACTTCTAAATCCGTTTTTCATTACTGGGAGTATTTGTCGAAAATCACCTCCTAAAATTATTAATTTTCCCCCAAAAGATAAATCGTTTGTACATAAATCTCTTAAAGTTCTGTCAATAATTTCTAAAGCTTTTTTGGGTATCATAGATGCTTCATCCCAGATTATGACTTCTGTTTCTTTTAATTTCTTTTTATCTGATTCTAATTTTAAAAAAGGATTTTCAATACTATTTAAATCTAATGGTAATCTAAAGGTTCTATGAGTAGTCATTCCTTTGGGTAATAGAATAGACGCTATACCAGTCCAAGCCATTGATATAATATTTTTTCCTTTTGATAGAAAATAATAAATTAAAGTTTTATATAAAAATGTTTTACCCGAACCTCCAGGACCGTCTATAAAATTTATTTTATTTATATTTTTTATAAGTTGTTTGAAAATAAATTTTTGATCTTCATTTAATTTTGTAAACATATCTTCGAATATTTCCTTACTAATTGAAAGTATTTTACTATCGTATTTTATATTATTTATGATGGGATCAGATTCAGTTAATCCAAAATCTGTACAAGATAAATCTTCCAACAATAATAATTTATTTATATGATCTAAAGCTAAGTTATCTTTATTTTCATGAAAATCTTCACTAAAGTATTTTTTAAAATTTTCCCAAATAATATTGGCTCGAATATTTTCTGTTAGTAGAGACGAAGTAAAAAATTTACGTAATTGAAAAGGTAACATGACACGACATGCTTCTTTAAAAATTTTTTTAATTTATAAATCGTTTTCTATTAAATCCATTGCGGTCGCACTTTCTTTATGAGTATTATACGTTACATTTTTATATGTACGTAAATCTTTAAAGGATGTAGCGCCTTTTATACGACTTAATATTAATTTTAAAGCGAATCTTTCAGAATCTTTTGGAGATACTATATTTAAACGTCCAATAGCATAATATTTTTGTTCACGTTCACGTTTTACCCAAACTTTTTTTGCGTTAAATATATAATAATGCGGTATATTAACGTATTTTATATTATATGCAAATTTATCATTTTTATTCAAGTCAAACCACGCTGTCAAAGTTGTTTTCCAATTATCAAGAGTATCTATTTCATAATTTTCTTCAAAAACAATTTTTTGTTGATTTTCTGTATGAACTGCTAAACGGATAACAGTATGACTCCTTCCACATAAGGGAAATTTTTGTAACCGTCATGCTGCTTCCATTGGGCTCAAGTACCGGCCATCAATATATGCAGTAATTTCATCATATATTCCATTTCTTTTGTCATCATTTTTTTAATGTACAAAAAGCTCTATCACTACCTTTATGTATATAATCAAAAATATATTTGATGCTTTGAATTGAAGCACAATATTCAACATTAATATGACATTTATATTTTTCTAATAAAAATGTATTGTAAGGAACTACCATTGAATTATCTACTGGAATAATTTTTTTACTTCTTTTAAGTCGATATGTGTAATTCTCATAAGAATTATTTGTTCGTTTATATTGAGGATAATCATTTTTTTTAAATGTTGTTGACGATTGAAAAGGTTTAGGAAAATTTTTTTTACGAATATCTTTACATTTATCGTAACACGGAGAATTTTCACTATGTGGTCCATGTAACATATGTTTTATAACTAATTTTTGTAACTTTTTATCATTATTAGAAAGTATCCCAGCAGAAATGTGTTTATTAAAAGCTTCTGGTGTCATTAATTTATTTTTGTGATCTAATGTTACTACAAGATATTCATGCGGTAATCCTCTTTTCTGAAATTCAATAGTATACACATAAGCTAAAGCATTTCCAAAAATTTGATGGTTTTCTATATCGTTAAGTAAACACTTAAATTTTGTATAAAATAATCTAACTGTAATATTTGGTATATCATTGGGCGTAGTTCCGATAGGAAATGTCGTTAATACATTTTTTAATTCTGTCCACTTAGGATTATACGTCATAGTTATAAATAAATCAGTTCGGCCAATATTTCTTACTATTGCCATTACATCTTGATAATGTTGTTGCATATATCTAGGACTACCTATATAAGTTGCTGGTAGTACAAAAATATTTCCTAGTCTTTCTTTTTTTTCAAAATATTCTGATATATTTAATTCCTATTTATAACACGATCCCTCAAATCTTGATAACATTCAGTACGTAATTTTTTTTGTTTCTGCCCAAAATAATTCATTCTATTGTTTTTTATCATAATATAGGCATGTAAAAAGCATTGTTGGGTTAGTCTCCCTCCAAATAAAAGTGGATTGAAATTTTCTGAATTTGGTCTGTAAGCTAATCTATAAGAATAGTGCTGTAATATTGTTACAAGGTTTTCTTTTGAATCATATGGTTTTTTAGTATAACCAATACTCTCTCCAGCCTAAATCTCCTGAAGGAAAAAATAATGGAAATACCATTGGGTCAACATGATGTAATAATTTACTTAAATATGCGTATTCTTTTTCATTAGAACTATTTTTTGGATAAACGCATATATCATAATTATGAGGGATTCCTGATTTGGAACTAATTATAGCTGCACATTCCGACATTAATGGTTTAGTATAATTATGTTTTTGATTATTATTCTTACGAACAAAATATAATTTATAATTTGAAAGTTTCTCTGTATTAGTTATTTCGTGTAAATATTTATACTGTTTAGCATAAGGATTACTATTTAAAACTTCAGTCAATAATTTTAAATGTTCTTGAGTTAAATCTTTATGACTCTTTATTTTCATTTCAATTGCAGTATTGTCATCATATATATGTATAATTGACCACACGAAGGTTCTGCATTTTTTTTTTGGTAATAAAGTATTTGGCGTTATATGACAAACTTGTCTTTGAATTTTTAAATTATAAATAGCTTTTTTCTTTTCGTATTTTACGTTTGCACTAAATGTAGCAAAGCAAAATAAGTTATTATAATATCTGATTAAAGTTCGAAAATTATTATCATATAATAATAGATTCTTTAGTGTTTTATTATATATACTTAGCGGAGACAAAATTATTTTACCCTTACTACAACAAATTGATTTATGATTTTCTTCTTTCCAATATACTGCCGAACAAAATGTACAAACATAACTCATATTACCGAAATATGATTCATACTCTAAATTTTTATTTTTACTACATTTCTGTTTATTTACTTTTAACGTAGAAAAGGATGATGACGCGAGATGTTCGAGGACGAGCTCGGCAGCGCCTCTCCTACACTATATGTATATAAGAGAAAGATAGAGAAGAAGAGAGAGATAGAAAGAGGGGGAGAGAAAGAACTAAAGGCACTCAATCCGTCTCTCACCGTTTTCTCATGCTCTGTTTGCAGTTGCTGCACTTTTCTTTGGAAAGAAAAAATACGGACAGCGTTCGACTTGTAATTGAACTGTCAAATGAATGCGCATACGCCGCGCTACGCTCGCGTGAGTTTGGCGTTATCCTTGATTTGAATAATTAAGAAGTTTCCTTTGAAAAAGTTGCTCTGTAATTAATTGGTCTCGTTAATTGAGGAGAAAAGGCGCGCATTATAATAAATGCGCGAACGCGCTTCTTGCGCTGATGGCAGGAGGGTGGCATAGTTTGTTTTCAGAAAGCAGCCTGTTATTTGTGTATCGAGGTGAAGAACTGACAACGGAGCGATGCAGAAGTTGTCGACAGAAGTGACTTCTGCATCACAGAGAGTTGTCATTAGAGGGACAATCAGTGTGACCAGGTTGTGGCGATAAATCGCCACTTTTACATGCGTAGTATTACGATATATATTGTTTACCTGGCCACACTGGGGACAATGCGGAGGGACAATGCGGAGGGCCGCGGAGGGACGCGGAGGAACGCGGAGGGATGCGGAAGGACAAGATCCTTTTTGCGGAGGGACGTGGAGGGACGCGGAGGGACGTGGAGGGATGCGGAGTGACACGGAGGGACGCCGAGGGACATGCGGAGGGACAATGCAGACCCCAAATAACGCAAAAAAACAGTGAATTTTACGTTATTTTGTGGGGGCACTTTGCGGAGGTACGCGGAGGGATGCGGAGTGACGCGGAGGGACGCGGAGGGACGCGGAGGGACGCGGAGGGTTAACGACTCAATTCAGCTTACAACTATATAGTATAGTAATATATATATATATATATATATATATATATATATATATATATATATATATATATATATATATATATATTTTTTACATTTCTCCAAAGGGGTTTATAAAACCCGTTTTTTATATATAGTGGTTTATTGAGCCCGATTTTGATTATGCAGCCCGGGCTTCATAATATTTCTAAATATAGGGGTTTATGCGGCCAGACCTAGAGTCTATAACCCGAGGGTCCATTATTTCTTTAGTCACTTGCCATAGGGAACTCTGGGCTGTAGGTACTAATATACATACAGTCTTGGGCTACATAAACCCCGATAAGTGTATATATTTTATATATATATATAAAATGCACCTTTTAAGGATCTATGTCAGCACGGATTCGATACTTTGAGAATTTTTCGGACTTTTGAGGACATCCTCAAAATTCCTTCGGCATGAAACGGTACTTTTGAGGATTTAAATGAATACCTTCAACGCAGAGGGGGAGTTATTTCTTTAGTCAAAAAGCCCCTAATGTATATATATATATATATATAAATATATATATACATTAGGGGCTTCGCCCCTTGCTTGCTCTGCTCGCCAACCCCCATTTTTAGTGTGAATTGTTAAAAAAAATATTATAGCAACAGCTAATACAACTGAAAATCGTTTTCTAAAATA
The DNA here is from genome assembly GCA_036365515.1 of Torymus aiolomorphi. Classification (NCBI taxonomy): domain Eukaryota; kingdom Metazoa; phylum Arthropoda; class Insecta; order Hymenoptera; family Torymidae; genus Torymus; species Torymus aiolomorphi. The sequence continues at coordinate 147,073,188 of CM070873.1, forward strand.
TGTGTAAACTGAATTTTGTTTTCAGAAATGGTTTTTTCTAAATTTGCTAGATATGTTCGAATATTCATTCAGTGAATAATCACAAAAATTTGGATCAAATAAATATGGAAAGTTATTTAAGTTTTAATTATATATAAAAATTTATTATTTTAAACATATAATAATGTGATATAAAATTAATCTTATAATTGTAGTTGCGGATTATATTTCATATGAAGATAAATATTGATAATAATGAATAAGGATAACTTAAATATTAGGTATATCTATATTTAACAAAATAATGCATAAAATATATGTAGTCCATTACGTCAGCTCTAATATTATTTGTTATTTATTGATTATAAACTAATTTTTCAGCAAAATCCAGTAATATTTTAATTTTTGTCCGCCATTTTGAATTTTCAAAATCTGATTTCAGATTCGTAATCAGCGAATCCAGAAACCTCCTACATACAATTTTCCGCAAAAACTGGCAATATTTCAATTTTTGGCTGCCATTTTGTATTTACAAAATCTGAGTTCAGATAAATAATCAGGGAATCCGGAAACCCACAATATACACTTTTAGCAATTTCCGATAAAATTTCAATTTTTGGTTGAAATCATGGGTACATTATTTTGATTTTTCACAATCTGAGTTCAGATTCGTATTCAGCGTATCCAGAAATTCCGTATATACAATATTCAGCAAAATCCAGTAATATTTCAATTTTTGGCCGCCATTTTGTATTTACAAAATCTGAGTTCAGATTCCTAATCAACGAATCCGGAAACTTACAATATACAATTTTTAGCAAATTCCGGTAAAATTTCAAATTTTGGCCGCCATCTTGCGTCCACTATTTTAAATTTTCAAAATCTGAGTTCAGATTCGTAATCAGCGAATCCAGAATTTCCGAACATATATTTTTCAATATTTGGCCGCCATCATGGATCCGTTATATTGAATTTTCATAATCTGAATTCAGATTCCTAATTAGCGAATCCAGTAAAACCGTATATACAATTTTCAGCAAAATTCAGTAATATTTCAATATTTGGCAGGCATCTTCGATCCGTTATATTGAATTTTCATAATCTGAATTAAGATTCGTCATCATGCGAATCCAGAAATCCCCCATATACAATTGTAAAATTCAGTAATATTTCAATATTTGGCCGCCATTTTGATTTGGCAAAATATGAGTTCAGATTCGTAATCAGCGAATCCAGAAACTCCGTATATACAATTTTCAGAAAATTCCAGTAATATTTGAATATATGGCTACCATCTTAGATCCGCCATTTTGAATTCTCAAAATCTGAGTACAGATTCCTAATCAGCGAATTCGGAAACAGACTACATAAAATTTTTAGCAGAATATGAGGAATGGATTAAGTAGGGTGGTGTAACGTCCGTGTTACAATGTCGCGAAAACGATAAAGTTAACGCGATAAATGTTCCAGTTTCGGTTTACGCCTACACGTAATAACCACGGGAGTAGGAACGCGTGAAAATAGTTAATCGGACAGGTAAATTAAACAATGATAATTCGCGATACTAATTAAGCGGCAAGCGACAGCGTCAGCGAACAATTAGAGTGACAGAGAAAGAGAAAGGATAGCGATCTTCAGAGTTACTTACTTTGGGGCGGTTGCGGTTGGCTTGTTCTCTCAGTTAGCCCTCGTCAGTCTCAGGACCCAAACGCAGCGGGCGATTCAAATGGCAGAAGGAGAGGATCGTAGAAATAAAGTAACTCTCAAAAATGCAATTATGTGATGTTTATTAATTGCATAAAGTTACGTTAAAACTGTTACACACTGATTGTAGTCGAGATATAATATCAACAATTATTCGCGAGACTACAATCAGAGAAGCTTGACAAATATTTTAAGTTAATTCCACAAGAAAATATTCTAAGTCAATTATACTCGAAATTATTCTAAGTAAATTCTACTCGAAATTATTCTAAGTAAATTCTGCTCGAAAATATTCTAAGTTAATTCTGCTCGAAAATATTCTAAGTAAATTCTGCTCGAAAATATTCTAAGTCAGAATACAAAATGTCGAAAATTATTCTAAGTCCAATTGTTACAATTAAATAGTCGTCGGTCAAGGGCTTCGCCCTTCGAAAAAAAAAGAACAAAAGCTTCTGCTAGAGTGGAGGCGCGTCGCGGCTTTTATACCCGCGCATGTATCTAGGGCAGATGCAAAGGTAAGGGAGTGTAGGGTATCTCATCTTTTGCATGGGGTGGCAAGGACGCGGGTGGGGAACTCGGGTTCGAATGTGGCGCTGCCAAGGACAAGGGTTGGATCGATAGGCGGTACGAATACGGGTAAGGTAGAATTCGTTACCATGCGAACTGTGGCTCACGTAGGTAACCCAGTTGCTACCATGTGGCGCCACTGACAGGAAAGAGGACTCATGGTAACATGAAGGAAAAAAGGTTGTAGGGTGGTAAGGATAGATGGTAGCATGGGTGTCCAAAGTAGCGGTCAGTCGTGCTCGACGTGACAGTGGGATAGGTGGAGGGGGCGTGGAGGGGACGTGGAGGGGGTGGAGGGGGGGTGGAGCGGGTAGGTACCCATTTTGAGCCTTACAACTATATAATATAGGAAGATATATATATATATTTTTTTTTCAAATAAGTAGCAAACTTTTATTATAAAATAAAAAAATATGTTATTAATATAATATAAGTATTGTTACTTTGTGAAATCTTTTTCATTGTTACAGAGTTATATCAGAACAAGTATAATTGATAAGTAGATCGTGATTAAATAGTTTAGTTTCTAACATAGAAGAGTTCAGGAGTTGAACATATATGTTATTATTACTTACAATTAGTATTCTTTACAAATTTCTTTTTAATGGTGCAAATCAAAATCTCATTATTATTATGGATTAAGTCCACGAAAAGATTAATTTCAAGTCTGTCAAAGCACGCAACCTCCTGTAGTAGAAAAAGAAGAAATAATGATGTCATTATTATTATGCATTAAGGGGAGGCCGAAGTACCGTCAGTTAGTTTTTCAAAGTTTTCTCTTCGAATAATTAACCGATTGGGCTGAAATTTTGGAAAAATACTGAAAATTTATATACGAAGCGCGTTCAAATCTTGAAATTAAAAAAAAATTATGATCTTTCAATTTCGTAATTTATAGGTTATGTTACCCGCACAAGTTTTTCAAGGTTTTCTCGGCAATTAATTGATTGTTTGAGTTGCGATTTTGAGAAATAACTAAACATTAATAGCCAAAGCGCGCTCAAGTCCCCAAAATCCAAGAAGATAAGAATTTTTTAATTTATATAATAAAAACGCGTTTTACTGATTACAGCGCCACCCTCCATTTAAAATACATTGACTCCGGCGTCCCCTTAAGGCCACGAAAAGATTAATTTCAAGTCTGTCAATGCACACAACCTCCTGTAGTAGAAAAAAAAGAAATAATGTTGTCATTATTATTTAATTAAACACCAATTAAAAGATTATGCCAAATGAACATTAAAATACAGAAAAAAGCAGAAATGATGTGTTATTGTTGTGAAAATATCAACGAATAAAAATGCTCAGTTAATCTAATTTTATAATTTTCTCACGGTGGGAGACGTCAAAATGTTTCAGAGGATTCCTCAGTAAATATTTTTCTACACAAGATTCAGATAATTATTTGAAAAAGTATACAAGAATGTTAAGAAAGCTTTTATTATCAGTAATTCTTAGTTCATAGACTGATTGTTTTTAATTTTACAAGATGTGTGCCAATCATGAGTTATTAAATTAAGATGTTTTATATTTTCTACTATAAAAGAATATAGAGAAAGCTTTTTTCTCCCAATGATTTTCTTAGTTCATAAACTTTTGTTTTTAATTTTGCAAGATGTGTCTGATAGGTTATTAATTGAAGTGGTTTCTAGTGAAAACTTCAACGAATCCAAGTGTTGAAAATAATGTAATTCATGATTGGTTTACGGTGAGGGGCGCCAAATGTTTCAGAGGAGTCATTTGTTCTGTAAATATACAGTACATGAAACCATAATATAAATTACTGTAACGGCTACTTTTTGAATCTGCAACCAACATTTTAATTTGCTAGTCTCTTTAGTCTTTGATAAAATATTATGAAAAAGAAATATGTGAATATCAAAATAATGAAACGAATTCCAGCTTTAGAATGTGCAATAGAAGGCTAAAGGTAAATTTTAGCACAAATTTAACAATGTAATAATAACTATCTTCCCCTGCCCTCTCTCGCCATCTATTTCTCCTCCAGCTGTCTCTCTTCCTCTCTCCCCCTCTCTCTCAATATCCGTCAAATTCTGTACCAAAAACTTTAATGAGAGTTGAGATACTTTTTTAATACAATCAACACGTTTAAAAAAAAAAATAATTTAAGTACGTTTTAACAACACAATTTTTGTCTAGACTTTTATTTAGTCGAAACCCATCTATTCAATAAGCACTCTGCAAATGGTAATAATTTTTTTCATGACTGTACCAATAATAATATTGTTAATATAAAACTTTCTACGAAAGTATAAAATAAGACAAGTATAGACGTTTTTTCTGTATAATCTATAAAATAATAATATTTATGATTTTTTAAAAGAAATCAAATAAATACCAGTGAAAAAGTCTTTTACTTCTTTGTGTCATTGTATGCTGAACAAATTATATGCAAGTAAGTACATTCAAATTGTTCATTGCAAATCAAACAAATGAAAGTTGTGAAATCAGTTGTCGATAGTCAAGTAATGCAAACAACTCTCGGAAACAACTGTATGACTATTCTCAAAAATGTATTAAAATTTGTTCATCCATCTATACAAAATAAAACCGCTGCCAATTCATTGGCACGTGGCTTCCTTAAACTTAATTTATTGATCCCTTTAATTAATTTTTACTTCTAATATTTAAAATTTAATAGTTTATGTTGTACGGTTAGACTAAGTAGGAGAATGTCATGCGTCCAGATTCAGCTTAAACTGTGCGTTATATCTTTTTTCGTAATGGACCGATTTTTTGGGGCAACGAACTTGATCTGAAGATATATAAAAGCTACATCTGTGCCAAATTTCAGGACAATTGGGTAATTTTTGCTCTTGTTATCGTGCGACAATGAAATCGCAAATTTTTTCTAAAATAATTTTTTTCTAAAAAACAAATGAAGATATTCCCCTGAAATTTTAACCAAATATAGTCTTCTATAAATTTAATAAGTGGTTAAAATTTTAAGTCGATAAATCAAGTATTTTTTGAGAAAACGCGATTCGAAAATTTTTTAAAAAAATTTTTAACCTGAAATATCTTTTTTCCTAATGAACCGATTTTTTTGGGCAACGAACTCGATCTGAAGATATATAAAAGCTACATCTGTGCCAAATTTCAGGACAATTGGATAATTTTTGCTGTAGTTATCGTGCGACAACGAAAAGGCAAATTTTTTATAAAATAATTCTTTTCTAAAAAACAAATGAAGATCATCTTTTGAAATTTTAACCAAATATAGTCTTCTATAAGTTTAATAAGTGGTTAAAATTTTAAGTCGATAAATCAAGTAATCTCTGAGAAAATGCGATTCAAAAATTTTTTAAAAAAAAAGGTCGATTGGATAATTTTTGCTCTAGTTATCGTGCGACAACGAAAATGGAAATTTTTTCTAAAATAATTTTTTTCTAAAAAACAAATGAAGATAATCTCTTGAAATTTTAACCACATATAGTCTTAAATTAGTGTAATAACTGGTTAAAATTTCAAGCCGATAAATAAAGTATTTTTTGTGAAATTAATTTATGAAATATAGAGAAGTTTTCCTTAATAACAAATGACAGAATGAAGATATTTTAAATTTTAAAAAAGAAAAATATACGTAATTTAAACACCTTTCAAGAAAAGTTTATTATATTATGTAATAATGGCTATGTTGAGGATTCATCGCCAAAGGCGAGCTTGCTCGACCTCGACCCAAGACGAGCACGCTCGAGCTCGACCGAAGGCGAGCATGCTCGAGCTCGATGCTCAAATAGGCGAGCCCGCTAGGGAGCGCCCCACTACTTCGCTCTCTACGCGGCCCTCTTAACGCTCCTCTCTCTACCAGGCACGCTGGCAGCACTCCGCAACGCCGGCCGGCAGTAGCAGCTCACGCGCGACGGCCAGAGACAGAGCAGCAACACCTGTACGCCAAAGGGCACGACGGCACTTCAATAAATCAATTTCATTCTCCACACGAAACGGCTATCATTCTTTTGAACCAGTACTGTCCACGATCCTTTCTTCAGCTACAAAACAGGCTATAAAATAAGAAAAAACCGCTGCTAATTCATTGGTCCGTAGGTTCATCAACCGTAATTTGTTGATTCCTTAAATTAATTTTTAATAACAAAATTTATAATTTTTTAAAAAATTTATTGTATAATTATAATTAAATTCATTTATAAATATTAAAAATTGTTCATCGGGCATACCGGGAGCTTTCCTCGAAGGAGGAAGAGACGTCTGCACGTGGACGACCATAAGGACGAGTGACGTCCAGGACGCCGCACAGTGGGAACTTTTTTTTTTTGTTTCAAAATCAAATATCTCAAAAACGATTATAGATAGCGTGATGGGGTTTGGCATATTGTAAACTAGAGCATTTCTAGAATATCAGAAAAATGGTTGGAAATCAAAATTTTTATTACATAACCTCAAAATAATCGCGCTAACATGCAAACTTTTCGAAAAATTGCATAAAATTGGTCACAGAATTACGGACAAGTTTATTTTTGTAGTGGAAAACATCATTTTCGACGTATTTTTTACCGCTGAATACGAATATTTTGGTTCCAATAGTCAAAATTGACACTGTTTCGAAATATACGCAATTTAAACACATAAAACCCGATTTTTCAACGTTTTGGAGCTTCAAACCACTTATTTATCTATAATAGAGGTATTTAAAATTAAAGAGGTATTTAATTAAAAAATACATCGTAAAAGTAGTACGCATTCTTCCAGATTCAATATCTCGAAAAGATTTTCCATCAGATTAACTATTATTAATCAAATGTCAGCAGTTATATTAACACATACTTATATGATACATCCATACACGCTCAATCACATGTGTATGTGAAGCTACTTTCGGGGACATTTTTGCGTATAAGAACACACTTTCGAGGACATTCTCCATTTTTGGGGACAGCCCCCGAAAAAGAAACGAATAAGAACCCAATTATGGGGACGGTCCTCGGAAGTGGCTGTCTGTGTAAACGTACTTTTGAGGACATTCACTCCAATACGAGTAAAAAGACACTTTCGGAGACATCAAAATAAAAAATATTAAAATACAATTATATAAAGTTATGGAAACGTCGCTCAAAAGTTTAGTGAGTGTAATAATACTTTCGAGGACACTTTCTGAAATGCAAGTAACAGCGCAGTTTTGGGGTGTTACGATATAAACGGATCTCATATCGTAACACTTCCTTTGACCTACTAACTTCTTGTTCTGTTACCTGCGTCAAAGTGAGTTTCTGATTGGATGACGTTCACAAGGCATCCGTCCGCCTTGCTCTCACGAGGACCTCTCGTTCTCAGCTTATTCGTCACACGCCCCCACAAGCGTGCGATATAGGGGATAGTTCAGTGAAGCGATTGCGTCCAACAAAATTCCGAAGATTAGAAGGATTAGGGTATGATTGTAGGGCTACTCGACTGAACAATAAAAATTAACAGACCTGTGAAATTATTTCAAGTTCTTATCCCTTTATTATAATCATTTATACAATCCAAAAATGATAACTAAAACTAAACCCTAATTCCTCAAAGGAGTTCGGCAATTCCCGTCTTACGCCTATGTAAACGCGCCTTAAGGTTCGAGAAAACGCGGGGGCGCGGAGAGTCTACTTAACTAATGATTATATCCCGGGATCCGTCTTCTGAAATACACTAAAGCCCCGTTGCAGAAATGATGATACGTTAACCCCCCCCTATTGGGGACACCGCAGTAGAGAATCACGAAGTGTGATGATACCCGTTATTACTTATTTGTGTAAGCGTGGATATATAAGAGCCTGTCTCGTGGCGTGAAGTATAAACTAGACTGTCTAAACGTTAACTACTATAAATTAGACCAAGCGCGACCCTAATACTATGTCCCTATGTGAACGCACCTTGATGTCGGAGAGGCGGCGCAGCACCGTTGTAGAGTCGCATATGTCGCGGGTGGCGCGCGGCCTTCTATGTAGAGCTATAGTCGCAGGCAAAAGCAGCAGAACAGCCGTCTCGCACCCCGCGGCAGCCGAACGACGACGCTGGACACCCGGGTGGCACGAGGAGGGTGTTGTCCGAGGGAACGGAAGGAGGTGGAAAACCGCAAGATATTCGATACCTGGCTGAGCGGATCCCTGCGGCGAAGATATCTCCGATGTCAGTTAAGTGCCTCCTTTTTGATGGTTATTTATTAGTTGAAAATCCCAACAAGAAGGACTGAGTACTCTGTGTGATGTTGTTTTTCCTTTGATTTCTTCTAGTTACAGCAGAGAGGAAATCTGAAGGTGCGGGTCAAGGCCAGAGGACTCCTTCCACCCAGTGTATTGCTTCAGCTGTAGTGTATTTGTATTTATGCGCCTACATATGGGTATGCATAGTGAGGCGTACTGCTGTGTTTATATATATATATATATATATATATATATATATATATATATATATATATATATATAATGTGAGTGTGGATATATGCATCTAGATTCTAATCTACTTGATGCTTCACTGCACTGCGTGTTTAAGACCTGTGTGGCTCCATCGGATCAGGCTGCGTTGCTATGATGTTCCCATGTGCTCCGCTGTCGTGCTACACTCACCAGTATCTGCGGAGGGGATGATGCTAGGTGTCGATTAAGGTAAGGCGAAGGGTTGACTGACACTCCTTCGAGCTTCGACTCTTGTCGAAGAATCTGAACTCCTATAGGGCAAGGAAAGAGAAGGTACAAGGGGAAGCAGGACAGTTGAGGATGTCACCTGGCCTTCGTCCACCACTACAGGGAGCAAGACCGCAATTCCCTGCTTATTATTGGGGGGTGAGTCAAAAAAGAAAAGCTGGATATTAATTGTATGGGTACAAGCGGCTAACATCAGTTCACGAGTACCTACGCACTTATGAGTACATGCATGGTATACCTCTCACTGATGGTATATGCATGTAATGACTATTTTTCTATGCGACTTAGAGCTGAGGTTTATTTGACGTACATACAAGGTATTATATTGATAAGCGAGATATCGATATTTATGATGAACTTTATAATAATATAAATAATAAAAAGTAAAAAAAATATATAATAATAAAAAGTAAAATAAAAGAAAAAAAAAAAAAAAGGAAAAGGAAATTTTTGCACTTATGCCGGGTAGATGATCCTAAGTCTTATTTGTTTATTTATTATTCTATTGATTCTAGGGGTACAACTAGAGAAGAGGAAAAGGAAAAGAAAAAAAAGGAGACGTAGAGAGGGCTCCGTCACAAGCTCCCCAGCGACCTACTCGAAGGAGCTTCTACTACAAAAAGTGATCTGGTGGAGGTGCTTCTCCTGTCGAATAGCACTACCGAGTTCAATGAATCGCCTTTGGTAGCTGGTACGAGCCCTGGAATGGAACAACTAACAGCCTTATATTCTTTAACCAGCTGACGGATGAGACTAGGAACCAACAACTCTGATCTGAGGACTAGTTAGTTATTCTCGCTTCAAGGACTCGGGATTCCTCAATAAAACCCTTTTATTGCGGCAAGGGTAACACTCGCGGCCTACACACATACACAAATCTCTACCGCGCGCTAGTTCACAACTTTGTTCGGAGAAGTCTATACCTTAAGGAAACAGTAATATGATACGAAAGGCAACTTACTTTGTGTAAATGGTGAATCACTCTAGTGCTGGTTCTCTACTGTGGTTGCAAATTATTTGATTATTATCGTTGATAGTCCGAGTTCGGTAGGATCTGCGTGCGATTTGTATTTGCGTGTAGTAATGTTCGCCGTATTATAATGCGTTATACTATGGTGGAATTTTTAAAACAAAACTGATGATCCGGGTTTTTTAATAATGTAGAAACATGTGCGAATAAAAAGAAAACTGTAAAAAAAATAATTTTGGCCACTGCGACTCTTTCAACGTATATATGTAACTGGTTCTCGTAGACTTCGCTTAGTCTAAGCGTGAAGGCTGCTAATTTCTGACTGCCGAGTTGGCGTGGCATCGTCAAGCTGCCCGTCGCCTTGCCCCCTAATTGTCCTCGCTTTCTCTCTCGCACCCACGCACCATATGCCCCTTGACGACAATGTCGCACCGCTGTGCGACACTTATCGCCGCTAAGGGGTGTCTTATTACTCGGCGCGTGTAGGAATGCGATTTTCGGCTGCGAGGGGAGAGTGCTGCGTGGACGCAACTTGTTGCAGCTTTGGGCGATAAGCTCTTAACTAGGATCGCGTATACAAATTTTAAAATTTTACTGCGGGGAAAATATATGTTCCAATGAAAATCATTGTACTCATTATAATTTTAACCAATTAAAGAAAAAGGTAAAGCCAAAAAGTTGTCACGTAACACCCTCCCCTTGTGGAACGTTTGCCGCCCACGGAGAACTTGAGTCATAGGAAAAATGCTGATCCACTGGAAGCGCTGCGCCTGGTCGTGTCTCGAAGAAGAAGGAGAGTCTGGAAAGTCCTACTTGGTTTTGGAGAAAGATAAAAAAATATTTTTGAAGTCCGAAAAAAATTTTTTTTTTTTTTTTGTTTTTTTTTTTTTTTTTTTTTTTTGTTTTTGTTTTATTGCAAAATATTAAGTCCGTCATTAGTGTGGAATAAGAGTAGAGTATAAGTGCATTGTGGACCCATTGAGGATCCGTTTATATATATATATATATATATATATATATATGAGGCTTAGTATGTCCCTCGTTTACACATCCTGAGGTGCCCTTTTAGGCTACGCCGCGTCATTCTAAATCCACAACCATGGTGTTTGATTATCTCCAATCCTGCTTGGAGATCGCAAATGGCTTGATGATTGAAGATGTGCTTTCGGATCACATCACGCCCGCACATCGGGTGGTAAATAGTTAGGCGCTCCTTCTCTCGTGCAGAGATTATGGGGGGAATCGTCGGATGCGCCCCATATTTTGGCGGCGCACGGTTCAGGGCTGTCTCTGCGTCTTGTAGGTTGAAATATTTGATATAGGTCTGGATGATCCCCCTGTCTCCGATGGGGTGGGAGAAAAAGTAATCTATCCGCCCATATCTGCCGAATTGTTTGACGACTTCTAGTTCCTCGTCGACCGGGGTGATCACGATAGTGATCCTAAGCCCCGCAACATGCTCACTCATGCTGATCATTTTGGGGGTCCGCTCCCGTAATATTCGCGCGAACCTTTCTGCTCCCGTTTCGGGGGCCTCCAGCATTCTCGGCGATTCTTTCGGTTCCGCTGGGCGTTCCTCTTGCTGCGTGGGCGGTTGATCATTCGGATCATCTTGGGAGGCAGAGTCCTCCTCGTCCTGATCCTCTTCGGACGTCACGTCATCATACGCCCACAGGCTGTATTTATGGAATGCCTTCAAACATTCGTCGAAGCTACTGAACTCTGCGTTCAGTGTATAGCTGGTACGCCCGCGTTTCTCTTCTTGATCCGGCCCCGTGAAATGCAGTGCCCCGTCTTTCCTCAACATCCGCATTAGCAGGGTAGTGGATCGACAGTCCATGTACTCAAAAGTCCCCGTTGTTGGCTCTTCCGGATTCCCGTATATGGATATCAACCGTAGTCCGATCGCGTTCTCGATTTCCTGATCCTTATCTTCTTGGCTGGTTTGTTCCTCGTCAGTGGGGACACAGAAAGGAGAAGGTTCGCGTCGAGCCCTCCATATCTCGGCTATCCTTTGAAGGGCAACTGGTAAGCCTCCCAGTGCTGCTCCTGTACCTGACGCGTTGTCCTCTTGGGTTGATAGTGATTGAGACATGGCTGTAACAGACAATGACAAGTTAATTGGGGTTTTATTTAAGCTTGGGATGGGGTAGATAAGAAAATGGCAAGGCAATATATATGTTTTTATGGAATAGAGACAATGGTGAGCGTTATTACAGAAGTCCTTATTGTTTTCGTAATTGTTCTAGGGCTCGCTGTCGCGAGCATGTGGGCAAGTGCATAACCCAGTTTCTGGTGTCAATAGGAAATCCACAGGTTCGGTGGGTCCTTTCCGTGATTCTATTGGTGATGGTGTACTGGCGTAGGGCGGGTCGAGCTCGGTAACGTGCATCGCTCGAGCGAAGGGCATGGTTAGCATCTGCCTGGTGGTGGTACTTCACGAATCCATGGGACAACCTGTCGAGATGGTCCCTTCTCGTATAACAGTATTCCATGGTCCCGAATTTCGCAAAATGAGAAAAGAAACGGCGTTCGATCTTCTTTTCACCCTGATTTCTTTCTGTCCCTTGCCTGACTCGTCGATCCCATGGTAGCTGACAGAATATTCGATTCTTATCGAATTTAAGGTTGTCTTTCTTGTTCGGAACCTTCCGGACTTCGGATCACATTTTCGGGTCAGGGCTCCCGAGTCGTGACGTTTCTTCAATGTCTTCGGTTGCAAGTACAATGGGTGTGTTCTTGCCAGGGTCAGAGAGGGTTTCGGTGACCTCGTTTTTTATTCGAGTGGAGATAGTTTTTTCCATCCGTTGTAGTTGGATCAAGACCGTATTCAGAACTGAATCCATGCTAGAGAGGAAAGTCCACTATGGAGTGCTCTGTAACTGAGGGGAACCGGGATGATTAGTATTTATTCGGTGTCGATGGTTGTGATGGGACATGAGGAGATGGATATTGGGACGGGGCTCATAAGGTTTTCTGCGGAACGTTGTCCCGTTCCGGATCCCTGCATCTCGATGTCATACCCCCGGATAATAGGTTTGGACGTGGAGCGCCGGTTCCGCTTGAAGGGAAAAATTCGTGCGACGAGGTACAAAACGGCGCAGATTATGAAAACTCCCTGGACTCCCAGGCCGCTATAGATCAAGTTGTTGGTGAAGGAAGTAGCCCGCTTGTGTCGGCCAACTTCTTGGAGTTGTGCCATGATGTTTCTCAATGATTCCTTTCTGTCGCCCCAAGACGGTAGATGACTTAAGGCTTCTTGGGTTAGTGTTGCCTCGCTGGTGGAGGAATTGTCCCGTAACTGAAAATTCGGTAGGAGGTCCGTCACGTGCAGTCCAAAATCTGGGTCGTATATATATTGGGTCCTGGAGGTCCTGACGCTATTAGGAATTAAGGTCAGGTGCGGAGTACGTCCCATGCATCCCTCGGCCAGTCTTAGTATCCCCACCCCCTGAAGGTTAACATTTTTGTAGACTTCCCCTGGACACGAGACCTGTATGGTCTCAGTCTCGATGGTGGAAAATAACCAGGTGCCGTCGGTTTCTAGATAGCGCCATTGCGTCGTGGTTTCCGGTCTCATGACGATGTTGCACAAGGAGAGGGATGCCTTCGTGGGATTGGTTAACATTTCGATCTCGCATTCCTTATGCCCCCCGGCGGTGTAGACGGCTCCTTGAGTGGGGCACATGTACCCATAGTGAGAGTCGAGGCAGTCCTTCAGCTGATGTTGATGGATTTTGAGGTAGGTCCTTTGATCTTTGCTAAGAATCATATACTCATATTCGGGGACGATACAGGCGGGCCCTAGAGGATGCCCCGGAACGTTTTGAGGTATGGCGACGGGGTGTAGTCTGTATAAATCATAAGAAGTCCTATCCGTGAGCGGGAGGCTTAACCTTGCTAGAACCCTCCCTGAGTGGTATATAGCATCTATGGAGGCAATTCGAGCGATTTCCTCGGCTCGGATGTGTTGAGTAGGGATTGGGAGATCCAGATTGTCGTCTAATTGCCGAATATCGCTCGCGATACTCTGAATAGTGTCCCTCCTTAACAGCCGGGGATGTATTCTTCGTTCCATCAGGTTGTTAAGGATGGCTAACAATTCTCGGTTGCAATAAATGAGATGGTCCATCTTGGCCTCGGTTTGTCGTGCGAACGCGTTTAGTTCCCATAAGAACTGGTTCTTCTCGAAATCTCTAGTGAGGTTATTCACCTTGTCTCGCATCTGGACTTCCATTGCTTTTACTAGGGCTTGATGAGATGCTGTCATGTTATAAAGCTCTTCCAGCCCTGCCGCTAAGATGTGTGTTTTGTCCTCGGTGAGTTTCGCAAGTTTGGTTTGATCCTGGAAGAGTTGGTCGATGTTTTTGTTGATCAAGTCCGCGTCCTCCTCCGTGACGAGTCCGAATAGTCCTTTGCTCATACTTCCGATTATTCCTAAAGGGGCCATCCTCCTGAATCGCATGTCTCTAAGAAGGGGGGCGTGTTAGGTTCCCTGACGTTCATGGTTTCCGCTAGGATCCGAATCTCGTCATGCAAGTTCAGGAGCGTTTGGTGTTTTACGTCCATTAGTTCTTTGCTGAGGATGGTATGACATCTATGCGGGTCGAAATATGCTTCGCACCTCTTGAGGTTGGCTGCGTAACTGTTAGAGGGTCGGTGGGTATTGATGAAGGCCGGTATGTCCAGATAGATAACGATCTTCCAGTCGTTTTTTCGTATCCGCACGGCTCGGGTCCGTTCATAATAGATCCCGGGATTGGTTCGAATCGGGGTGACATCGTAATAAGGGTCCGCAATGGCCAAAGTCCCCACCCCTAGGAAGAGGATTGCAGCAAGCAGTAGGTGCATAGTGAGGGAAAAAGCGCAAAAGCGTACTACCTGAAATTCATGCAAGGTGATTAGTCAGAGGAGTGAGTAGGGGGGACGACTTTTAATTTATCCGTGTGTTTCCGAATTCTCTTCCCATTTGGGAGTTCGAGGATCACGTTGTTTCGTCCGAGAATTTCTACGATTTTCAGTGGCTTATTATAAAAACTGTGGAATTTTGAGGTACGGGGTTCCTTTAATACCCACACGTAATCACCGATCTTTCCCTTAAGGTTTTTAATTTTGAGATCATACCGATCCTTGCTCCGTATTTTGTTCGCGATCTGCGTCTCACCCGCTACCCGCTTCAGTTCACCCAACCTGGTCACAAGGTCCTGCAGATACACATTGTAAGTGCGCAACTTCTCGTCGTTAGGTATGCGCATAGGGAACCTAGCCAGTCTGCCAAAAACGAGCTCGAACGGGGTAAAATTTGTTGCTGAGTGTACACTAGTATTGTAGGTGAACGTTGCAAACGGCGCGAGGTTGTCCCAGTCGTCGTACTTTTCGGAATACGTTCGAATAAAGTCGACCAAAGGGGCGTGACTACGCTCCAGCGATCCATTAGTCTGAGGGTGGTACCCCGATGTAGTGAGGTGATGTATTTTGAAGATCCTCATTGGCTGTCAAAAATTTCGGAGAGGAAACTGGTTCCTCTATCGGACAATATAGCTCGGGGGGCGCCGAATTTGCAGATGAGATGTTTGGCTAGAGTGTCCGCGATGGTTAGGGCCTTGATATTTGGCAGGGGTATTGCGATCAGATATTTAGTGAGATTACACTGGATAGTTAACATGTGGCAATTCCCGCGCGGAGTGATCCTGAGTTTCCCCACGGTGTCAATGGAGATTTTGTCGAAGGCTTCGATCGGGGTGTCGGTGATGATCATAGGTTCTCGCGTTTTGATCCGTTCTATTTTCCTTTCTTGACAACTTGGGCACCGACGTACGTGATCTAGAACATCATTGCGCATCCCCGGCCAATAATATCGCTCTCGGATCTTCTGGTACGTTTGGTTGATACCCTTGTGTCCTCCTACCAGGCTGTCGTGCAAGGTTTCGATGATCCGCTGTCGTTCTTCCTTGTCAGGCAACTCCACCTTTCCGTAACACATCACGACTTTAATCGGTGTTCCGCTGAAAATCTCCACGAGGGTCTCGGTGAGGAGTCCAGGGTCTAAGGTGTCGGTGAAGTCTCCTCTCCGGGATATCCTGATGCTGGGTAGGTTTTTCTTCAACAAGAGGTCTCGTAGGTTCTTCAAACTGCGTTTTAAACATTTTATGTCAATAGGGTCGTAATATCTCTCTTTGATTACGAGAGAGAAGATATTATGGTTCTTATAAGGAGTAGTAATAATTTGCCCCAGTTTGGCCTTTTTTGATTTGAGATTCTTGAGGTCTAGAGCCCCGATGTCAGACAATAAGCGAGCAACGGGGTTATTTGTTTCGCAATCCTTAGCCAAAAAGTGGGCGTAATTGTCTCTCTTATAAGTGAGACACTGCCGTGAGATAATGACGTTGTTCTTAAGAGGTAGTGGTATGGCTGGTCGTTGCTCCTCTGATTCGCTAGGGCCTTCGGAGGGTGGCAATTTCCTTCCGTTGCTGCAGTCCGGATCGACGTATTGGTTCAGAGGCTGGTATTGCCCGAGCATAGACATGAACAACCCCAAGGTGTCGATCGGCGGTTGAGGGAATTCTAAGTGTACGGGTTTAGACCCCTCCGCTTCTTCTCGGATATTTTCCAGCTGAGGGAAACCGGGAATAGGTTTAAAACTCCCAGGGGGGTAGGGAGTGCTTCTGGCCGTTGGAAGGCCTGCTCTTACTTGGGGAGTTACCGATATGGCGCGCTGCACGGGTTGGCTGATCATAGAACCGTCGCGCTCTCGGTTGGGTTTTTCTGGGGCTGTGTCTGGGTTCGAAGAAGTAGCCGATTCGGGTTCGGTCGCGGCCGCGGCCCGTTGCACCAATTCAGTGATCCTTTGGGATAGAGCATCGTCGTTCTGCCCATCATATAGATCCAACTGGTCCAATACGCTGCGTGTGTGCTCGTCAACAACGTCCCCTTCGGATAAGTGGGACGGGAGCTCGAGAGGAGGGATCTCATCGCCCTCTTCCTCTGTTCTCGTTTTCTCCGCCAGAATTCGGAGGCTCTCCTCAAACTTGCGGGCAGATTCCGCGACTTCCTCAGGACTGATGGTGACTTGTCCGGGAGAGAGATCGTCATCCACTTCAGAGGCGCTCTGTTCTGGTGCTGTAGCTTGGATCTCCACCTGCTCGTCGACTGGTGCGGAAGTATCCGCAGTGGCGTCCGTTTCGGATAATTCATTGGTGGTTTCTCTTGGTTCCTCTCCTTTCTCGTCGTTAAGCCTGATCCCGCTTCTTCGAGGATCATAGATCGGGGGTTTTGGTTCGTCGAATTCGCCGGATTCCCCCCTCCTGAGGAGGAAATGATCGATGAGCGCCGGCTAAACTGGGGTCCTATAGAGACATCCACAGGGCGACAACTGCCCTCCTGTGATGGGGCCGGAAGTCCTTTCGGTGTCGACGATTGCGAGGGAGGGGCAGGCGATCGTTTGTCTGAATCCTTGTTCCCTGCAGAACCTATTCTTTTCCTCAGCCGTGTCCGCTGGGCTATCACGCTGTGTTCCAACACAGGCGCGGTCTTTTTCTTTAGAGCACCCAAGGGGCGCCCTCTATCTCGGACGGGGTTAAACACGGCCTTTGAGCGAAACGCCAGCGATTGAGTCCCGGACGGACCGGCTGCACCAAGGGCGGGCGTCGGTGTAAGGGGTCTATCACCCCCGTTTCCCGTGGGCTTGCCTGCGTCCTTTCGATCCTTCAGAACCATGATCTTCAGCCGCGGGAGCTTTGTGTTAATCTCGTCTTCGTCAGGTTGATCTGCGGGGTTCCTGGATAACGCGTCGGCGTTGCAGTTCAATTTTCCGGGTTTGTACTTGAATGTGTACTCGTACCCGGTGAATTTGAACATCCAACGCATGAGTCTTTGTCCCGGATCCTTCCGACTGTGCATCCAATTAAGGGGCTCGTGATCGGCTACTAAGGTAAACTTACGGCCTAACAAGTAGGCTCTGAACTGGCTGAGAGCATATAGGACGGCTAGGCATTCCTTTTCGGTAGTACTATAGTTGCGTTCGGCTTTATTCAGGGTCCTCGATAGGTAATTTATGGGGTGATCAAATTTGTCCCTCTCTTGACTTAGTACGGCTCCTATGGCTCCATCAGATGCGTCAGTTGTCAGAGTGAAAGGTTTATTAAAGTCAGGGAACGCCAGAATTGGATAGTTACACAATTTGTCCTTCAAGATTTCGAACGCTTCCTCCTGATCGGGACACCACAGGAAGTCTTTATCCTTTTTCTGGAGTTCGTACAGTGGCTTAGCGATCTTGGAGTAATCCTTGATAAACCGGCGATAGTACCCGGTGAGCCCAGTGAACTCTCTCACATTCCGTACCGTCTTGGGTCGAGGGAAATTCTTTACAGCATGAATTTTTCCTGGATCCGGTTCAACGCCCTTGGCGCTGACAATATGCCCTAAAAAGGCTACTTCCTTGCCCAGAAAGTGCATCTTTTCAGGTTGTAGGACGAGCTTGGTTTCTGTTAACCGGTCGAAGAACTTCCTTACTCGGCGGTCATGTTCTTCGAGGGTTTTAGCGTGGATGATTACGTCATCCATGTACACCAGCAGCTCTTTACAATCGATCCCGCGCTTAATTTGATCCATTAGTCTTTGGAATGTAGCGGGGGCGTTTTTGAGTCCCATTGGCATACGATTGAATTCATAGTGTCCTTCCGGCGTGGAGAACGCGGTTTTCCATTTGTCCTCTGGAGCCATTTGAATTTGATGAAAACCGGAAGCTAAATCGAACACCGAAAAATACACGGCGCCTCCCAATTGATCTAGAAGCTCGGCTATGTTCGGGAGGGGTATGCGTCTCCAACAGTGCGTTGATTTAATTCTCGAAAATCCACGACCATGCGCCATCTAGGCTTCCCTTGTGGGTCCGGCCTCTTAGGGACGATCCATATCGGGGAGCTGCTAGGGCTATTGGAAGGCTCGATGATTCCCTCCTTAAGTTTCTTTTCGATGTCTCTTTGTATGAATTCCTTGTGTGCCACGGGATGTCGATATTGTTTTGCAGTAACAGGCTTGTTGGTATCCGTAGGGATAAAATGTTCCACAGCGTCCGTGCATGGCAAGGGGTCTCCTGGTAATAGGAAAACATTAGTGTAATCGTGGATCAATTTATCTACATAGGCCTTTTCTTGATCGTTCAGATGATCGGTGGGGATAATCGTTTTAAGTTCTTGCATCCTTTTGGAGCTTTCCATGATGGGGTTGTTGGCTGCGACCTCGATATCATCCTCCGATCCTGGTTCGAAGTCCATAGCTGCGTATTCGAAAGGAATGAGTTCTCCCGGTTGTACTTCGATGGTGACATCGTCCTCACGAGTGTTGATGGCCATCACATGGCAGCAGTTGTTTTCCACCCTTACGATTCCTTCTCCCACGTAGACGTCGTCGTACCCGACGTCCTTCCTTCAAATCCGTCCTGGCGAGGTTAATTTTAAGCACCCTGCGCGACCGGCGGGGGATAGTGTACCGAATGGGGGCAGGTTTGTGGGGCGAGCCAGTAGGCGGTCCCTGTAGGTTTTTATTGCTAGTCGTTTCAGGGCGTGGAACGGTGGAGTCTGCCTCCTCGCCCTCTGGTTGCTTGCAGGTGGCGGTGTCGCAAATATTTATTGGTTTGGGCGCGGCGGGCGGATCGATGAAAGGAATTGGGTGCATGACGTCGCTCCCAATCATCAACGTATTATAATGGTAAGAGATGACAGCCTTTTCTTGCTTAAGGTAATTTCTACCTAGGACCCCGTCTTGATCGATAGGAAAGTCATCGTAAGTGACTAAAAACGTGACAGGCTTCTCCCGGATGGTAAGGGAGACAGTGCCTAAGGTTTCTACCGTTTGATCGCTAATACCGATCAAAGGGATGGCTTGGTACGTGTCCACCAGTGCGTTGGGATCCAAGGCTCCAACCTTAACTAGGTTGACGGTGGCACCGTTGTCAACCATAAATAAGAGTCCGTCCTTGCGACCCTCGGGAACCCTTACGCGTACTACTGTAGGCTCATCCTCTCTCGCATCCTCTCGGCCAACTGATGAACAGGAACCAATCCGGACGGCTGTGTCATCGGGGCTCTTGCTAGAAACACCCGTGGCATCGGGCTGGTTTGACTGGCTTGCGGGGTGAGTTGACTTACCGGCGGTTGCTCGCGAGCCATCGGCTGAACGGTCGGTGCTGAGTGAACAGGGCTCGCCTCCGAAAGTTCCGGGCGAGCCCTCTGGGAGTTTAAAGACGCCTGCGGCGAAGGGTATGAGGTCGGTGGGCCATGGGATGGAGGAAGGCCAAGGGTAAAACCCGACTGAGTTTGTTGATTGTTTGGGTAGTACAACCTAGGGTCTATTGGTTCTTTAGGTCGAGGGGTTCCTTGCGGGTAACCTCGACCTCGACCTCGATATCCCCCTCTACCTCGATTGTATTGCGCGAAGGGGGGTCGATCGCCACCGGGAGCGCCTCCATTGGGCGATGGTTCTGCCGGCCCCGTGTAGAAGTATCCGACATAGGGGTTTTCCAGCTCCTCCTGAGGTTGGATGGTCGGGCACTCCGGCAGCTGAGCAGCATCACCATTTTCCATGTATCCAATGTAAGCAGGGGCCTTGTGTCCTCCCTCCGCGTGATGATTCTGGAACGGCGCCGCATAATTTCCGGATCGTCGAAAATTCTGTGATACCTCGTGGGCTTCGTTGTATTGAGAGGCGCCTGGCATGCGCGAGTCCGAGAGTATTCGGGATTTGATTCGAGATTCGATCCGCACTCCCTCTAGGTAGGCTTCATCAAGAGTTTTCGGATGGCAGGCGTCCACAGCAGCGCTGATGGTGTATGGCAGTCCTCGAATAAAGATGTCTATGGAAGCGTCTTTCATAGGTGCCATCATGGCGTCTACGTATGCCGCGCCCTTTTCCTCTCTCAGCGCGTTTTCAGCCCCCATCAACAGGATGTTGAGGCGGTCCCGAAAATCGCCGACCGTTTCTTGTTGTAACATCCGGATTCCATTTATTTGAGCGTTATAATACGTAAAGGTCTTCCCGGGTGCGAATCTCCGCTTGAGATGCTTCACAAGGTCGTCTACACTATTGAAGGTCACTCCATACGTAGAGTTCCTAGCAGAACCCCTTAATTTTCCTAACACCTTTTTAAGAAACCCACCGATCTTCTCCGCAGGCACATCGGTTGCAGCATTCCGCACGTCTTGTAGGAAATCCTTGAGGGGCAGATTCGATCCGTCAAATGATGGGATGCCAGAAACGGCGGCTTGCATCGCCATTGTTCCTGCCATGGTTACCATTAGTTGAGAACATTCGGCGCTCGTACCCCCCCCCCCCGCGGTTGTAGTATCGTCACCCCCTGCCATGTTAACTGCGTTCGGTTTCCTCTTAGTCCCCGGGTTCGCTGCCTTGGATATTACTCGTTGTGGAAGAGAAGTCAGAAACACTCGAGTTGCGAATAAAATTTAGCAATGATCCTGGTTGAACCCACGATGGTCAATTCGAAAAAGGGGAGTGAGTTTGCAACCGTTTAATCGAACGGAAACGAGAAACAATCATGCGGGAAGCACACAATGCTATGGGTTTTTTTTTTTTTTTTTATAGTAAAATAGGTTATATAAATATTACAATTATATAAAAGGTATATATTGGTATTATAATTATAACGGGTTTATCTATGTATGTGTATAGGCGCGCGCATGTGTGTTTGCGCACTCTTAATTTTTATTGGACTATTAATTGTCTGATAACGCTGAATTATTTCGATCAACTCGAAAATTCTCCAAAAGATAAGCGCAAGAGGTTAGAGCGTCAAACCACGCTCTGCTACCATTTTTGTTACGATATAAACGGATCTCATATCGTAACACTTCCTTTGACCTACTAACTTCTTGTTCTGTTACCTGCGTCAAAGTGAGTTTCTGATTGGATGACGTTCACAAGGCATCCGTCCGCCTTGCTCTCACGAGGACCTCTCGTTCTCAGCTTATTCGTCACACGCCCCCACAAGCGTGTGATATAGGGGATAGTTCAGTGAAGCGATTGCGTCCAACAAAATTCCGAAGATTAGAAGGATTAGGGTATGATTGTAGGGCTACTCGACTGAACAATAAAAATTAACAGACCTGTGAAATTATTTCAAGTTCTTATCCCTTTATTATAATCATTTATACAATCCAAAAATGATAACTAAAACTAAACCCTAATTCCTCAAAGGAGTTCGGCAATTCCCGTCTTACGCCTATGTAAACGCGCCTTAAGGTTCGAGAAAACGCGGGGGCGCGGAGAGTCTACTTAACTAATGATTATATCCCGGGATCCGTCTTCTGAAATACACTAAAGCCCCGTTGCAGAAATGATGATACGTTAACCCCCCCTATTGGGGACACCGCAGTAGAGAATCACGAAGTGTGATGATACCCGTTATTACTTATTTGTGTAAGCGTGGATATATAAGAGCCTGTCTCGTGGCGTGAAGTATAAACTAGACTGTCTAAACGTTAACTACTATAAATTAGACCAAGCGCGACCCTAATACTATGTCCCTATGTGAACGCACCTTGATGTCGGAGAGGCGGCGCAGCACCGTTGTAGAGTCGCATATGTCGCGGGTGGCGCGCGGCCTTCTATGTAGAGCTATAGTCGCATGCAAAAGCAGCAGAACAGCCGTCTCGCACCCCGCGGCAGCCGAACGACGACGCTGGACACCCGGGTGGCACGAGGAGGGTGTTGTCCGAGGGAACGGAAGGAGGTGGAAAACCGCAAGATATTCGATACCTGGCTGAGCGGATCCCTGCGGCGAAGATATCTCCGATGTCAGTTAAGTGCCTCCTTTTTGATGGTTATTTATTAGTTGAAAATCCCAACAAGAAGGACTGAGTACTCTGTGTGATGTTGTTTTTCCTTTGATTTCTTCTAGTTACAGCAGAGAGGAAATCTGAAGGTGCGGGTCAAGGCCAGAGGACTCCTTCCACCCAGTGTATTGCTTCAGCTGTAGTGTATTTGTATTTATGCGCCTACATATGGGTATGCATAGTGAGGCGTACTGCTGTGTTTATATATATATATATATATATATATATATATAATGTGAGTGTGGATATATGCATCTAGATTCTAATCTACTTGATGCTTCACTGCACTGCGTGTTTAAGACCTGTGTGGCTCCATCGGATCAGGCTGCGTTGCTATGATGTTCCCATGTGCTCCGCTGTCGTGCTACACTCACCAGTATCTGCGGAGGGGATGATGCTAGGTGTCGATTAAGGAAAGGCGAAGGGTTGACTGACACTCCTTCGAGCTTCGACTCTTGTCGAAGAATCTGAACTCCTATAGGGCAAGGAAAGAGAAGGTACAAGGGGAAGCAGGACAGTTGAGGATGTCACCTGGCCTTCGTCCACCACTACAGGGAGCAAGACCGCAATTCCCTGCTTATTGCAGGGGGGTGAGTCAAAAAAAGAAAAGCTGGATATTAATTGTATGGGTACAAGCGGCTAACATCAGTTCACGAGTACCTACGCACTTATGAGTACATGCATGGTATACCTCTCACTGATGGTATATGCATGTAATGACTATTTTTCTATGCGACTTAGAGCTGAGGTTTATTTGACGTACATACAAGGTATTATATTGATAAGCGAGATATCGATATTTATGATGAACTTTATAATAATATAAATAATAAAAAGTAAAAAAATATATAATAATAAAAAGTAAAAGAAAAGTGAAAAAAAAAAGGAAAAGGGAAATTTTTGCACTTATGCCGGGTAGATGATCCTAAGTCTTATTTGTTTATTTATTATTCTATTGATTCTAGGGGTACAACTAGAGAAGAGGAAAAGGAAAAGAAAAAAAAGGAGACGTAGAGAGGGCTCCGTCACAAGCTCCCCAGCGACCTACTCGAAGGAGCTTCTACTACAAAAAGTGATCTGGTGGAGGTGCTTCTCCTGTCGAATAGCACTACCGAGTTCAATGAATCGCCTTTGGTAGCTGGTACGAGCCCTGGAATGGAACAACTAACAGCCTTATATTCTTTAACCAGCTGACGGATGAGACTAGGAACCAACAATTCTGATCTGAGGACTAGTTAGTTATTCTCGCTTCAAGGACTCGGGATTCCTCAATAAAACCCTTTTTATTGCGGCAAGGGTAACACTCGCGGCCTACACACATACACAAATCTCTACCGCGCGCTAGTTCACAACTTTGTTCGGAGAAGTCCATACCTTAAAGAAACAGTAATATGATACGAAAGGCAACTTACTTTGTGTAAATGGTGAATCACTCTAGTGCTGGTTCTCTACTGTGGTTGCAAATTATTGGATTATTATCGTTGATAGTCCGAGTTCGGTAGGATCTGCGTGCGATTTGTATTTGCGTGTAGTAATGTTCGCCGTATTATAATGCGTTATACTATGGTGGAATTTTTAAAACAAAACTGATGATCCGGGTTTTTTAATAATGTAGAAACATGTGCGAATAAAAAGAAAACTGTAAAAAAAATAATTTTGGCCACTGCGACTCTTTCAACGTATATATGTAACTGGTTCTCGTAGACTTCGCTTAGTCTAAGCGTGAAGGCTGCTAATTTCTGACTGCCGAGTTGGCGTGGCATCGTCGAGCTGCCCGTCGCCTTGCCCCCTAATTGTCCTCGCTTTCTCTCTCGCACCCACGCACCATATGCCCCTTGACGACAATGTCGCACCGCTGTGCGACACTTATCGCCGCTAAGGGGTGTCTTATTACTCGGCGCGTGTAGGAATGCGATTTTCGGCTACGAGGGGAGAGTGCTGCGTGGACGCAACTTGTTGCAGCTTTGGGCGATAAGCTCTTAACTAGGATCGCGTATACAAATTTTAAAATTTTACTGCGGGGAAAATATATGTTCCAATGAAAATCATTGTACTCATTATAATTTTAACCAATTAAAGAAAAAAGGTAAAGCCAAAAAGTTGTCACGTAACATGGGGACATAAAAATAGAAAATATTAAAATAAAATTATATAAATTTATAGGAACGTCGCTCAAAAGTTTAGTGAGCGGAAGAATACTTTTGAGGACATTTTCTCAAATACGAGTGAAAAGGAACTTTCCGGGACATAAAAATAAAAAATATGAAAATACATTACTTATAAATTTAGAAACTTCGCTCAAAAGTTTAGTCAGTGGAAGAATACTTTTGAGGACATTTTCCGAGATGCGAGTAAGAGCGTACTTTTGGGGACACAAAAATGAAACATATTAAAATAAAACTTTTATTAAATACAAATAAAAAAGCCTATTTGGGGACATAACAATGAAAAATATTAAAATATAATTTTATTGATTTATGGGAACGCACCTTAAATCTTTAGTGAGGGTAAAAATACTTTTGAGGACATTTTCTCAAATACGTATAAAAAGCTACTTTACGGGACATAAAAATAAAAAATATGAAAATACAATATTATAAATTTACAGGACCATAGCTCCAAAGTTTAGTGAGTGGAAAAAATTTTTGACGACTTTTTATCAAATACGAGTAAAAAGGCCCATTTGGGGAAAAAAATGAAAAATATTATAATATAATTTTATTCATTTATGGGAACGTACCTCAAACGTTTAGTGAGGGTGAAAACACTTTTGAGGACATTTTCTCAAATACGAGTATCAGCGCACTTTCGTAGACAAAAAAATGACAATGAATAAAATACAAATTTTTCGATTATGGAAAGGGTTCTCATAAGTGCTGGTGAGTGTAACAATACTTTTAAGGACATGTTTTCAAATACGAGTAGAAAGGCTCTTCTCGGGAAATAAAAATCGAAAATATTAAAATGCAATATTGAAAATTATGAAACTGGCCCTTAGAAGTACTGGTGAGTGTAACAATACTTACGAGGACATTTTCTGAAATGCGCGTAAAAGTGCCCTAGTAAAAGTGCAGATGCGAGTAATAGGGCACTTTTGGGAACATAAAAATGAGAAATATTAGAAGAAAACTGAATAAATTTATAGGAACGTTGTTCAAAAGTTTAATGAATGTGAAAATACTTTTAAGGACATTTTCTCCAATACTAGTGAAAAGGCAGTTTTGGAAACATCAAAATAAAAAATATTAAAATGCAATTATATGAATTTTGGGGAACTTCGCTCAAAAGTTTAGTGAGTGGAAGAATACTTTTGAGGTCATTTTCTCATATACGTCCATAAGCGCACTTTCGTTGACAAAAAAATGAAAATTAATTACATACGAAACGGCTCTCATAACTGCTGGTGAGTGTAACAATACTTTCGAGGACATTCTTGGAGATACGAGTAAGAGCGCACCTTTGGAGACACAAAAATGAAAAATATTAAAAGAAAACTTAGTAAATTTATGGGAACGGCGCTCAAAAATTTAATGAATCTGAAAATACTCTTGAGGACATTTTGAATACTTTTGAAGACATTTTATCAAATACGAGTAAAAAGGCCCATTTAGGGACAAAAAAATGAAAAATATTATGATATAATTTTATTAATTTATGGGAATGTACCTCAAAAGTTTAGTGAGTGGAAGAGTACTTGTGAGGACATTTTCTCGAATACGAATGAAAAGGCACTTTGTGGGCATGAAAATAAAAAATATTAAAATACAATTATATGAATTTAGGAGAACTTCGCTCAAAAGTTTAGTGACTGAAAGAATACTTTTGAGGACATTTTCTCAAATACGAGTGAAAAGGCACTTTCCGGGGCATAAAAATAAAAAATATTAAATTACAATTATATAAATTTAGGTGAACCGTGCTGAAAAGATTAGTGAGTGGAAGAATACTTTTGACGACTTTTTATTAAATACAAGTAAAAAGCCCTAATTGGGGACATAACAAAGAAAAATATTAAAATCTAATTTTATTGATTTATGGGAGCGTACCTTAAATGTTTAGTGAGGGTAAAAATACATTTGAGGACATTTTCTCAAATACGTATAAAAAGGTACTTTACGGGACATAAAATAAAAAATATGAAAATACAATATTATAAATTTATAGGAACATAGCTCCAAAGTTTAGTGATTGGAAGAATTTTTTTGACGACATTTTATCAAATGCGAATTAAAAGGCCCATTTGGGGAAAAAAATGAAAAATATTATAATATAATTTTATTCATTTATGGGAACGTACCTCAAACGTTTAGTGAGGGTGAAAATACTTTTGAGGACATTTTCTCAAATACGAGTATCAGCGCACTTTCGATGACAAAAAAATGACAATGAATAAAATACAAATTTTTCGATTATGGAAAGGGCTCTCATAAGTGCTGGTGAGTGTAACAATACTTTTAAGGACATGTTTTCAAATACGAGTAGAAATGCTCTTCTCGGAAAATAAAAATCGAAAATATTAAAATGCAATATCGAAAATTATGAAACTGGCCCTTAGAAGTACTGGTGAGTGTAACAATACTTACGAGGACATTTTCTGAAATGCGCGTAAAAGTGCCCTTGAGCTAGTAAAAGTGCAGATGCGAGTAATAGGGCACTTTTGGGAACACAAAAATGAAAAATATTAAAAGAAAACTTAGTAAATTTATGGGAACGTCGCTCAAAAATTTAATGAATCTGAAAATACTTTTGAGGACATTTTGAATACTTTTGAAGACATTTTATCAAATACGAGTAAAAAGGCCCATTTGGGGACAAAAAAATGAAAAATATTATGATATAATTTTATGAATTTATGGGAACGTACCTCAAAAGTTTAATGAATGTGAAAATACTTTTGAGGACAAGTCCTCGAATACGAATGAAAAGGCACTTTTGGGGACATGAAAATAAAAAATATTAAAATACAATTATATGAATTTAGGGGAACTTCGCTCGAAAGTTTAGTAAGTGGAAGAATACTTTTGATGACATTTTCTCAAATACGAGCATAAACGCACTTTCGTTGACAAAAAAATGAAAATTAATTAAATACAATTTGTTACACTTATGGAATCGACTCTCATAAGTTCTGGTGAGTGTAACAATACTTTTAAGGACATGTTTTCAAATACGATTAAAAGGGCTCTTCTCGGGACATAGAAATCGAAAATATTAAAATGGAATATCGAAAATTATGAAACTGGCCCTTAGTAGTACTGGTGAGTGTAACAATACTTACGAGGACATTTTCTGAAATGCGCGGCAAAGTGCCCTTGTGCTAGTAAAAGTGCAGATGCGAGTAATAGGGCACTTTTGGTAACACAAAAATGAAAAATATTAGAAGAAAACTGAATAAATTTATAGGAACGTTGCTCAAAAGTTTAATGAATGTGAAAATACTTTTGAGGACATTTTCTCCAATACGAGTGAAAACGCACTTTCGAGGATATAAAAATAGAAAATATTAAAATACAATTATATAAATTTATGAGAACGTCCCTCAAAAGTTTAGTGAGTGGTAGAGTACTTTCGAGGACGTTTCTCGAATACGAGTGAAGAGGCACTTCGGGGACATAAAAATAAAAAATATTAAAATACAATTATATAAATTTAGGGGAATTTCGCTCAAAGGTTTAGTGAGTGGAAGAATACTTTCGAGGACATTTTATTAAATACAAGCAAAAAAGCCTATTTGGGGATAAAAATGAAAAATATTAAAATATAATTTTATTGAGTTATGGGAACGCACCTTAAATCTTTAGTGAGAGTAAAAATACTTTTGAGGACATTTTCTCAAATACGTATAAAAAGGTACTTTACGGGATATAAAAATAAAAAATATGAAAATACAATATTATAAAATTATAGGAACATAGCTCCAAAGTTTAGTGAGTGGAAAAATTTTTTGACGACATTTTATCAAATACGAGTAAAAAGGCCCATTTGGGGAAAAAAATGAAAAATATTATAATATAATTTTATTCATTTATGGGAACGTACCTCAAACGTTTAGTGAGGGTGAAAATACTTTTGAGGACATTTCCTCAAATACGAGTATCAGCGCACTTTCGTAGACAAAAAAATGACAATGAATAAAATACAAATTTTTCGATTATGGAAACGGTTCTCATAAGTGCTGGTGAGTGTAACAATACTTTTAAGGACATGTTTTCAAATACGAGTAAAAAGGCTCTTCTCGGGACATGAAAATCGAAAATATTAAAATGCAATATCGTAAATTATCCACCTGGCCCTTAGAATTATTGGTGAGTGAAACAATTCTTTCGAGGACATTTTCGGAGATACGAGTAAGTGCGCACTTTTGGGGACACAAAAATGAAAAATATTAAAAGATAACTTCATAAATTTATGGTAACGTCGCTCAAAAGTTTAATGAATGTGACAATACTTTTGTCGACATTTTCTCCAATACGAGTGAAAAGGCACTTTCGTGGTCATAAAAATAGAAACTATTAAAATACAATTATATAAATTTATGAGAACGTCGCTCAAAAGCTTAGTGAGTCGAAGAGTACTTTTGAGGACATTTTCTCGAATACGAGTGAAGAGGCACTTTCCGGGACTTAAAAATAAAAAATATTAAAATACAATTATATAAATTTAGAGAACTTTGCTCAAAAGTTTAGTGAGTGGAAGAATACTTATGTCGACATTTTATTAAATAAAAGTAAAAAGGTCTATTTGGGGACATTTTTCTCAAATACGACCATAAGCGCACTTTCGTTGACAAAAAAATGAAAATTAATTAAATACTAAACGGCTCTCATAAGTGCTGGTGAGTGTAAAAATACTTTCGAGGACATTTTTGGAAATACGAGTAAGAGCGCACATTTGGGGACACAAAAATGAAAAATATTAAAAGAAAACTTAGTAAATTTATGGGAACGTCGCTCAAAAATTTAATGAATCTGAAAATAATCTTGAGGACATTTTGAATACTTTTGAAGACATTTTATCAAATACGAGTAAAAAGGCCCATTTAGGGACAAAAAAATGATAAATATTATGATATAATTTTATTAATTTATGGGAATGTACCTCAAAAGTTTAGTGAGTGGAACAGTACTTTTGAGGACATTTTCTCGAATACGAATGAAAAGGCACTTTGTGGACATGAAAATAAAAAATATTAAAGTACAATTATATGAATTTAGGAGAACTTCGCTCAAAAGTTTAGTGACTCGAAGAATACTTTTGAGGACATTTTCTCAAATACGAGTGAAAAGGCACTTTCCGGGACATAAAAATAAAAAATATTAAATTACAATTACATAAATTTAGGTGAACCTTGCTCAAAAGATTAGTGAGTGGAAGAATACTTTTGACGACTTTTTATTAAATACAAGTAAAAAGCCCTAATTGGGGACATAACAAAGAAAAATATTAAAATCTAATTTTATTGATTTATGGGAACGTACCTTAAATGTTTAGTGAGGGTAAAAATACATTTGAGGACATTTTCTCAAATACGTATAAAAAGGTACTTTACGGGACATAAAATAAAAAATATGAAAATACAATATTATTAATTTATAGGAACATAGCTCCAAAGTTTAGTGAGTGGAGGAATTTTTTTGACGACATTTTATCAAATACGAGTAAAAAGGCCCATTTGGGGAAAAAAAATGAAAAATATTATAATATAATTTTATTCATTTATGGGAACGTGCCTCAAACGTTTAGTGAGGGTGAAAATACTTTTGAGGACATTTTCTCAAATACGAGTATCAGCGCACTTTCGTAGACAAAAAAATGACAATGAATAAAATACAAATTTTTCGATTATGGAAACGGCTCTCATAAGTTATGGTGAGTGTAACAATACTTTTAAGGACATGTTTTCAAATACGATTAAAAGAGCTCTTCTCGGGACATAGAAATCGAAAATATTAAAATGCAATATCGAAAATTATGATACTGGCCCTTAGAAGTACTGGTGAGTGTAACAATACTTACGAGGACATTTTCTGAAATGCGCGTAAAAGTGCCCTTGAGCTAGTAAAAGTGTAGATGCGAGTAATAGGGCACTTTTGGGAACACAAAAATGAAAAATATTTGAAGAAAACTGAATAAATTTATAGGAACGTTGCTCAAAAGTTTAATGAATGTGATAATACTTTTGAGGAGATTTTCTCCAATACGAGTGAAAAGGCACTTTTGGAAACATAAAAATAGAAAATATTAAAATACAATTATATGAATTTATGAGAACGTCGTTCAAAAGTTTAGTGAGTGGAAGAGTACTTTTGAGGACATTTTCTCCAATACGAGTGATAACGCACTTTCAAGGACATAAAAATAGAAAATATTAAAATACAATTATATAAATTTAGGGGAATTTCGCTCAAAAGTTTAGTGAGTGGAAGAATACTTTTGACGACATTTTATTAAATACAAGTAAAAAAGCCTATTTGGGGACATAACAATGAAAAATATTAAAATATAATTTTATTGATTTATGGGAACGTACCTTAAATCTTTAGTGAGGGTAAAAATACTTTTGAGGACATTTTCTCAAATACGTATAAAAAGGTACTTTACGGGATATAAAAATAAAAAATATGAAAATACAATATTATAAATTTATAGGAACATAGCTCCAAAGTTTAGTGACTGGAAAAATTTTTTGACGACATTTTATCAAATACGAGTAAAAAGGCCCATTTGGGGAAAAAAATGAAAAATATTATAATATAATTTTATTCATTTATGGTAACGTGCCTCAAACGTTTAGTGAGGGAGAAAATACTTTTGAGGACATTTTCTCAAATACGAGTATCAGCGCATTTTCGTAGATAAAAAAATGACAATGAATAAATACAAATTTTTCGATTATGGAAAGGGTTTTCATAATTGCTGGTGGGTGTAACCGTACTTTTAAGGTCATGTTTTCAAATACGAGTAAAAAGGCTCTTCTCGGGACATAAAAATCGAAAATATTAAAATGCAATATCGTAAATTATTCAACTCGCCCTTAGAATTATTGGTGAGTGAAACAATTATTTCGAGGACATTTTCGGAGATACGAGTAAGTGCGCACTTTTGGGGACACAAAAATGAAAAATATTAAAAGAAAACTTCATAAATTTATGGTAACGTCGCTCAAAAGTTTAATGAATGTGACAATACTTTTGACGACATTTTCTCCAATACGAGTGAAAAGGCACTTCCGTGGTCATAGAAATAGAAAATATTAAAATAGAATTATATAAATTTATGAGAACGTCGCTCAAAAGTTTAGTGAGTGGAAGAGTACTTTTGAGGACATTTTCTCGAATACGAGTGAAAAGGCACTTTCCGGGACATAAAAATAAAAAATATTAAAATACAATTATACAAATTTAGGGAACTTCGCTCAAAAGTTTAGTGAGTGGAAGAATACTTTTGACGACATTTTATTAAATACAAGTAAAAAGGTCTATTTGGGGATATAACAATGAAAAATATTAAAATCTAATTTTATTGATTTATGGGAACGTACCTTAAATGTTTAGTGAGGGTAAAAATACATTTGAGGACATTTTCTCAAATACGTATAAGAAGGTACTTTACGGGACATAAAAATAAAAAATATGAAAATACATGTTTGGGAAATATCAAAATTTGAATTTCCCGCGGTTGCGCAACTGAGGGAGAACTCAGCAGGTGGCCTCGCGATGGCAGCACTCATCAGCTGCTCTCTGCGGAATAGCTGACTCGCTACACTGATTAGCCGAGTATGGCAAAAACTCATACTGTCTCTCTCACTTTTACATATGTAAATTGGAGAGACGCTGGCTTGACTCTCACCGCGGTGACATCGAGGCGAGGAAGAAGACGTAAGTGCTCACTCATTCTCTTTCGTCAAAAGTCTCTCATGTAACGGTCAACCTCGTGCACGTTCAGTGGACAACTCAGTGTGCACGTTCGGCAATTCTCAAGTCGGATACACTCAAGGTTGGACACTCAGTCGTTTACATGGACACTTCATACGGCATTGTATCACACGGAAATTAATCAACCGACAGAGGTATTCTCTCTCTACTCAAAATCCTCTCGTGCAATGATCGACGACGTGGGAAACTCAGTCTGCAAGTGCCGGCTTTATTCATGGGAGCAACTCAAGTGTGGTCTTTCTCACTCTCTCAACAATGGACTTCTGCACAGCAACATCTCATACAGCGTCGTCTCGCACGGCAGGATCTCTCGCAGCAGTATCTCTCACACGGAGGCTTCTCACACGGCGGTGATACTCATGTGGCGTCTTCTCACTGGCGCTCGATCCTTTGAGCGCACCACGAGGTAGCCGCGGCAGCTCTCAACAACTGCTATACCAAACTCAACTGGCTTTTTCACCTGGAACTTCTCATCTGGCGCAACTCACTTGCTGCTGCATCATCGGATTCTCTCACTTATTCGGGAATAACATATAATCACTGCGAACCCAGGTAACAACTCACACATGCGGCCATTTCCTACAAAAGTGCGCTGCTACACGGCAGCATAACCATGCGGTATAGTGGAAAATACTCAGTCAGTCACGATTAAATCAATGATATTTAATCGTGGCACCTCACTGAAAACTCACCTACAATAGAATTAATAATATTTTATTGTGGTGCTTATTGTCTGGTTATAACTCTTATCAGCGATTGGCAACGTGACTCAGCAAACTCACCCACACTCGCACAGTAAAACTCACACACTCAAATTGTAAAACACGCACACTCAAATTGTAATACTGGTCCACTCAAATTGTAATTTATAGCCATTTTTATAATACCGTTTATCGACAAATATGTAATATTAATTTAATTATAGACAGTTTTTTAATATATTGTAATTTAATTTACCAAAGTATTTGACTCTGAATTTATTTGTAAACACCCACAGCATGTCCTCATTATAAATTATGGCATTTTCAAACAATACAATATTATAAATTTATAGGAACATAGCTCCAAAGTTTAGTGAGTGGAAGAATTTTTTTGACGACATTTTATCAAACACGAGTAAAAAGGCCCATTTGGAGAAAAAAATGAAAAATAGTATAATATAATTTTATTCATTTATGGGAACTTACCTCAAACGTTTAGTGGGGGTGAAAATAATTTTGAGGACATTTTCTCAAATACGAGTATCAGCGCACTTTCGTAGACAAAAAAATGACAATGAATAAAATACAAATTTTTCGATTATGGAAAGGGCTCTCATAAGTGCTGGTGAGTGTAACAATACTTTTAAGGACATGTTTTCAAATATGAGTAGAAAGGCTCTTCTCGGGAAATAAAAATCGAAAATATTAAAATGCAATATCGAAAATTATGAAACTGGCCCTTAGAAGTACTGGTGAGTGTAGCAATACTTACGAGGACATTTTCTGAAATGCGCGTAAAAGTGCCCTAGTAAAAGTGCAGATGCGAGTAATAGGGCACTTTTGGGAACACAAAAATGAAAAATATTAGAAGAAAACTGAATAAATTTATAGGAACGTCGCTCAAAAGTTTAATGAATGTGAAAATACTTTTGAGGACATTTTCTCCAATACGAGTGAAAAGGCACTTTTGGGAATATGAAAATAAAAAATATGAAAATACAATTATATAAATTTAGGGGAACTTCTCTCAATAGTTTAGTGAGTGGAAGAATACTTTTGAGGTCATTTTCTCAAATACGAACATAAGCGCACTTTCGTTGACAAAAAATGAAAATTAATTAAATACGAAACGGCTCTCATAAGTGCTGGTGAGTGTAACAATACTAGCGACAACATTTTTGGAGATACGAGTAAGAGCGCACTTTTGGGGACACAAAAATGAAAAATATTAAAAGAAAACTTAGTAAATTTATGGGAACGTCGCTCAAAAATTTAATGGATCTGAAAATACTCTTGAGGACATTTTGAATACTTTTGAAGACATTTTATCAAAAACGAGTAAAAAGGCCCATTTGGGGACAAAAAAATGAAAAATATTAAGATATAATTTTATTAATTTATGGGAACGTACCTCAATAGTTTAATGAATGTGAAAATACTTTTGAGGACATTTTCTCGAATACGGATGAAAAGGCACTTTTGGGGACATGAAAATAAAAAATTTTAAAATACAATTATATGAATTTAGGGGAACTTCGCTCAAAAGTTTAGTGAGTGGAAGTATACTTTTGAGGACATTTTCTCAAACACGAGTGAAAAGGCACTTACCGGGACAAAAAAATAAAAAATATTAAATTACAATTATATAAATTTAGGTGAACCTTGCTCAAAAGATTAGTGAATGGAAGAATACTTTTGACGACTTTTTATTAAATACAAGTAAAAAGCCCTAATTGGGGACATAACGATGAAAAATATTAAAATCTAATTTTATTGATTTATGGGAACGTACCTCAAATGTTTAGTGAGGGTAAAAATACATTTGAGGACATTTTCTCAAATACGTATAAAAAGGTACTTTGCGGGACATAAAAATAAAAAATATGAACATACAATATTCTAAATTTATAGGAACATAGCTCCAAAGTTTAGTGAGTGGAAGAATTTTTTTGACGACATTTTATCAAATACCAGCAAAAAAGCCCATTTGGAGAAAAAAAATGAAAAATATTATAATATAATTTTATTCATTTATTGGAACGTACCTCAAACGTTTAGTGAGGGTGAAAATACTTTTAAGGACATGTTTTCAAATACGAGTAGAAAGGCTCTTCTCGGGAAATAAAAATCGAAAATATTAAAATGCAATATCGAAAATTATGAAACTGGTCCTTTGAAGTACAGGTGAGTGTAACAATACTTACGAGGACATTTTCTGAAATGCGCGTAAAAGTGCCCTAGTAAAAGTGCAGATGCGAGTAATAGGGCACTTTTGGGAACACAAAAATGAGAAATATTAGAAGAAAACTGAATAAATTTATAGGAACGTTGTTCAAAAGTTTAATGAATGTGAAAATACTTTTAAGGACATTTTCTCCAATACAAGTGAAAAGGCACTTTTGGAAACATGAAAATAAAAAATATTAAAATACAATTATATGAATTCTGGGGAACTTCGCTCAAAAGTTTAGTGAGTGAAAGAATACTTTTGAGGTCATTTTCTCAAATACGTCCATAAGCGCACTTACGTTGACAAAAAAATGAAAATTTATTAAATACGAAACGGCTCTCATAAGTGCTGGTGACTGTAACAATACTTTCGAGGACATTTTTGGAGATACGAGTAAGAGGGCACTTTTGGGGACAAAAAAATGAAAAATATTATGATATAATTTTATTAATTTATGGGAACGTACCTCAAAAGTTTAATGAATGTGAAAATACTTTTGAGGACATTTTCCGAATACGGATGAAAAGGCACTTTTGGAAACATAAAAATATAAAATATTAAAATACAATTATATGAATTTATGAGAACGTCACTCAAAAGTTTAGTGAGTGGAAGAGTACTTTTGAGGACATTTTCTCCAATACGAGTAAAAACGCACTTTCGAGGACATAAAAATAGAAAATATTAAAATACAATTATATAAATTTATGAGAACGTCACTCAAAAGTTTAGTGAGTGGTAGAGTAGTTTTGAGGACATTTTCTCGAATACGAGTGAAGAGGCACTTTCCGGGACATAAAAAAAAAATATTAAAATACAATTATGTAAATTTAGGGGAATTTCGCTCAAAAGTTTAGTGAGTGGAAGAATACTTTTGACGACATTTTATTAAATACAAGTAAAAAAGCCTATTTGGGGACATAACAATGAAAGATATTAAAATATAATTTTATTTATTTATGGGAACGCACCTTAAATCTTTAGTGAGGGCAAAAATACTTTTGAGGACATTTCCTCAAATACGTATAAAAAGGTACTTTACGGGACATAAAAATAAAAAATATGAAAATACAATATTATAAATTTATAGGAACATAGCTCCAAAGTTTAGTGAGTGGAAAAATTTTTTGACGACATTTTATCAAATACGAGTAAAAAGGCCCATTTGGGGAAAAAAATGAAAAATATTATAATATAATTTTATTCATTTATGGGAACGTACCTCAAACGTTTAGTGAGGGTTAAAATACTTTTGAGAACATTTTCTCAAATACGAGTATCAGCGCACTTTCGTAGACAAAAAATGACAATGAATAAAATACAAATTTTTCGATTACGGAAAGGGTTCTCATAAGTGCTGGTGAGTGTAACAATTCTTTGAAGGACATGTTTTCAAATACGAGTAGAAAGGCACTTCTCGGGAAATAAAAATCGAAAATATTAAAATGCAATATTGAAAACTATGAAACTGGCCCTTAGAAGTACTGGTGAGTGTAACAATACTTACGAGGGCATTTTCTGAAATGTGCGTAAAAGTGCCCTTGAGCTAGTAAAAGTGCAGATGCGAGTAATAGGGCACTTTTGGGAAAACAAAAATGAGAAATATTAGAAGAAAACTGAATAAATATATAGGAACGTCGCTCAAAAGTTTAATGAATGTGAAAACACTTTTGGGGACATTTTCTCCAATACGAGTGAAAAGGCACTTTTGGAAACAAAAATAGAAAATATAAAAATACAATTATATAAATTTATGAGAACGTCACTCAAAAGTTTAGTGAGTGGAAGAGTACTTTTGAGGACATTTTCTCCAATACGAGTGATAACGCACTTTCGAGGACATAAAAATAGAAAATATTAAAATACAATTATATAAATTTATGAGAACGTCACTCAAAAGTTTAGTGAGTGGTAGATTACTTTTGAGGACATTTTCTCGAATACGAGTGAAGAAGCACTTTCCGGGACATAAAAATAAAAAATATTAAAATACAATTATATAAATTTAGGGGAATTTCGCTCAAAAGTTTAGTGAGTGGAAGAATACTTTTGACGACATTTTATTAAATACAAGTAAAAAAGCCTATTTGGGGACACTAAAAGAAAATCTATTCAATTCCATTTATATGGACACGCCTACATTCAGGGTTACTAGTAATTCTTTTTATGGGTTACGATCAATTATTGATTAACTTGAATTGTTGTCCAACATTTTAAATTTGCTGGAAGCCAAAATACGCAACACGTTTAGTTTGTCTGTTGTATTATCAATTGCTGTTACATTTAGCAACATATCACCGTAAGATATTTTCAGCTCTATTGTTTTTCTAGTCTAGCCTCACTCAAATCCAATTTATAATGTGCCATTTTACGTTTTACATGTCCCTGTAGTACTCATAAATACCTATACGCGAGGCGTATAACTATTGGATTCCACTTTTAAAGACACTTGAAAATTACGGTTTGTAATCAGTGCTTTTTATGAGCTACGCAGGACTTAGATGTTCTTGAATGAGTTTTTAATATTACAGCGTTACCCAAAAGTAAAAGCAAAGTTTTGAATAGTGTTCTGGCTTAAAAACTTTCAAAATCTTATAGTCAGCCTTTATATTTTTCTTATCTTAGCGGTCAATATCTAACCAAAAATTTGTGCACTTCATTGTTTTCTTAAAGCAGTCTAGATCAAGTGAAACATATAAATCTTCCCTTTTATATTTTACATGTCTCCCAAGTGCTCTAAAATACGAATACACTGAAAGAATAACTATCAAATTCCGTTTATGTTGACACGTCTGCATTCGGGGTTACCAGTAATACTTTTTATGGGTTACGGTCAATTTTTGATTAACTTGAATTGTGTCCAACATTTATATTTGGTGAAAGCTAAAATGCACATGTTTATTTCGTCTGTTGCATTGTCCATTGCTGTTACATCTAAAGTTCAGTCAAGTTCAGTGAAGTTCAGTCAAAACAAGAACAGTAAATCGGATTCCCGATGCAATCTATACAAATTTTAGTAAATATATCACTCATAACAAAATGCCGACAGAGCAGCAATGCCTTGCTCTGGCGGCAGCACCTTCTTTACAAAAGTACTCCATCAAACAATTACAAAATCCTCTCTTAAAAAAGTGATGGAGGAAATCTGTCATCAGAATAAGACTGTTTTGATTGGTTGTTGCTGGCTCATTTGATTGGTCTACATAGAATAAGCGCCAAAATTGAATATATTAGAATTTTGAAGATTGGATTCTTGCCTTTGAGTATTTAAAGCTGAATGATTAAAATAGTATAAGAAAAATTTCACCATTTTATTTATCAAACTTACGTTATTATCGTATAATTTAAACTATTTGAAACAATCTTTTAAAATGAAACTGACAAACTTGATCATGTTCATAACCTCAAAAATAAAAAATAGATAGAGAATTAATACGCGCGAAGCGCGTTCAATGTGTCTGGTTTAGTGAAAAAAGCAATGGACTTGTCAAGAGCCCAAGATATTGAACAAGATTCAAGTGATTCTAGTAATTAAATTTAATTTACATAAAAATGTATTTATAGAGACTAAATCTATATTTAATCACATTAAATTAAAAGTATTTCATACTAGCTAAACCTTTCTTTTTCCTCTTTTAATCTCTTTTTAAGAAATATAAACGCACAAGTACCGATATGTATAATCCTCTCTTAAAAAAACGATGGCCGGATGTTGTGAAGCACTTAAAGAGTGATTTTGATTGGTTTGTAAGGAATGGGCGCGAAAATTCGCTACTTCCGCTACATTAGAATTTTTGAAATTGAGTTTTTATTCTTAACGAATTATTTAATAATAATAAAATCGTACACGGGCAACGTACGGGAAATGATTTAAATGCGTATAACTTGTAAAAAAATTATCATGAATAATATAACAGAATAAAAACTTTCATTTTCGCCCTATGAAAAGCGCTCCCAAAAAGTAAAATCACATACTTTGACGTTATTTACTCTCTATATTGCATGTTAACCTACCGTTTTTTTATACCGTCAAAACCGCTGTTTCGAATCCTATAACCGCATACTTCTTTACTGAAAACACATTTTTTATTACTTTGAATACGCGCGATTAAACTTTCATTCTTGATCAAATTCCCATAAGCATCATGATTAAAAGTAGTCCTTTAAAACGCGCACAGTGTAGGGGTGCACGAGTACTCGGCTCGGCGTGTTTGAACTGTATCGAACTTTTTCTTCAAACTCGAGTCGAGTATCCGATACTTTGAACTACTCAAGTCAGGTCGAACTACTCGGAACAACTCGAATTACTCGGACCAACTGGAGCTACTCAGATAGATCGAACTACTCGAATTAGTTCGAACTACTGGGATCGGGTCGAACTATTCGAATCGATCGAACTACTCGAATAAGATCGAACTACTCGAACAAGATCGAACTACTCGAATCGATCGAACTACTCGGACAAAGGCGGTAATACTCGGACCAAGTCTAACTATACGCTGACATGCTCTAACTCCGTAAAAAAGTTTCATTGAATAATTATCATAACATTGTACATCATCGGCATATTATAAGCCTCGCAAAGCAAACCCTTTATCTGTAGTTAGAAATTTTTGGTACAGTGATGATTTCATTATTACACTTTTCTGATAATTCTTAATAAAAGGAATTACAAATTTCATTAAATAATTTCACCAACTCCTAAAACAAGGGGTCCCAAACTCGATGTTTATCAACCAATTCCGCATTTTTTGGTTTATGAAAAAATGAATACAATGTATACAAAATGCTCACTAAGCTAGATTTTATAATGATCTATCATTATGCTGAATCGAAAGTTAAAATGTTCAGTAGTTTTTACGTAGTTTTTACATGTCCCTGAAGTACTCCAAAATACTTGTACGAGGAACGTATAACTATTGGATACCACTTTTCAGGACACGTGACAATTATGGTTTGTATTCAATGCTTTTTATGAGCTACGGAGGCTATACGTCACCTTGAATGAGTTTTTAATATTTTAGCAAAACCGAGAATCAAAAGTCAATTGATCCGCTGGGTACTTATGTTTCCTATCTTAGCCTGAAATATCTAACTGAAAATTTTTACACCTCATTTTTTTTTAAAACTAGTCTCGATCAAATCAAACGTATAAAGCTTCCGTTTTATATTTTGCATGTCTCCAAACTGCTCTAAAATACGAATACACTGAAAGAATAACGATTAAATTTCGTTTATGAGGACGCGCCTGCATTCGGGGTTACCAGTAATACTTTTTATGTCCCTGAAGTACTCAGAAATACCTATACGCGAGGCGTACAACTATTGGATTCCACTTTTAAAGACACTTGAAAATTACGGTTTGTAATCAATGCTTTTTATGAGCTACGCAGGACTTAGATGTTCTTGAATGAGTTTTTGATAATACGGCGTTACCCAAAAGTAGAAGCCAAGTTTTTAATAGTGATCTGGCTTAAAAACTTACAGAATCTTATAGTCAGCCCTTATGTTTTTCATATCTTAGCCGGAAATATCTAACTTAAAATTTTTGCACCTCGTTGTTTTCTTAAACTAGTCTAGATCAAGTCAAACTTATACAGCTTCCCTTTTATATTTTGCATGTCCCCAAAGTGCTCTAAAATATGAATACACTGAAAGAATAACTATTAAATTCCGTTTATGAGGACACGCCTGCATTCGGGATTACCAGTAATACTTTTTATGGGATACGATCAATTTTTGATTAACTGGAATTGTGTCCAACATTATAAATTTGGTGAAAGCTAAAATACACATGTTTATTTCGTCTGTTGCATTGTCAATTGCTGTTACATCTAAAGTTCAGTCAAATTCAGTCAAGTTCAGTCAAAAGAAGAACAGTAAATCGGATTCCCGATGCAATCTATACAAATTTTAGTAAATATATCGCTCATAACAAAATGCCGATAGAGCAGCAATGCCTTGCTCTGGTAGCAGCACCTTCTTTACAAAAGTACTCCATCAAACAATTACAAAATTCTCTTTTAAAAAAGTAATGGAGGAAATCTGTCATCACAATAAGACTCTTTTGATTGGTTGTTGCTGGCTCATTTGATTGGTCTACATAGAATAAGCGCCAAAATTGAATATATTAGAATTTTGAAGATTGGTTTCTTGCATTTGAGTATTTAAAACTGAATGATTAAAATAGTATAAGAAAAATTTCACCATTTTATTTATCAAACTTACGTTATTATAGTATAATTTAAACTATTTGAAAGAAACTTTTAAAATGAAACTGACAAACTTGATCATGTCCATAACCTCAAAAATAAAAAACAGATAGAGAATTAATACGCGTTCAATGTGTCTAGTTTAGTGAAAAAAGCAATGGACTTGTCAAGAGCCAAAGATATTGAACAAGATTCAAGTGATTCTAGTAATTAGATTTTATTTACATAAAAATGTATTTATAGAGACTAAATCTGTATTTAATCACATTAAATTAAAAGTATTTCATACTAGCTAAACCTTTTTTTTTCTCTTTTAATATTTTTTTAAGAAATATAAACGCACAAGTACCGATATGTAAAATCCTCTCTTAAAAAAATGATGGCCGGATGTTGTGAAGCACTTAAAGAGTGATTTTGATTGGTCTGTAAGGAATAGGCGCGAAAATTCGCTACTTCCGCTACATTTGAATTTTTGAAATTGAGTTTTTATTCTGAACGAATTATTTAATACTAATAAAATAGTACACGGGCAACGTACTGGAAATGATTTAAATGCGTATAACTTGTAAAAAAATTATCAGGAATAATATAACAGAATAAAAACTTTCATTTTCGCCCTATGAAAAGCGCCCCCAAAAAGTAAAATCACATACTTTGACGTTATTTACCCTCTAAATTGCATGTTAACCTACCGTTTTTTTTTATACCGTCAAAACCGCTGTTTCGAATCCTATAACCGCATACTTCTTTACTGAAAACACATTTTTTATTACTTTGAATACGCGCGATTTAACTTTCATTCTTGATCAAATTCCCATAACCATCATGATTAAAAGTAGTCCTTTAAAACGCGCACAGTGTAGGGGTGCACGAGTACTCGGCTGGGAGTGTTTGAACTGTATCGAACTTTTTCTTCAAACTCGAGTTGAGTATTCGATACTTTGAACTACTCGAGTCAGGTCGAACTACTCGAACCAACTCGAATTACTCGGACCAACTGGAGCTACTCTGACAGATCGAACTACTCGAATTAAGTCGAACTACTCGAATTAGTTGAACTACTCGAAATAGTTCGAACTACTCGGATCGGGTCGAACTACTCGAATCGATGGAACTACTCGAACAAGATCGAACTACTCGAACAAGATCGAACTACTCGAATCGATCGAACTACTCGACAAAGGCGGAAATACTCGGAGCATGTCTAACTATACGCTGACATGCTCTAACTCCGAAAAAAGTTTCATTGAATAATTATCATAACATTGAATAGCAACGGCATATTATAAGCCTCGCGAAGCAAACCCTTTATCTGTAGTTAGAAATTTTTGTTACAGTGATGATTTCATTATTACAATTTTCTGATAATTCTTAATGAAAGGAATTACAAATTTCATTAAATAATTTCACCAACTCCTAAAACAAGGGGGTCCCAAACTCGATATTTATTAACCAATTCCGCGTTTTTTTGTTTATAAAAAATTGAATACAATGTATACAAAATGCTCACTAAGCTAGATTTCATTATGCTGAATCGAAAGTTAAAATATTCAGTAGTATTTACGTAGTTTTTACATGTCCCGGAAGTACTCCAAAATACTTGTACGAGGAACGTATAACTATTGGATACCACTTTTCAGGAGG
The DNA here is from genome assembly GCA_036365515.1 of Torymus aiolomorphi. Classification (NCBI taxonomy): domain Eukaryota; kingdom Metazoa; phylum Arthropoda; class Insecta; order Hymenoptera; family Torymidae; genus Torymus; species Torymus aiolomorphi. The sequence goes on from CM070873.1 coordinate 147,116,637, forward strand.
CGTGACAATTATGGTTTGTATTCAATGCTTTTTATGAGCTACGGAGGCTTTACGTCACCTTGAATGAGTTTTTAATATTTTAGCAAAACCCAAAAGCAAAAGTCAATTGATCCGCTGGGTACTTATCTTTCCTATCTTAGCCTGAAATATCTAACTGAAAATTTTTGAACCTCATTTTTTTTTAAACTAGTCTAGATCAAATCAAACGTATAAAGCTTCCGTTTTATATTTTGCATGTCTCCAAAATGCTCTAAAATACGAATACACAGAAAGAATAACGATTAAATTCCGTTTATGAGGACACCCCTGCATTCGGGGTTACCAGTAATACTTTTTATGACCCTGAAATACTCATAAATACCTATACGCGAGGCGTATAACTATTGGATTCCACTTTTTAAGACACTTGAAAATTACGTTTTGTAATCAATGCTTTTTCTGAGCTACGCAGGAGTTAGATGTTCTTGAATGAGTTTTTGATATTACGGCGTTAACCAAAAGTAAAAACCAAGTTTTGGATAGTGATCTGCCTTAGAAACTTACAAAATCTTATAGTCAGCCCTTGTATTTTTCTTATCTTAGCCGTAAATATCTAACCAAAAATTTGTGCACTTCATTGTTTTCTTAAAGTAGTCTCGATCAAGTGATGCATGTAATCTTCCCTTTTATCTTTTACATGTCTCCAAAGTGCTCTAAAATACGAATACACTGAAAGAATATCTATTAAATTCCATTTATATGGACACGCCTACATTCAGAGTTACTAATAATTCTTTTTATGGGTTACGATCAATTATTGATTAACTTGAATTGATGTCCAACATTTTAAATTTGCTGGAAGCTAAAATACGCAACACGTTCATTTTGTCTGTTGTATTGTCAATTTCTGTTACATTTAGCAACATATCAACCTAAGATATTTTCAGCTCTATTGTTTTTCTAGGCTAGCCTCACTCAAATCCAACTTATAATGTGCCATTTTACGTTTTACATGTCCCTGAAGTACTCATAAATACCTATAGGCGAGGCGTATAACTATTGGATTCCACTTTTAAAGACACTTGAAAATTACGGTTTGTAATCAATGCTTTTTCTGAGCTACGCAGGACTTATATGTTCTTGAATGAGTTTTTGATATTACGGCGTTACCCAAAAGTAAAAGCCAAGCTTTGAATAGTGATGTGACTTAAAAACTTACAAAATCTTATAGTCAGCCCTTATATTTTTCTTATCTTAGCCGTAAATATCTAACCAAAAATTTGTGCACTTCATTGTTTTCTTAAAGTAGTCTCGATCAAGTAATACATATAAATCTTCTCTTTTATCTTTTACATGTCTCCAAAGTGCTCTAAAATACGAATACACTGAAAGAATAACTATTAAATTCCGTTTATGAGGTCACGCCTGCATTCGGGATTACCAGTAATACTATCTGTGCGGCACATTGGGTGTTTCATTAACGTGTTCTAGTGAACAAAATTTGACCGAAAGTTGTAAATGTTATCCTAGTTTTAAATTTAAGTGTCCTTAGATATATTAAACAGTTCAATTCATCAGTTGTATTGTAGATCGTCTTCACTTTGAAGGTCACTTGCTGCAGGATATTTCCAACATAACCTTCTGTCTAAAAATTTAGTTTTGGATGTTATCCGTAAAATTTTTATTCACGGGATTTGTATACGCACTACCAATTTTCATTGTGCCAGTGGTGACTTGAGTATTGTAATAGTTGTTTTCGTTATGCCCGCAAAAACGCATTTGTACTCGTTAAAAAATTTTAAAATTTGGGGTTTGTAATACTCATACATGTGTTCTCGATACTCCAAATTATGAATTTTCAATGTTAGAATACTGTCTTTGTGCATTAAATTGTTTATTATTTCAATTATTTTGCAATGTCCCCAAAAGTGACATCCCACTCTTTTACGAATATATTTTGGAATGTCCCTAAAATTGTTTTCCCATACGTTTTCGAAATTTTGGTTTTTGGGGATGGGATACCGATACATCGATTTCTTATATTAATTTAACTTGTTCTATACCATTTATTTTCATTTGTGTGAGATGTCCCCAAAACTGGTGTCCCCAAAATTGTTTTCCCATACGTTATCGAAATTTTGGTTTTTAGGAGTGGGATACCGATACATCGATTTCTTATATTAATGTAACTTGTTGTATGCTATTTATTTTCATTTGTGTGAGATGTCCCCAAAACCGATATTTCATAGACACACACACACACACACACACACACACACACACACACACACGCACACACACACACACACACACACACACACACACATACACACACGCACACGCACGCACGCACGCACGCACACTATATTAGTTAGATTTGGACATAGACAAATCCTTACTCAAAAAAAAATCCAAGTTGAGTATGATTTAGGACATATGTTGTAATAGTATTGTAGTGATATTGTAATGATATTGTAACAATTCTATAAAACGTTACTAACTGTTTACAACTGTTTGTATAACATGTTTGAGCAGTTTTTCACAGTTAATAAAAGTTATTAAATCATTTAATAACTATTAAATATTTATTAATTATTATTAATATTATTAATATAATAATAATGAATTCTTAGTAATTAATAATCAAATGAAAACTGAAAACTGAAAGTATTAACTAATAAATATAATTAATACTTAATTGATTATAATATGAAAAATTATTAATTATTAATTATTATTCATAATAAAATAATTCATTAAGTATCAAAGTTTTCTACATTTTGTAACATTTACAAACGTTTTAAACCGTTCAAAATACTTTTAAATAATTTTTAAGAATTATGAACTGTTATTAGCAGTTATAATTTACGATAGGGTAACTAATTTGGATCTCTAAATAGTACATTGTGCAACTAGGGAGGAAAATAATTTTATCGAGTGCTCAAAATCATCATCCGAGTCTGAAAAATTCAATTGCTCCCTTGTTACACATAGTACTTTTTTTAATAAGTGCCGGAATAGGACCTTTTTTGCATGAAAAGTGAATGGGAGATCGGGCATATCGAGTCGTTATATAGCGGGAGGAAAAGTACTTTTCCTCCCGCTATATGACGACTCGATATACCCGATCTCCCATTCACTTTTCATGCAAAAAAAGGTCCTATTCCGGCACTTATTAAAAAAGTACTATGTGTAACAGGAGAGCAATTGACTTTTACAGACTCGAATCATGATTTTGAGCACTCGATAAAATTATTTTCCTCCCTAGTTGCACAATGTACTATTTAGAGATCCAAATTAGTTATCCTATCGTAAATTATAAGTGCTAATAACAGTTCATAATTCTTAAAAATTATTTAAAACTATTTTGAACTTTTTAAAACGTTTGTAAATGTTACAAAATGTAGAAAACTTTGATACTTAATGAATTATTTTATTATGAATAATAATTAATAATTAATAATTTTTCATATTATAATCAATTAAGTATTAATTATATTTATTAGTTAATACTTCCAGTTTTCAGTTTTCATTTGATTATTAATTACTAAGAATTCATTATTATTATATTAATAATATTAATAATAATTAATAAATATTTAATAGTTATTAAATGATTTAATAACTTTTATTAACTGTGAAAAACTGCTGAAACATGTTATACAAGCAGTTGTAAACAGTTAGTAACGTTCGAAATAAGGTGGTGTTACTATTAAAGTTTTATAGAATTGTTACAATATCATTACAATAGCACTACAATACTATTACAACATATCGATGTCCTAAATCATACTCAACTTGGATTTTTTTTTCTGTAAGGATTTATCTATGTTCAAATCTAACTAATATAGCGTGCGTGCGTGCGCGCGTGTGTGTGTGTGTGTGCGTGTGTGTGTGTGTGTTTGTGTGTGTGTGTGTGTGTGTGTGTGCGCGCGCGCGTGTGTGTGTGTGTGTGTGTGTGTGTGTGTGTGTGTGTGTGATTGAGCGTGTATGGATGTAGCATATAAGTATGTGTTATTCTATAACTACTGACATTTGATTAATAATAGTTAATCTGATGAAAAATCTTTTCGAGATATTGGATCTGGAAGGATGCGTACTACTTTTACGATGTATTTTTTAATTAAATACCTCTTTAATTTTAAATACCTCTTTGGAGTTATTTGGATGGACGGATCGAATGAGCAACTCACGAAGTACAAAACAATACTTATATTTATTAAACAAAATCAATGCTAAGTATATGCGGGCACGAGGTCAGCGTCGACGCGCGAGGTGCGTGTGCACGCGGTGGTGGCCATTGCCGAAGAGAGTGAGAGCGGAAATCTTCTCCGTCTCCTCGCTCCATTGTCGCTGCTGTAGCGCCTGCTTGCGCTGCCGGTCCGTAGGGGCTCTGCGCACAGTCGGTGTCCCCACAGGTACTCCCCCCTCAGTGACCTTCGTGGAGGTAGAAGGGAACGAAACCGTTTTCTTGAGCAGGATCGGCGGGGCTGGTCTGCTGGGCTGGGGGGCGGTTGTCTATTGGCGGGGTTGCGGTGCGGTCAACTGCTTGGCTTGCTGCTGAGCAGTTGTCTGCTAAAGGGGCTGCGGTGCAGCTAGCTGCTCGGCTGGCTGCGGAGCGGCTGTTTGCTGAGGGGGCTGCGGTGCAGCTGACTGCTCGGCTGGCTGCAGAGCAGTTGTTTGCTGAGGGGGCTGCGGTGCAGCTGACTGCTCGGCTGGCTGCGGAGCAGTTGTCGGCGAGGCAGGCTGTGGTGAAGGCTGTGGGCCTTCTTCGACCGTGTCGTGGTCGGCCACTGGGATGCCCTGCGGGGGCGCTGGTGCTGGTAGCGGTTGGCTCTGCCTGGGTAGCTCGTCCGCTACATCCAGGTACGCTGGCTTGAGGCCGTCAGTGGAGACAGTCCTCTCGGTCTCGTTGACCTTTATGATGTATATCTTGTCGCTGATCCTCCTCACGACCTCGTGGGGGCCAGAATACGGAGGCTGCAGCGGTTTGCGCACCGCGTCGCTCCGGAGGAACACATGCGTACAGGTGTCGAGGTTGCGTGCTTGAAGGCACGGTAGTTGGCGTGCATGGAGGCTGGCATTACCCGGATCTGCTGGAAGAGGGACTTCAGCTTTCCTGTGAAGGCGTGAGGGTCTGCTGGGACGCTGTCTGAAACAAAAAATTCTCCTGGCAGCCTGAGCGTGGTGCCATAAAGCATCTCAGCCGGAGATGCTTGGAAATCCTCCTTCCAGGAACAGCGGAGACCTAGCAGTGTGACGGGGAGTCGTTTCGGCCACTGTGTGTGCGGCTCGCACATGAGTGCAGTCTTGAGGGTGCGGTGCAGCCTCTCCACCATGCTGTTAGCCTGCGGGTGATACGGCGTGGTGTGTATCTGCTTGGCTCCCTGTTGAAAACGGTCGACTCGAACTGCGTGCCTTGGTCCGTGGTGATGGTAAGGGGGCAGCCGAATTGCGGGATCCAGTGCTCCAGCAGCGCTGCGGCCACAGTCTCGGCCCTGATGTTGGTCAGGGTCACGGCGATGGGCCACCTAGTGAATCCGCCAGGACGTTCGCCTCGCCCTTGATGTGTTGGAAGTCCACGTTGAACTGAAGCAAGAAGTCCAGTTGTTTCTGTTGACATGGGGAAGCCTTGTACGACGGTTGCTGTCCAGCAAACGTGAGCGGCTTATGATCCATGCGTAGGACGAAGCTGCAGCCCTCTAGGATGCGCTAGAAGTGCTTGACGGCTGCGAATGCTCCCAGCAGCTCACTGTCATAGGTGCTTTACCTTCTCTCAGTCGGTGTGAGCTCTCGGGAGAAAAAAGCGATGGGTCGCCACACGCCTCCTTGCTGCTCCTTCAGAGCTGCTCTGATATCCGTGTCGGAGGCGTCTGTCGCCAGCGCGAGCGGCGCTGTCCGCGACAGGAAGGTGTTGGTGGTTGCGTCTCTCAGTGCCTCCTTGCAGGCTTGGAAGGCGGCTTCTGCTTCAGCGGTCCAGGTGATTGGGAAGCGTCGAGTCCTTCCTCTGCCAGCCAACATGCTGTTGAGTGGAGCCTGCAGGTGCGCTGCTTTTGGGATGCAGCGCCGGTAGTGATTGATGATGCCAAGGAAGCGTCGCAGCTGCGTGCTTGTCGTCGGCTTCGGAAAGCGCATGATTGCTTCCACTTTGCGCTCCGGAGGCCGAAAGCCCTGGCTGGAGACTGTGTAGTCGAGGAAGTTGACCTGTCGCCTCCCTAGTGCACACTTACCAAGCTTGATAGACAAACCTGCTTCCTATAGCACCTGAAGCAGCTTGCGCAGATGCTGAAGGTGCTCCTCGTGGCTGTTCGAGGTGACGATGATGCCATCCAGGTAGCAGTGAGCAAAAGGTAGTTCCTTAAGCAGTGAGTCCATGAAGCGCTGAAAGGTTTGTGTGGCGTTGCGCAAGCCGAGCGGCATGCGCAGGAATTCGTACATTCCAAACGGTGTAGTGATCGTAGACGTGCGCCTCGTCCATTGGGATCTGGTAGAAGGCCTTCTCCAGGTCAATGATCGAGAAAATGGATGCGCCGTGGCACTTGTAGATAAGGTCCTCTATGACGGGTATGGGGTAGCGGTCTGGCTGAGTGTTGACGTTCAGGCGGCGGTAGTCGCCTGTCGCGCGATGTCCTCCCTCTTTCTGCTCCACCATGTGCAGTGGACTCGCCCATTGGCTGGAAGAGGGTCGTACGACGCCTTGATCCTGCAGCTCTCTGAAGAATTGCTGTGCTGCCTGGAGACGCTCTCCATACAGCCGACGTGGGCGCTCGAACACGGGTGGTCCAGATGCGTGGATTGCGTGTTTGACTGGGATGCCGTTCAGCGTTGCCTTCCCCCTCCAGGGCTTTGTGAGTTCAGCGAACTCTGTCAGCAGCTCGTCGTATGCTCGCCTGGCTCGCATGTCGAGGTCTGTCAGTCCGTGGGCAGCGACAGTGTGCACGGTGGCTGCGTGCACCTCGCCTGCGACGCTGAGCGTGGTGCAGGAGTCCACGAGGCGTCGGAGCTGCATGTCCAAAAGCAGTCCGGAGTTTATGAGGAAGTCCGCGCCGAGGATGGCATCTCGGACATCCGCGATGATGGAAGGCCAGGAGAACGCTCTCCTGAGCCCTAGGTCCAGCGAGAGCATGCGGTGGCCGCACGTGCGTATCGCTGACTGGTTGGCAGCTGCCAACTGCAGAGGTTGAGCGCTGAGTCTCTGCGTGGCTGCGCTGCGAGGGAGCAGCGACACTACGGAACCCGAATCCACCAGGAAACGCATCCCTGTCTGCTTGTCCGTCACGTGCAGGCGGTTCTCGCTGAGGGTTTCGCTGCCAAAAGTCGCCTGAACAGCTGGCAGCGAGATCAGTTTCCCGCCTGAGTTGCTGAGTTGTAGTCGTAGGGCAGCTCGCAATGGTGCGCGTCTGCGCCCAACTTGCGGTGGAAGTAGCAAGCTCCTCCCTTGGATGCACTGCTGTGTCGTTGCAAGCGGGAGCGGCTGCGACCGCGTGTGTTGCGCTGCTGGGCTGATGCCGGCTGCGAGAGTCTGTCGAGCATCAGCAGATTTATGGAGAGCAGTTGAGCGCGCCGCTCGCGTCTGCGGATATGAACGCAGTTCCGTTGAGCTGACGGCGGCTGGGCGATGCGCCGCGCGAGTTCCTGCCTCCTGGCGAGGGCGTGCCCCTACTTGGTGAAGGCGTGCGGCTGGTGTTGTAGAACGGGCCGGCCGCGTGGATGCCGGGGGTGGAGTCCATGAACTTGTCAGCTGCCTCTACTAGCTTATCGAGCGAAACGGCGTCGAGCACGCTCAAGACGCCGCGAGCCGAGCTAGGCAACAAGTTCAACCACTTGATTTTGAGGAGGTCATCCGTCACCTTGTCGCCGGCGAGCCTGCGTATATGATGCAGTACCTGCGAGGGTTTGCATCCCTCCGTACTGACCGTGGCCAGCAGCTTGTTGAGGCGCTCCTCCATCGTGTCGCCGAAACGCTTCGTGATGTGCTGTTTGAGGTACTTCAACTTGCCTGTGGCCGGCACTGCGCGAAGCACGTATAGCATCTCCTGCATGGTGTCGCCGTCGAGTGTTGCGAGCGTGAGGTTGTAGCGCATATTATCGTTTCGGATCTGGTTATCTGCTAGAACTGCTTCCATGTGGATGAACCACGCTTCCGGCGAAGCCTTCCAGAACAATGACAGCTTGAAGGAGTGCACGCTCTCCATGGGGCCGGGGGGCTGTTGTGCCTCCTGGGGCTGCTGCTGCGGTGGCTATTGCTGCTGCTGCAGCTCATCGTCGTCCACCATGTTAAGCTGATTGTCAAAGAGCGCCTCTAAGTTGAAGGCAGCCGGGCGTGCGCGCGGCGGCCGTACGGGCTGTGTTGACAATGGCGTGCGAAACGTGTCCTCCTCGGTTGCCCCGTTGCTGCCGCTAATCCGTCCTGATCACGTCGGGGTCACCAGTTTGGAGTTATTTAGATGGACGAATCGAATGAGCAACTCAAGAAGTACAAAACAATACTTATATTTATTAAACAAAATCAATGCTAAGTACATGCGGACACGAGGTCAGCGTCGACGCGCGAGGTGCGTGTGCACGCGGTGGTGGCCATTGCCGAAGAGAGCGAGAGCGGAAATCTTCTCCGTCTCCTCGCTCCATTGTCGCTGCTGTAGCGCCTGCTTGCACTGCCGGTGCGCAGGGGCTCTGCGCACAGTCAGTGTCCCCACACCTCTATTATAGGTAAATAAGTGGTTTGAAGCGCCAAAACGTTGAAAAATCGGGTTTTATGTGTTTAAATTGCGTATATTTCGAAACAGTGTCAATTTCGACCATCGGGACCAAAATATTCGTATTCAGCGGTAAAAAATACGTCGAAAATGATGTTTTCCACTATAAAAATAAAATTTTCCGTAATTCTGTGACCAATTTTATGCAATTTTTCGAAAAGTTTGCATGTTTGCGCGATTATTTTGAGGTTATGTAATAAAAATTTTGATTTCAAACAATTTTTCTGATATACTAGAAATGCTCTAGTTTACAATAGGCCAAACCCCATTCCGCTATCTTTAATCGTTCTTGAGATATTTGATTTTGAAACAAAAACAAAAAAAGTTCCCACTGTGCGCCGCGAACGTCGTCGCCAAGCATAATTGGAGTGGACGAGTCCATTTTCATTAGCCAGGGGGCGCATCAGCGAAACAGAGCTGTACACGGACGAGTCCATCTGCTCCGCTCGCTCCAGCCGGTTGAGTCCACCTGCATCGCGCTAGGATTGCGCTCGGATGCTACGTCCTAATACTTGGACACACGTATCGTTCCAATTTTATTTATTTATTTGTGCGACTTTTCGTCTAGTCATTTTAGTCTTTTCATGCAATTCAAAGAGAATTTAATGATCTCTATTTAATGTAAAGACTACTTTAATTAAAATTGAGTACATTTAATTTGAGATTAGAACTATTTAATTTGGGTTGAGTTTATTATAAAATTAATTCTAATATTTAACTTATCTTGAGAAAGTTGAATGCAATATCTGACTTAGCAAATACTTATGTTATGTGACCTTGCAGTTTCATTGGACGACGACTGCACATAATAAGAGGTTTCGTTGCTTTCAACTGAGAATCACGACTGATGCATTGCTAACTCAGTTGCTGACTGCGCTGCAGGGATAGCTGAATACATCGTCGGCAGTAACTTCACTTCGTGCAGTTAACGCTGCGGATCATCAACTGATTCACCGTGGGAACGTTAGCAGACGCCATCATCGTCGCATCTTCAAGCGAATATCTACGTTCATAATATCATAAGTATTATAACCTAGGCTAAGGCTTAATTGTAACAACTTTCACTTATGGTTAATCTACTTTCGAGTGGGTAAACATAGTTAACACAATACCTAGGTTAAATAGTCAAAATTCGTTACTAGTCCAATTATTTTGATCTCAAATGGAGGGACTACATACTAGACAACTGTTACTCCAAGCTAGGATTAATAATTCATTTCAAAATTTCAAATGTAAGGGTAAGGATAACATGACGGAAGGTTATGCGGAATCATGTCTCGCCAGACTTGAAGCAAATTATGCGACTTTTCAGTTACATTACGAGTCAGTTCTGAAGCTCGAGGCTCTTGATAAAAATCACGCCTATTTTACAACTAACCTCTGTGATTTGGTTGAGGATAGCTTTTATGTCCGTCGAGGAGAATTTCTTGATTTCTTAAAGGCTGTTAGAACTAGAGATGCCAATCAATCCTCCAATCTGAATGTTACCCCAGTTGCCACTAGTCCTGCTCATGCAACTAACGTTTGGTTTCAATCTTTACCGAAGGTTGATTTACCAAAGTTTTCGGGGAAATTCTTGGATCGGGAAAATTTTAGAGACGTCTTTCGTTCAGTCATACATCATCGCGAAGACTTAACGCCTGTTCTAAAATTTCATTATCTTCGCACTCACCTTACAGGTGAAGCACTTGAGAAAATTAAATCTCTTCCAATTTCTGGTGATAATTATGATCGAGCATGGACAGCTTTAATCGAATATTACGAGAATCAACGTCGCATTGTTAGCTCTCACATCTCAGAAATCTTTTCAATTAAATCCATGAAGGCAGATTCTTCGTCGGAAATCAAACGGATTTATAGGGAAATTTTCAATCCCATCGCTAGTCTGACCTCTCTAAATAGAGCGGCTTCTTTAGGTAGTGATTTAATTGTTCATTTTACACTGAATCGTCTTGACTTAAATACTCGTAAAGAATGGGAAAAGCATCTAGGTGATAGTGTCGATCCACCGACAATGGAGCAACTTCAAGCTTTTCTTCGTATTCAAACCCTCACTCTAGAGGCCATCGAAGCTGGCACTAGATCGTCTTCGACAAATAATTCAAAAGCTCAATCCACAAATTCAAAACCTCGTAAATCAGAGCATGACAATGCTCAGGCGGTTTATTCGCTTCAAACCTCATCTTCGAACCCAACAAAAAACAAATGTTCAATTTGTAATCAACATCATTTTACAAATAGATGTGAACGATTGCTCAATAAAACGATTCCTGAGCGAAAGGAATTGATCAAATCCTCTAATCTTTGTTACAATTGTTTAGGGAAGCACAACGTTAGATATTGTACTTCCACGTACCGATGCATCCTTTGTAAATCTAAGCATCACACTTTGGTGCACACTGACAGCAATCAAGTAATGAGTTCGCCGCAGACTGATCAGATTGACTCAGTGTCCGGCACCACTAATCCAAACTGTAGCAACGTTGTTTCCAATGACTTTCAACTTGCCTCACAGTCAGTCTCCCTTAATAGTGGAGTAAGTACTAAAAGTACTGGAGAACTTTTAGCTACCGCTAGGGTTAACACCCTTGGTCCTAACGGAACCAAAATTCAAGTTCGTGCGCTCATCGACCCGCGATTCTCAAATCTCACTTGTTACACAAGCTTTGTGTAACTTGCTCTCATTAGATTGTAGAACGAGTCATATGCCCATTCAAGGTATAGGCGAAAAGACAGCTGCTGTTTCTTCTAAGGTAGCTTGTAAATTTCTCTCTAAAGGTTGACTCTATAGCAGGGGGCTGCAACTAGCAGACCCCATGTATCTCGAACCTTCACGTATCGATATTCTACTCGGTGCGCGCAAATCATTGAAAATCAAATTGTTAAGGGCCAAAGTCTTCAGCCGATAGCACTTAGTTCCAAACTCGGATGGCTCTTGACAGGAAATCTCTCTTCTTCACCTTCAAAAATAGAGCTAGAATCAATATCTCTTCATTGTTCGGACAGCTGCGAGCATGAAGTCAAACTTTTGGAGCTCGTACAAGATTTTTGGAGGGCGGAGGAGATAGTCACTGACAAAAAATCTTACTCGCCTGACGAACAAGCATGCGAGGATTTTTATCAAAAAACAACTCGTCAAGATGAAACAGGGCAATATATAGTAAGTCTACCCTGGAAAAGTCGAGACCAGTTGACGTCTGCTCATCTCGAGAGCTCTCATTCTGCCGCATTACGCGCACTAAATCGTCTCGAAGCAAACTTCGCTAAGGACGAAAAATTGAAATTAGCCTATACAGAATTCATGAGAGAGTACATTGACCTAGGTCATATGTCACTCGCAAATTTCGATTAGTTGTCTAACAAAAGTCAAGCCTTCTTACCTCACCATGGCGTGTGAAAAGAAACAAGTACTACTACCAAGTTACGTACTGTATTTAATGGCTCAAGTAAGACTAAAGCAGGAGTCTCGGTCAACGACCTCCTACATGTTGGGCCTAATCTTCTTCAGAATCCCATCGCTTTGATCTGTGCTTGGCGTAGGTACAAAATCGCCCTTTCAGCTGACGTGGAGAAAATGTTCAGACAAATTGGTGTCGAACCAGTTGATCAACCCTATCAGTCGATCTTATGGCGTTTCAATAAGGATGAACCTGTTCAAACTTATCGCCTGACTACGGTGACGTATGGATTAGCATGCTCGCCATTTCTAGCCATACGAACTCTCTTGAAATTAGCCGAAGACTATGGCAAAACTTTTCCAATCGCTGCTGAAGCTGTTCGATCAGAGATGTACTCGGATAATGTGCTTACTGGTGCATACTCACTTGATGAAGCATTGAAAAAACAAGATGAGTTAATTCAACTCTTTAAACGAGGTCATCTCAGTCTTCGAAAATGGGCATCAAATAATACTCAAGTCCTCTCTTATCTACCCTCGAATATGTTAGCTGCGGATTCCATTACATTATTTGCCTCAGAAACATCCGTGCCAATTTTGGGTATAGATTGGCAACCTAACACGGACGATTTCAGTTTTCACATTGAGGATACCCCGTTCGAACTATCCTTTACCAAACGTTCAGTTCTCTCAAGAATTGCTCGTATCTTCGATCCTATGAGATGGTTAGCTCCCGTTGTGATCACTGCAAAAATTATTATGCAGTCTCTATGGATTCTTAAGGTTGGTTGGGATGAGGAGCTCCCTCATGAAATCTCTATTCGTTGGCAAAATCGGTTGAATGATCTTTCCTCTATTTCTGAGAATAAAATCCCTCGCTGGAATGGATACATACACTCACCAATGTGAACTAATTAAAGTTCACGGATTTACAGATGCTTCCAAGTTTGCATATGGTGCAGTAATCTATCTGCGCTTAATTCAAGGCCAAAGGGTTCTAGTCACACTTCAAGTGGCCAAAACGCGAGTTGCCCCTCTGAAGACGCTAAGCATACCTCGCTTAGAGCTTTGCGCTGCGTTGCTACTCGTTCGACTGACTCACTCTTTTATCGAATCTTTCCCAATAAAGGTTGAAAGTGTGCACCTTTGGTCTGATTCAGCGGATGTGCTTTTTTGGCTGAAAGACCACCCTTCAAGATGGGGTGTTTTCGTGGCTAATAGGTGTTCAGAGATTCACACTCTGCTACCTGATGCATATTGGCATCATGTGCGATCAGCTGATAACCCCGCCGACGTCATATCTCGAGGTATTGAGCCCTCCAAATTAGTCTCGCATAATCTCTGGTGGAAAGGTCCCGTTTGGCTTTCTGATAGCGTTGAACCATGGACAAGGTCTCATGACGAGCTCAACTTTACCGTTAATAGTCTTAATCTTCAACCTAGTTACACCCTAGTCGCTAGTAAGAGCACCCCTAATTCTGTTGAGAATACTCCAGAAGTTTGGAGTCTGATTAATAAGTACTCTTCATTAGATAAATTGTTACGAATGGCTTCGTATGGTTTTCGATTCATTAGTAGAGCCTGCTCGAAAATAGAACGTACGACGTCTTCAAATTCCGGCGTTAGGCCTCTTTCTGTCTTTCAATCCCTACTATGCCATCACACTCCAACTTCTAAGGAGGTTAGTGCTAGTGAGATTGAAAACACCAAAAATTGTTTGATCCACTTAATCAGATAGCTTATTTTAAGTCTGAATTTCAACAACTATCTAGAGCAGGAAAACTTTCGTCTAAAAGCACACTTTTACCACTAAACCCCATGATACAGAATCATTTGGTCAGGGTGGGCGGCCGCCTCTCTCATTCGCTGCTCGAAGAAGACGCTAAGCATCCTCTTATTTTACCCGCTAAGTGTCATTTCACTACGTTGATAATTCAGGATGCTCATCAGCGTACTTTTCATGGCGGTGTTCAATTGACACTTGCCACACTCAGACGTCAGTATTGGATAATTAAAGGACGATCTGAAGTCAAGAAAGTCATCAGAACTTGCCTTGCATGCTCACACCATGCCGCTCGAGTGCCAACTCGATTAATGGGTGCGTTGCCAAAGGCTCGAGTGTGCCCCTCTCCGCCATTCGAGTGCTCAGGCGTCGATTACGCCAGCCCCATTCAGCTTCGTCTTACTAAGAATAGGGGAAAAGGCACCATGAAAGGTTACATCGCGATTTTTATCTGCATGGCTACCCGAGCCGTACACATCGGGGTAGTTGAGGACTACTCTAGTGAAGCGTTCATCGCTGCTTTCCATCGATTTACCGCTCGTAGAGGTCATTGCAAAAAATTATTCTCTGACCAAGGTACAAACTTCGTAGGGGCCGATGCTCAGCTAAAACAGATGCTCGTAGCATCTTCTTCATTATCTTCGCAAATCGGAAGGTCACTCGCTCAAGAAGGAACTTCATGGAGCTTTAATCCCCCCAGTGCGCCTCATTTTGGTGACATTTGGGAGGCCGCAGTTAAATCCGCTAAACATCACATGCGCCGAGTCATAGGAGATCAAGTTCTCACATTCTCGGAACTTGCTACACTTATGTGCCGCATTGAAGCGTGCCTTAACTCCCGACCATTAACCGCTCTTACTGACGATCCCTCTGACCTTGATTTTCTGTCACCATCACATTTTCTCATACAACGATCCTCATTTATAGTTCCTAAAGGAGATGTCACCAACGACAACGTCCCAGCAGGAAGGCGCTGGCTCTTAATCAGCCCGCTGGCCCAGCACTTCTAGCAGAGATGGTCGACGGACTACTTGTCGTCTTTGCAATCCCGTCAGCAGTGGAGACAATCTCATCCTTCAGTTGCCATAGGGGACTTGGTGCTCATTCGCAGTGAGCTCACACCTCCAGCTAAGTGGCCTCTAGCCCGTGTCATCGCCATCCATCCAGGAAGTGATGGAATCACCCGTGTGGTCGATCTGCGCACGGCCACCACAACGCTACGTCGCCCCATCGCCAAAGTCAGACGTCTCCAACCGCAGGATTGAGAACCGTTCGTCAGTTTGGCGAAGGTGGGCGGAATGTTGAGGATTCATCGCCAAAGGCGAGCTTGCTTGAGCTCGATCCAAGACGAGCACGCTCGAGCTCGACCGAAGGCGAGCACGCTCGAGCTCGACCGAAGGCGAGCATGCTCGAGCTCGATGATCAAATAGGCGAGTCCGCTAGGGAGCGCCCCACTACTTCGCTCTACACACGGCCCTCTTACGGCTCCTCTCTCTACCAGGCACGTCGGCAGCACTTCGCAACGCCGGCCGGCAGTAGCACCTCACGCGCGACGGCCAGAGACAGAGCAGCAACACCTGTACGCCAAGGGGCACGACGGCACTTCAATAAATCAATTTCATTCTCCACACGAAACGCCTATCATTCTTTTGAACCAGTACTGTCCACGATCCTTTCTTCAGCTACAAAACAGACTATAAGATATGAAAAAACCGCTGCCAATTCATAGGCCCGTAGGTTCCTCAACCGTAATTTGTTGATTCCTTTAATTAATTTTTAATAACAAAATTTACAATTTTTAAAAAATTTATTGTATAATTATAATTAAATTCATTTATGAATATTAAAAATTGTTCATCGGGCATACCGAGAGCTTTCCTCGAAGGAGGAAGAGACGTCTGCAAGTGGACGACCATAAGGACGAGTGACGTCCAAGACGCCGCGAACGTCGTCGCCAAGCATAATTGGAGTAGACGAGTCCATTTTCATTAGCCAGGGGGCGTATCAGCGGAACAGAGCTGTACACGGACGAGTCCTTCTGCTTCGCTCGCTCCAGCCGGTTGAGTCCACCTGCATCGCGCTAGGATTGCGCTCGGATGCTACGTCCTAATACTTGGACACACGTATCGTTCCAATTTTATTTATTTATTTGTGCGACTTTTCATCTAGTCATTTTAGTCTCTTCATAATTTATAATTTTTTAAAAAATTTATTGCATAATTATAATTAAATTCATTTATGAATATTAAAAATTGTTAATTTTTAAATTTATTTATTTATTTATTATTTATTTATATCAAATTTATATAAAGTTTGAGCTAATAAATAAAGTTATCATTTGAAGTAGAAGTAAAATATCTATATTTTGTAATAAAACAAATAGCTATCACGGTTGTTTTGTTATTAACAAAAACGTGTTTTTTTTAAAATAAGTTTTTGTTTTTGATGATAACTAAAGAATCGTGATAGATAGAAAATGAACTTTTCTTAGAAAATATAGGTATTTTAATTTTCTTTCGAATGCCACCCACCCCATTCAGATACATAGAGCCGTTCTCGAGAAATTACGATTTTAAAAAAATATCAAAAAATTTTTAACCTCGAATAACTCTGAAATTTATGGACGAATCATTTTGCCCAAAGAACTCGACCGAGAACTATAAAAAATCTACCTCTAAAAGGAATTTTGAAGCCATTAAGTCAATTTTACTATTGTAATCGTTGGACATACAAAACTGATTTTTTTCATTTTTCAATTTTTTACTCAAAATCTAGCCTACAGAATGTATTCAAATTTTAACAGATTATAGCTATTTATATTCTGTATTACCATGATTTTTCTCAAAAGAATTGACCGTTAAGTTTAAGAGTTATAAGCTTCTAAAAAAAAACACGTTTTTGTTAATAAGAAAAGAACCGTGATAGCTAGAAACCTTTTTTTTTTATAGAAAATATAGGTATTTTAAATCTCTTTCGAACGCTACCCAATAGATTCGAATAACTCGATCCTATCATTAAAAAAAATCAAAAAACAGTTTTGAGAAAATCTAAAATTAGAAAAAAACAAAAACTAATCGCCCCAATCAAAAAACGGATTTCTGACCCACCATCACGCAAAAAAAACAAAAAAAATGAAACCTGTCCGGTCAAAATCGACCGAGTAGAAGCTGAGATCCAGGCGTACACACGCACGCACGCGCACACACACACACACACACACACACACACACACACGCGCACGCATACACACACACACGCACGCACGCACGCACGCACGCACGCACGCACACACACACACACACACACACCTACATCCATACAGACATTTTTCAAAAACCATGTAGTTTGATTCCTAACACCTCGGAACCCAATTATAACATGTTTTTACAATAACTCAAAAATTTACTATCACAAAGCTTCCTCGAGGAGGAAGCAAAAATCAAAAAAACTAAAAATTCAAAATTCGTTTTTGGAAAATAATTTTTTTTCTAAAAAACAAATGAAGATAATCTCTTTAAATTTTAACCACATATAGTCTTCAATTAGTGTAATAACTGGTTATTTATTTCAAGTCGATAAATAAATTATTTTTTGAGAAATTAATTTGATAAATATAAAAAAGTTTTCCTTAATAACAATTGACAGAGTGAAAATATTTTAAATTTAAAAAAGGAAAATATAGGTAATTTAAATACCTTTCAAGAGCAGTTTATTATATTACGTAATAATGACTGTAAGATATGAAAAAATCAAAAAAACTAAAAATTCAGAATCGTTTTTTGGTTATAAAACAAAAGAAAATCAATAGAAACTAAAATCCATCAAGGTACCTTTCTTTTCCCGCGAGAGGAAGAGAATAAGCTTTACCCGACGAAAAACGGTCGATTCGTTTCGGAGATATGAAGAGTTCAAACATACACACACACACACACACACACGCGCGCGCGCGCACACACACACACGCACGCACACGCACGCACGCACACGCACGCACGCACACGCACACGCGCACACACACACACGCACGCACACGCACGCACGCGCACACACACACACGCACGCACACGCACGCACGCGCACGCACGCACGCGTGCGTATAACTAATATACACATATATCGCCTTAAAACATCTTTTTGAACATTTTTTTTTTCGAAAAATTTTTTCACCGTTACAAAGCTTCCTCTATGAGGAAGCAACACAAGAAAGTACTGAAATCAATTTATTGTAGTCAAGTACCCATGAGTTAACTTGACTGAGTAATACAACTTTTCGTAACTACTTAACAATATTCAGTCAGCGGGCATAAAGTACTACTTAACGCCTAACAGGCATAATAGCTCCCATACTCCTACCAAACTTTATAGAACCTACGCATTTTACGCCCGTGTGAGCGAAAATTATTTCAATTATATTAATATTATGCCTTTGAGTGTTTGGTGTGACATAGTCATTTTCATATAAATATTCATATGTTTAAAGATCAGATAAAATGTATAAATGGTTTGGTTCTACATATTAAATAGGGCTCAGTATTGAATTTATTACTGTTTTTAAATAGAAAGTGCAAAACCGCATGAAAATATCATATGATATCTCATATGAGAATATTGGACATCAGATCTCATTTGGAATTATCGGACATGAGATCTCATATGAGAATATCGGACATCAGATCTCATATGAGAATATCGGACATCAGATCTCATATAAGATCTCATATGAGATCCTATAATATGTAAAATTGCAGATGACATCACACATATGATATCTCATATGAGATCTCATATGATATTTACACGACGGAAAAGAATAAAAAATAGGTGGCTTACAAAATGGTTAATAAAACATAAAGCACTTTTGAGTAGACAATAAATTTATATGCGTTTTTTATCTCATTCTCGCTTAAAAAAGACGGACACAAGGAAAAATATTTTGGGTAATGAAAGTAAATCATAAGATTCTGCACATGTAGGGATATTATATTTAAACGGTATCAATTAAAAATTAGAGCTAATGTAATTATTTATAATGGGCTTATAGGTATAAACATTGTTAATGAATTTATGCAAAAATTTAGTATTCTACATTTACAAAGCTCACCGGTAAACTGCAAACCGTCGGTCTCGCCAAGTATGTATGGGAGATTGGAGGACCACCCCTGCTAGAGCAGCTCTATAGACTTCTATTGTCCTTCCAAGATGCGTAATATTATAGAAATTTCAAAATTGAAAAAAGATCAATGAAAAATGGGGATGTGATGGCAACTATGTAATTTTTTTATATAGGCTTTGACTTTTCGTGAATATCTGATAAAATACTTATGAGTTTTAGAAATAAAAAGAAGGCATAATCGTTATATAATTAAAATAATTTTCGCCCACACGGACGTAAAGTGCGTAGGTTCTATAAAGTTTATACTTTATGCCCACTGACTGAATATTGTTAAGTAGTTACGAAACATTGCATTATTCAGTTAAGTTAACTTATGGGTACTTGACTACAATAAATTGATTTCAGTTCTTTCTTGTGTTTAATTTGTATAGGAGGATGAACAAATTTTAATACATTTCTGAGAATAGTCATACAGTTGTTTCCGAGAGTTGTTTGCATTACTTGACTATCGATAATTGATTTCACAACTTTCATTTGTTTGATTTGCAATGAACAATTTGAATGTACTCACTTACATATAATTTATTCAGCATATAATGACTTAAAGAAGTAAAAGACTTTTTCACAGGTATTTATTTGATTTCTTTTAAAAAATCATAAATGTTATTATTTTATAGATTATACAGAAAAAAAGTCTATACTCGCTTTATTTTATACTTTCGTAGAAAGTTTTATATTAATAATATTATTATTTGTACAGTCATGAAAAAAATTATTACCATTTGTACAGAGTGCTTATTGAATAGATGAGACTAGAAGAATTAAAAGGACTAGATAAATTGTGTTGTTAGAACGTACTTAAAAATTAGCTTTTAATAAACATGTTGATTATTTAAAATATATTTAAGCTCCCATTAAAGTTTTTGGTACTCCGTTTAACGGATGTTGAGAGAGAGAGGGAGAGAGAGGGGAGGAACAGAAAGGAAGGGAGGGAGAGGGCGAAAGAGACAGGGAGAGAAAGAGAGGGAGGATGGGAGAGAGAGGGAGGGAGAGAGAGACTAATACTTGCCTTAGTTTAAACTTTTGTAAAATGTTTTTTTAGATGGATTTCACAACTTTTTAAGAGAAAATAATAATTAAAGAGTGTGATAACGTTATGAGAGTTTATTATAGTATATTTTTAATATTATGATTAAATGGTAGTATTGTTATTCACAAAAGTTTTAAATTTAAATGTTTCTTCAAGGAGCTCAATAAAATCATTACATTGTAAAATTTTTTGAAAAAATATAATCAAATATGTATTTTCTTAGGTATGATGATGAATTAACAATACAGTTAATTGTAAAGTCATATGATAATAATTACATTGTGTGATAACGTTATGAGAGTTTATTATGGTATATTTTTAATATCATTATTAAATGGTAGTATTGTTATTCACAAAATTTTTAAATTTGAATGTTTTTTAAGGAGTTCTGTAGATCTTTCAATATAAAGTTTATTAGTATATTATTCTTGTACAGAACATCTTGTTGGCTGTTTAAAAAGATATTTGGGCTATTCTTAAAGTTTTTTGTGGAGTCCTTATACAGTTGTTGAGTAGACGAGTGAGCGAGAGGGGGGGGGGCGTTCAATTTTTTTAAAAAGCTACTTAACAGTTGTTTAGATAAATAATAATTCAAAATGCAACCAGTTTATGAACTAAGAATCACTGAAAATAAAAGCTTTCTTGAAATTCTTGTATAGATAAAACATTTTGAAATTATTATCTGAATCTTGTCTAAAAAAATATTTACTAAGAACTCTGAAACATTTTGACTTCTCCTATGGTGAGAAAATCATATATTAGATTAATTCAGCACTTTTATTCGTTGAAATTTTCACAATAACACATCATTTTTACTTTTTTCAGTATTCCCATGTTCATTAGACATAATCTTTTCATTGGCACTTGAATAAATATGTACAACAGCACAGCACTGATATCGACTAAGTTTTTTAAAGATGACAGATGCTTTTTAAACCAAGGCTCAGATCAATATTTCAAATCGGCATCATAAATTATATTGCATATTTATATCCTCACGTGTCACTCAACAAAATTTTCTTCTATGCCAAAACTTATTATGAAGTGTATGAACCTCATAAAGCGTAATTATTTATTAATACACGCTTGATCTATTTTCAAAACATTTGAAATTGATTTTTAATAGACGTTTTAAAATTTGATTATAAACACTTCATGTAACACATCATACCAGTACTTTATTTCATTTATTACACAAAACACTGAAAATTATATTGTATATTTATAACCTCGCATGTCACTCAGCAATATTTTCTTCTATGTAAAAGCTTATTATGAAGATTATGAACCTCATAACACATAATTATTCAATACACACTTGTTCTATTCTCAAAATATTTGAAACTGATTTTTAATAGAAGTTTTAAAATTGATTATAAATACTTCATGTAACACGTCATACCAGTACTATATCTTATCTATTATTATACAAAACACTAAAAATTATATTGTATATTTATAACCTCGCGTATCACTCAGCAATATTTTCTTCTATGCAAAAGTGTATTATGAAGTTTATGAACCTCATAACACGTAATTACTTATTAATACACACTATCACGGGGTGGATTTTCGGGCTAAGGCACGTTTCACCTGCGTACCTTAGCGGTTCAATTCGGTATCTCTCGATTCAACTCCCGGAGATTGAGTAGCCAGATAGGTAACAGAAGCTACAAGCGTTTGCGAAGGAACTACTGGCTCCCCTGCAGTTTCTCTATCGTTATGGAGGATCCCTCCGTTACTTCTCCTAAAATGGCAGGTATTCCGGCACCTGGTGTTATCCGGACAGGTGTCGAAGACTTCAGCTGCATCTGTGCCAGCATCTGGCCTACCAGCTCGAGGACCTGCTGCTGGTTTAATTGTCCAAGATTGATCCTGTGGACAGAGGAGAAGATAGCGTTTATTCTCGGGAACCTTAGTTCGGATTCGCGCGTGTTCTCCGGGGGGACGTCGAAACGGTGTCGCAGGTTAACGCGATTCCGCGAACCTTTCGGTCGGCCACGAGATCGTTTTGGGGGCTCGCACGCTACAGGAACGGGGTTGGTTGGTGCAGGAGAAGTTTCGCATGGTCCTCTCGTGACTATCCCAGTCTTTCTCGGCCTACCTCTCCCGCGAGCTTGCGTTGTCACGCCAACCTCGTCCTGACCTTGCCCAGCGCCCGCTGGCGCGGCTGAGTTTTCGCAAGAGGCGGGTCGCTCTTCGCCGTTTCTTCTTCTTCCCCGGGTGGTCGGACCACGTCATCCTCTCCTTCGGTTATATCGCGCTTGGGTGGTTCCTCGTTATCCTCGGGTTCTTTTCCTGCGAAGTATGGCTTCAAGTGTTCTGCATGGACCAGGTCTTCAACATCTCCTTCCTGATCCACCAGTTTATGCGTGTTGGGCCCTTTCTTCTCCAAAATCTCGTAAGGGCCGACGTATTTCGGTGCCAACTTCGCCATCACTCCTTGAGCTGCCGAGGATAACACGCGATTCTTCTTCCACACGCGATCTCCGACCTTGAACTTCGGTTCTCTCCGCCTGGCATTATATATCACAGCATGACTCTCTTGTTCTTCTCTTGAACGGTGACCAGCATCATCTAGCATATTGCTGAGATTTTTCATTCATTCTAACCAGGCGTCCTCGTCGTCTTGAACAGCAGTTTCTTCAACTACCTGATCTTGTTCCCTCCTTTTAGTCCCGGGAGGCACTGGCTCTCTGCCATAATTTAACATGGCTGGCGACTTACCAGTGGCGCTATGGGGTGTATTATTTAGCGCGAACACTAGTTCAGGTAGCTTCTCATCCCAAGTATTATGGTTTCCCTCCACAAATGCCATAATACTGGTCTTAAGGGTTTTATTAACTCTTTCCACAGGATTCGCTTGAGGGTGGTAAGGCGGAGTGTGTGAGTGATGAACCCCTATCTCGTCTAGATATTGGTCTATTATTCTGTTTTTAAATTCGATTCCGTTATCGGAAAGGAAGACCTCGGGTGCGCCATATCGTAAAACTATCCTATTCTTCAACTCTTTTCGAATAGTCTTACCGTTGGCTTTTCGGATAGGGATACACTCTACCCATCGAGTAAACAAATCCTGGGAAACCAAGATATACTCGAATCCGGCCTTGCTCCGAATGAAACGACCCGTTATATCTGCCGTGACGACTTTCCAAGGCTTATGAATAACTCGCTGTCCCATCAATCCAAGGGGTGGCCTCTGTTTTACCTTAGACTGCTGACATATGTTACACGTTCTCACATGTTCTTTTACTGACTGGTAATATCTTGGCCAGTAGTAATATCGAGCTACTCTCGCGAAGGTCTTCTCCCTTCCGAGATGTCCAGCAGTAGGGTCGTCGTGACATTCCGAGAGTACTTTCTTCCTTTCCTCGCTAGGAACTACCAGTTTCCATGCATCGTCGTCTACGCCTAAATCCTCTTCGATATCTTGATTTGGACGATACATGTAGAGCTGGCCGCCTAATACTTTCCACCTAGGATAAGTATTAGGTTCTTCTAATACCTTTTCCTGCCAGCCGAGGTACCACTCGTCTTTCGTGGTTACTGCCCACGAGATAGCGCCTACGACTGGTTGTTCTTCGTCCTCGTCTTCTTCATACATTCTCGATAATGCATCCGGCACGCAGTTGAGACTCCCTTTGCGATGCTCAACTTCAAAGTTGTGCATCTGCAGCCTAACCGACCATCTTGCTAGTCTATCTGTCGGGCTACGCAGTGATCGAATCCAACGCAAACTGCTATGGTCGGTCACTACGAGGAAATTATATCCCTCTACGTATGCCCGAAACTTCTCGATAGCCCATAACACAGCAAGACACTCTCCTTCTGTTACTGAGTAATTTCGCTCAGCTTTAGAGAGCGAACGGCTCGCGAACTCCAAGACTCGCTCCTGGCCATCAATCACCTGGAACAACACTGCTCCCAAACCAGAGTCACTTGCGTCAGTTTGTATTACAAAGCGCGAAATCCGGACGGTGTAGGACCGGAGCTGAGGCTATGAGTGCCTTGATGTGGTCGAAGGCTTGTCGTTGTTCCTCTTCCCACACGTACCTGAAGTTTTTCTTCGTTAGGCGTGTGAGAGGGTCGGCGATCGTGGCGAAATCGGGAAGAAACTTCCGATACCACGATGCCATACCGAGGAATCGCCTTAACTGTTTTAGGTTCTTAGGCGCAGGGTATTGCATAACCGGAGCTATCTTATCTGGGTCTGGTCTAAACCCATCTCGGTTGACGAGAACACCAAGGTATTTTACCTCAGATCTACCGAATACGCTCTTCTCTCGGTTGATCGTGAGGCCTGCCTCATTGATTCTTGCCAATACGTGTTCTAACATCGCTAGATGCTCTTCAAAAGTCTCCGTTACGATGATGATGTCATGTAAATAAGAGAACGCGTATGGCTCTAGTTCGGGCCCTATGACTCTGTCAATCATGCGCTGAAAGGTGGCTCCTGCGTTTGACAACCCGTATGGCATTCTTTTTAATTGAAATAACCCCAGACCGGGTATTGAGAATGCTGTAATCTCCGGCGATTCTTCTTTCAAAGGGATTTGATGGTATGCGCTGCTCAGATCTAAGGTTGATATAGGATACAGCAGGATCTGATCCATATATGGCAGCAGATACGCATCTCCCTTTGCGGCGGCATTCACCTTTCTCATGTTGATTACCATACGATTTTTATTGCCAGCTTTCGGCACTATGAAAGCAGGACTGGCCCAGGGGCTCGACGAAGGCTCGATCAATCCGGCTGCAAGCATCTCTCGAACTTGTCGATGCATTTCCTGTTCCAATTTTCTGGAAATCGGGTATTGTTTCTGCCGGATTGGTCGAGTTTTGCCAACGTCTATCTCGTGCTCAGCATAATTAGTGCAGTCGAGTGGAGCGTCCACTGCTGGTAGTACTCTTGTTAAAAGAGCTTGTAAGCGCTGGTGTTCTGCCAGCGTAATATCAGCGAGACCCGCTGAAGAAGCTTTCATCGTGTTGATGAAGGCGATCCTGATCTTTGTCGGATCTTTTGGATCTGACGTGGAGACACAGGCTAGTTCTAGTCCGACGCTCTTTCCGGATTTTCCCACTATCAACCTGTTCTCCACGGGATCATGCATTGTCTCGAACGTACGGACGAAATTCGAGCCGACATAACAGTCAACCTCCAAATCTGGTAATATGGATACCAGAACGTCCTTTTTGATCCCGCCCAACTCGAACGGGAGGTCTACGTGTCCCGTTACGCGGAGCAAATTATTACCAGCACCTCTGGCTCCTGCACCAGAGGCTGGTCGGAACGTACGTCCGCATTCTGTTGCTAACTGTAACCCGAGCGATCCCATCACTGTTCTCGATGCTCCGGTATCATACAGCGCGCGAATGCGGAACCCTCCGATTCCCACTTGTACCCACCAACGCAACTCATCGGGTTGTACTGGGATCTGATTGGAGCTGGGTTCGAGCTCCTTGAGGGAAGTGTTCCTTTGCTCGACTTTCACTTCGTGTGAGCATTGCTCGGCTTTGACCTGGCAAGCGGTCACTACCAGGTCAGTTGGTCGCTCTACCTCCTTGCTTAACACTTTCGGGGCCTCTTTCATGGTCTCGGCGGATTCGGACCCATTTAATCTCGCCGGTTCTCGTTTCCCGAACACTCGGGGCAAAACGAGCGGCGAAATCCTAACCTACCGGAGCCCCAGCACTTAATCGGCTCGGCAGGTCCGTTGGGTTTGTGGCTCGTCTCTTCGCCACCTTCATTTTTCTTGCCGTCACCGGTTGGGGGTCTTTTTCCTTCATCTTTCCTCTCTTTAACTTGAGTTTGTAATTGTATTCACAATTTTACTCCCCATTGTCAAATGTAAAAATTGTTG
Organism: Torymus aiolomorphi; assembly: GCA_036365515.1. Taxonomy (NCBI): domain Eukaryota; kingdom Metazoa; phylum Arthropoda; class Insecta; order Hymenoptera; family Torymidae; genus Torymus; species Torymus aiolomorphi. Next base: position 147,142,616 of record CM070873.1, read on the forward strand.
TTTTGGTCAATTCTGACCAGATCCGTTGGGAGCAGGAAAGAAAATAGACTACGATGTTAAGTAGTTGCAACGTTTCGTCGACGGGTTTGTCGACCTCTTCAGGCTTTATTAAAAAAAATATATAATAATATAATTAACAGAATGAGCTCACGCTAGTCTTAACTTACAATGGTTGAAAAAAATTTAAAAAAATGCGAAACGAATTACCTAAGTTATCGCACAGCGATCCGTCGAGTAATGTGAAAGTACATAGCAACATGACTTTATATATATATATATATATATATATATATATATATATATATATATATATATATATATATATATATATATATATATATATATATATATATATATATATATATATTGGCTTCCTACCAAAACGTAAACAATAACAAATTTTGAATTAGATCGAGAATATACTTTACTTTTTATGTAACAGCTTAAAGATAGATTTGTATTCTCTACTGAGATTCTGTGTATCTTCTTTTTTGTTTATTGTATTTGGTGTACTGTTAATAAATAACATTTCAGAAATAAGTCTTTTATTATAGTTATTTTCAATATCTCTAATTGTTACTGCTTCAAAATCAAATTCATGATTATATTCATTTTTATGTATATTGACAACCAACTCATCATTATTATTCTTGCGATGTTCGGCAATTCGTTTATTTAGGGCACGTTTTGTCTCGCCTATGTACCGTGCATTGCAATCTTTACAAGGGAACTCATAAACCACATTCGTTTGCTCGAGTTTGTTGGTTTTATCTTTGCCAAGAACAACTAGTTTTGAGAATTTATTAACTATATTTGGGATCGTTACAATATTGTATTTCCGTAAAAATTTTGAACAATTGTTGTAAAATTTTGAATAAAATGGAAGTGATAATTTAATGTTGTGTCGGTTAGTATTTACAGGACTGTTTCTTTTATTTTGAAAACGAATTTTAAATAGTCTAGATCAAGCAAAAAATTGCTTAAACTAGAAATTAGGGATAGTAGTTTTCAAAAAAATGCATTAGAACTCGCTGCTCATCGTGTATTTATTGAGATTAAAAATTTAAACATTGATTTTCACATTTTAAAAAAATTTTTTAATTTAAGCAATATTAATATCAAAACTTTGGATAAAAACCTTAAACACCGTTTCAACAAAAAACTTAATTTGATCAAAAAGAGATGTAACTACCAGGATTCCCGCATACATGTAAATATTGAAAAATGTTTCAAAAATGTTTCTAATACACATATTCCGACCGATGCCGCTGAAATCGTTTCTCTGGGTCGCAATTTCGCATTTACACAACACAACATGCAGAAATCGATTGTTTTTAACACCATAAAAAACGTAGAATCAATGTTTATTTCTTCACAACTCAATACCGATGACAAAAATAAAATTAGACAAGATATAGTGAAAGCTATAAAGTTTCAAAATAATTGTAAACAACCAACGAAAAATAGTGACTTATCTTTACTTAAGAAAATCAAAACCGCTCAAAAATTTATTAACGATAACAAAAATATATTCTTTACACAATCTGATAAAGGCAATGTTACCGTGTGCTTAGAGAAATCTGACTATATGGAAAAAATGAATAGTTTATTGAATGATAATAAGGTGTACAGAGAAATAAAAAGAAAACCGTTAAATACATTACAAAATAATGTCTATAGGATTCTGAAAAATCTGAATGATAACAACTTTCTAAAACAAAAATATCATAATATACAACTTACGCAGACAAACACATCTCTTGCTAAATGTTATGGATTACCAAAAATCCATAAACCAAAACTATCCTTTAGACCGATAATTTCAACTGTGAACAGCCCTACACATTTCTTAGCAAAAATAATTTATGAAAACCTCAAAACATGTTTCCCTCTTCCTAAATCACACATAGATAACAGTTTTGATCTAATTAATAAAATTACGAATATAAAAATTCCAGATAACTACATACTGATATCTTTAGATGTGGTTTCACTTTTTACAAATATCTCTGTAGACCTTGTTATCCAGAGTTTGGAAAAACGAGCGCAGTATATTCTCAACAATTGTAAAATACCGTTCGGTGATATTATTTCCTGTACCAAATTTTTATTTGAAAATGTATTTTTTACTTTTAATAACAAATATTACCAACAAATTTTTGGGACACCTATGGGTTCTCCAATCTCTCCGTTTTTTGCTGATCTAGTCATGGAAGATTTAGAAATTGCTTGTTGGAAGAAACTAAAAACAGAATTCAACATAATACCTATGTTCTATTTTCGATATGTTGATGATTCGATTTGTTGTATCAAAAAAGACGATATTCATGTATTGAATCAATGTTTTAACAATTTTGATCCCAACCTTAAGTTTACTTATGAAATTGAAATTAATAACAATATTAACTTTTTGGACGTGTCTCTCATTAAACAGGATCGTAATATTATCACTGACTGGTATTCAAAATCGATGTCATCTAATAGAACTTTAAACTACTACAGCAACCACCCGATATCATTAAAAAAGAATATAGTTTTTAACTTGATTGATAGAGCTATACTTTTATCGGATAAACGTTTTCATAATAGAAATATATTGCGGGTTAAAAATATACTTAAAGAGAACTCATATCCACCAGAGTTTATTGACAAACATATAAGATCTAGACTATTTAAGATTCGTTTTCAAAATAAAAGAAACAGTCCTGTAAATACTAACCGACACAACATTAAATTATCACTTCCATTTTATTCAAAATTTTACAACAATTGTTCAAAATTTTTACGGAAATACAATATTGTAACGATCCCAAATATAGTTAATAAATTCTCAAAACTAGTTGTTCTTGGCAAAGATAAAACCAACAAACTCGAGCAAACGAATGTGGTTTATGAGTTCCCTTGTAAAGATTGCAATGCACGGTACATAGGCGAGACAAAACGTGCCCTAAATAAACGAATTGCCGAACATCGCAAGAATAATAATGATGAGTTGGTTGTCAATATCAACTGATAAGAATTTTTCCATCGGTCTTACAGTCTTACAAATTAAATTAAAATAATTAATATTTATGGCAGTCAGATTGCCCTTGTTTATAATCACCCCCGCAGAATCTGAAATAAAAACTTAATTAAAATCTGGAAAAAACTTTGTTAGCAAAGGACGATCTGACTGCCCACCACCACCACCTTGTCCAACGTTTCGAGCCTGCTCCGGCTCCTCCTCAGGGACTGAAATAAAACCCGCGATACACCTCCTTATATACCATGCACCCATACCCCCTTCTTTTCTCTTACCCCACCACCCTCCACATTCCCCTCTCCAACTTTCCATTCTCACTTAAATTAATAAAGAATGATAAATGTTATCTAATTTACTTGACTCTATCATTAAATTTACATTATTCCGATTTCTTAGAATGTGAATACTTTCAAGGCTTTCCCTCTTATATTTATTCTTAATCCCCTGTTCCAAAATATCCACACTCCCAAAATCGAAAGAATGCAAACTATTTAAACAATGTTCTTTCAAACCCGATGTACAACTTGAGCTGCGTAAACTATATTGATGTTCATATATTCTCTTTTTCAAATATCTACCCGTTTGACCAATATAACAACCATTACAATCCCTACAATTAATTTTATAAACAACTCCCGATTTCAAACATTTATCATCCTTGTCTTTACAATTACTAAATAACCTTTCTAAATTATTATCATTTCTAAAGAAAACTTGAATATTATGTTTACTAAAAACCCTTCTAATCCTTTCCGACAAACCTCTAACATATGGTAAACTAAAATATGCATTCTTTCCATTTCTATTCCTTGTTTGATTATCTACCCGCTGCTTCAATCCACCATTATAAATTTCCCACACTCTCTCATCAATCATTTTATCAATAAATTTTACGGGATAACTATTTTTAATAAATGTTTCTCTAACTAAATTTAAATTCTTTTTCCTAAAATCTTTATGTGACAATTTAATCGCTCTGTCCATGACACCTTGGATCGCTCCTGTCTTGTTTCCGATTTGGTGGTGAGAATCAAAATTTAAAAATCTACCTGACCATGTAGGTTTTCTATACCAATCTAATTTCACTCTATTATTATTACCTCTAATGACTCTAATATCTAAAAACTCAATTGATAATCTTTCTCAACTTCTTTTGTGAATTTAATTCTATCATGGATAGAATTAAACACATCCACCATTTCATCCACAAAACATTCTGGTACAACTGCAAAAATGTCATCAACATATCTTTTAAAAATAATTGGCTGAAAAACCAACTTAGACAAAGCAATACTTTCCAATTTTTCCATTACTAAATTGGCTATAACTGGTGACAAAGGTGATCCCATTGGACAACCATATCTTTGTTCATATAGACTATTATCAAAAGAAAAAATTGTGTTTTTAAAAACCAAATTAAGTGCCTTTATAAATTCATCTTTTGTTAAACTAGTATGTACTTTAATTTCAGACCATTTATCTTGTATAATATCATTCAACAACTCTAAAGGTATATTTGTAAACAAAGATACTACATCCAATGAAACCATCCTATGATCATTCGGAATAATAATATCTTTCATTATACCATAAAAACTCCAACTATCTTTAATATATGAATTTACTATCTTGAACAATATATTAGACAAAAATCTAGCAAGTCTATACGTCGGAAAATTTATCGATGATATTATTATTCTATATGTCAACTGTTCTTTGTGAATCTTAGGAAGCCCATAACATTTAGCTACAGTGCCATTTTCACATTTTAAATATTTAAACATACTATCCTTAATATAAGCTTTTGTTTTCCAATGCATCAATAATTCTTTCAATTTATCTTGTAGTCTATTGATATGTGGATTCCTAATTTTCACATAAGTGGTATCATCCTCCAACATAAGTTGAATTTTATTAATATAATCCCTTTTATCTGAAACTACAGTTACATTTCCTTTATCTGCTTTTTGGAAGATCATATTCGGATTCTCTCTCAAGAATTTCTTCGTTATTTTTAAATCATGGAATAAATTACTGTTCAAATAATTATCAAATCTATGTTCTCTTTTAAAATTATTAACAACTTTAACTAAAGAACTCCTACATTCTTTTTTAAACTCCAGATTAAAACTACACATACTACTTTCTACCTCAGCGATGATATTCTTGATCGGAAGAGATTTACTTGAATATGATATTCCAAATTTAGCACCCTTTGACATGATATTTACCACTTCTTCTGGTATTACTTTGTCAGTTAAATTTCTAAACCAATCCTTATTAACATTGTTAGTTTGATTGACCTGAGAGTGTTTTCTATGCTTTAAATATTCAAATTTTCTTTTTAATTTACTCCTATGGTTATATTTTACTTTTTCAAAGTGCCTCTTTTGACCACGAAAAAATTCTTGCAAATCATTCTGTTCTATTTTATTATATAAATATCTTTCAAGCTCTAATAAATATTTATTCAAACGATTAATTTCAAAATTCAAATCTCTAATTTCTAAGTTAAGTAATTTATTTTTGAAAAAGAAAATATTTTTCCGTAGATCATAAGAAACTCTTTTATTGTAATCCCGATAAAAACCCTTATCATCAATTTTTTTTTTTTTTTTTTTTTTTTTTTTTTTTTTTTTTTTCCAATATGTTTAGGAAAAATATTTGATTTTTTACACCTTAGAAGAAAAGTGAGTTGCTCCTTTAAAATTACAATCCTTAAAACCATTTTTACCCATTTTGAGCAATAATCTTTTACCACCTTCCCATAAATCCCATATATATCTCTAAAAAACATTTTACCCCACCTTTAATAGACCTTAGTTTTATCATTAAAAATATTACTTATGTCGACTGCAATTTAATATCAACTGATAAGAATTTTTCCATCGGTCTTACAGTCTTACAAATTAAATTAAAATAATTAATATTTATGGCAGTCAGATTGCCCTTGTTTATAATCACCCCCGTTATAAACATATTGGAAAAAAATTTGATGATAAGGGTTTTTATCGGGATTACAATAAAAGAGTTTCTTATGATCTACGGAAAAATATTTTCTTTTTCAAAAATAAATTACTTAACTTAGAAATTAGAGATTTGAATTTTGAAATTAATCGTTTGAATAAATATTTATTAGAGCTTGAAAGATATTTATATAATAAAATAGAACAGAATGATTTGCAAGAATTTTTTCGTGGTCAAAAGAGGCACTTTGAAAAAGTAAAATATAACCATAGGAGTAAATTAAAAAGAAAATTTGAATATTTAAAGCATAGAAAACACTCTCAGGTCAATCAAACTAACAATGTTAATAAGGATTGGTTTAGAAATTTAACTGACAAAGTAATACCAGAAGAAGTGGTAAATATCATGTCAAAGGGTGCTAAATTTGGAATATCATATTCAAGTAAATCTCTTCCGATCAAGAATATCATCGCTGAGGTAGAAAGTAGTATGTGTAGTTTTAATCTGGAGTTTAAAAAAGAATGTAGGAGTTCTTTAGTTAAAGTTGTTAATAATTTTAAAAGAGAACATAGATTTGATAATTATTTGAACAGTAATTTATTCCATGATTTAAAAATAACGAAGAAATTCTTGAGAGAGAATCCGAATATGATCTTCCAAAAAGCAGATAAAGGAAATGTAACTGTAGTTTCAGATAAAAGGGATTATATTAATAAAATTCAACTTATGTTGGAGGATGATACCACTTATGTGAAAATTAGGAATCCACATATCAATAGACTACAAGATAAATTGAAAGAATTATTGATGCATTGGAAAACAAAAGCTTATATTAAGGATAGTATGTTTAAATATTTAAAATGTGAAAATGGCACTGTAGCTAAATGTTATGGGCTTCCTAAGATTCACAAAGAACAGTTGACATATAGAATAATAATATCATCGATAAATTTTCCGACGTATAGACTTGCTAGATTTTTGTCTAATATATTGTTCAAGATAGTAAATTCATATATTAAAGATAGTTGGAGTTTTTATGGTATAATGAAAGATATTATTATTCCGAATGATCATAGGATGGTTTCATTGGATGTAGTATCTTTGTTTACAAATATACCTTTAGAGTTGTTGAATGATATTATACAAGATAAATGGTCTGAAATTAAAGTACATACTAGTTTAACAAAAGATGAATTTATAAAGGCACTTAATTTGGTTTTTAAAAACACAATTTTTTCTTTTGATAATAGTCTATATGAACAAAGATATGGTTGTCCAATGGGATCACCTTTGTCACCAGTTATAGCCAATTTAGTAATGGAAAAATTGGAAAGTATTGCTTTGTCTAAGTTGGTTTTTCAGCCAATTATTTTTAAAAGATATGTTGATGACATTTTTGCAGTTGTACCAGAATGTTTTGTGGATGAAATGGTGGATGTGTTTAATTCTATCCATGATAGAATTAAATTCACAAAAGAAGTTGAGAAAGATTATCAATTGAGTTTTTTAGATATTAGAGTCATTAGAGGTAATAATAATAGAGTGAAATTAGATTGGTATAGAAAACCTACATGGTCAGGTAGATTTTTAAATTTTGATTCTCACCACCAATTCGGAAACAAGACAGGTGCGATCAAAGGTGTCATTGACAGAGCGATTAAATTGTCACATAAAGATTTTAGGAAAAAGAATTTAAATTTAGTTAGAGAAACATTTATTAAAAATAGTTATCCCGTAAAATTTATTGATAAAATGATTGATGAGAGAGTGTGGGAAATTTATAATGGTGGATTGAAGCAGCGGGTAGATAATCAAACAAGGAATAGAAATGGAAAGAATGCATATTTTAGTTTACCATATGTTAGAGGTTTGTCGGAAAGGATTAGAAGGGTTTTTAGTAAACATAATATTCAAGTTTTCTTTAGAAATGATAATAATTTAGAAAGGTTATTTAGTAATTGTAAAGACAAGGATGATAAATGTTTGAAATCGGGAGTTGTTTATAAAATTAATTGTAGGGATTGTAATGGTTGTTATATTGGTCAAACGGGTAGATATTTGAAAAAGAGAATATATGAACATCAATATAGTTTACGCAGCTCAAGTTGTACATCGGGTTTGAAAGAACATTGTTTAAATAGTCTGCATTCTTTCGATTTTGGGAGTGTGGATATTTTGGAACAGGGGATTAAGAATAAATATAAGAGGGAAAGCCTTGAAAGTATTCACATTCTAAGAAATCGGAATAATGTAAATTTAATGATAGAGTCAAGTAAATTAGATAACATTTATCATTCTTTATTAATTTAAGTGAGAATGGAAAGTTGGAGAGGGGAATGTGGAGGGTGGTGGGGTAAGAGAAAAGAAGGGGGTATGGGTGCATGGTATATAAGGAGGTGTATCGCGGGTTTTATTTCAGTCCCTGAGGAGGAGCCGGAGCAGGCTCGAAACGTTGGACAAGGTGGTGGTGGTGGGCAGTCAGATCGTCCTTTGCTAACAAAGTTTTTTCCAGATTTTAATTAAGTTTTTATTTCAGATTCTGCGGGGGTGATTATAAACAAGGGCAATCTGACTGCCATAAATATTAATTATTTTAATTTAATTTGTAAGACTGTAAGACCGATGGAAAAATTCTTATCAGTTGATATTAAATTGCAGTCGACATAAGTAATATTTTTAATGGTTGTCAATATACATAAAAATGAATATAATCATGAATTTGATTTTGAAGCAGTAACAATTAGAGATATTGAAAATAACTATAATAAAAGACTTATTTCTGAAATGTTATTTATTAACAGTACACCAAATACAATAAACAAAAAAGAAGATACACAGAATCTCAGTAGAGAATACAAATCTATCTTTAAGCTGTTACATAAAAAGTAAAGTATATTCTCGATCTAATTCAAAATTTGTTATTGTTTACGTTTTGGTAGGAAGCCAATATATATATATATATATATATATATATATATATATATATATATATATATATATATATATATATAAGTCATGTTGCTATGTACGTTCACATTACTCGACGGATCGCTGTGCGATAACTTAGGTAATTCGTTTCGCATTTTTTTTAAATTTTTTCAACCATTGTAAGTTAAGACTAGCGTGAGCTCATTCTGTTAATTATATTATTATATATTTTTTTTAATAAAGCCTGAAGAGGTCGACAAACCCGTCGACGAAACGTTGCAACTACTTAACATCGTAGTCTATTTTCTTTCCTGCTCCCAACGGATCTGGTCAGAATTGACCAAAACAACAATTTTTCCTCTCTTTAGCCTTTACCGGTAGCGGTTTGCCCTTATCTTCGCGATAATCGCCTTTTTTCCTAGGGTTGTTGCCGGATTGACGAGAGTTCTGCTTATTTCTCATCTCATTCAACCCGGCTTCTAATCTCGAAATCGCTGCCAGAATCGACTGATCTGGGGGCGTTTCTTGGCCTGCGGAACCATCATACCCTCCGGCTCCAACACCGGAGAACTTTGGCTTCGCAGGTTTTGAAGCTTTGGCTTTGTACGCCGCCTCTGGTAACATAGTTAAATCCGGAGGCGGTGGAGGTCGGAAAAGCCTTTCCGTTTCGAGAGTCATCTCTGCTTCTCGTGCTATCTCTTGGAATTCGTCGATGTCACGGAAGTCAGCTCTTCTCACCAGCTTCTGAATTTCCGGCCTTAAATTCCTGTGCAGCATGTCGAGCTGCATTTCTTGGCTCGGAATTGGCTCCATCTTTCTAATTATTACCATTTTTTTTGTTTCTAAATTTATTTTCTTCCTCTATGAAGACTGATGGAATTCGTCCAGTAGTAGTATATTCCAAAATTGCATCTAACATCCAGAAGCATGCTATACCACCAACAATAAAATTTCTACAAATTTGAAAAATTTAGATGGTGATAAAAAATTTCTGGGAATGACTATCATCAATACAGTTTGAGTCTCCATATATAGTAATTTTCCCTGCTAAACTCAATTTTGACTCACAAGGAGTGTATCTCAGATCCGGGTCATCGATCCTCACCAGTTCGCAGGATCTTTCGACTTTTACATAAAAATGAAAGCTTGTGCGATACTAGACCCTAACGCTTTGAGGATTCTGAGATACAAGCTCTTGAATTATTTAAAAATTGAATGGTATTTTCCACTAAAATTACAGTTTTGGTGGATGAACCTTCCTCTAATACTTATAAACAATCATACAGACATGATTACTAGCTTGATTATGGTATCACATGGTAAAATGTATAAAAATCTCCCATGAAAGTATCCTTAATTATTTTACATTACCTTATTTGATGACGTAAAAGCCCTTAAATTGTTTATTTGGCGATAACGCCTTGCATTTATACCTATAAATAAGCATTCAGACATTATTATCACTTAAGTTATGGTTTTATATGGTAAAATATATTATAATTTTTCACAAAAATATTATTGTTAAGTTTACATTACCTTGTTTGAAGTTATACAATGTCTTCTTTCCCAATATTTCTCATTTAAATTGCAATATAAGCAATTGTCGCCTTGAAGGCATTGTATGACTTCAAACAAGGTAATGTAAATTTAACAATAGTATTTTTGTGAAAAATTACAATATATTTTACCATATAAAACCATAACTTAAGTGATAATAATGACTCAATGCTTATTTGCAGGTATAAATGCAAGGTTTTATCGCCAAATAAACAATTTAAGGGCTTTTACGTCATCAAATAAGGTAATGTAAAATAATTAAGGATACTTTCATTAGAGATTTTGTACATATTACCAGTTGATACAATAATCAAGCTAGTAATCATATCTGTATGCTTGTTTATAGGTATTAGAGGAAGGTTCATCCGCCAAAACTGTAATTTTTGTGGAAAATACCATTCAATTTTAAATAATTCAAGGGCTTGTATCTCAGAATCCTCAAAGCGTTAGGGTCTAGTATCGCACAGGCTTTCATGTTTATGTAAAAGTAGAAAGATCCTGTGAGCTGGTGAGAATCCATGACCCGGATCTGAGATACACTCCTTGTCAGTTTCTTTTATTTCATTATTTTCAATATCATTAGTTATAATATTATAACATGATATGTAAAATTCACCAAAGACTCGGAATTGTATAATCTGAAAATGAAAAAGGTTACACAAAGTATCGATTTTTTATTGTATTATATTTTACATGATATATCTTCTGGTATAAAAATAATACTTATCTATATATAAAAGTATATGATGCCATGTCATCAGCTCATTTGAATTATAAAAATATATATAACCATACCATATTTCGAGGTTATTTTAGAATTACAGCTCTTCGTTTTATTATATCTTCTTTCTCTCTCTCTCACTCTCTCTCTCTTTTTCTTTTCGAGTCTGTATAAGAGAATAAAAATACCATACGATATTTTGAGGTTATTGTAGTCACAAAATTTTGTTGTTGTTTTATACTCTCTCTCTTTCTTTTCGAGTCGAGTGAGATTTATTTACTACACGATATACTATAACTATATATATTATTAATATATATAGATATATGAGCGTAAGATAGACGACAACCGGGAGTGTCGTAAGAGCTGCAAACCGGATATCTGAATCCCTGTTAAACAAATCGTATGACAATCACTTGATGAATCACGCCTAAAAGTCAATTGATTTTCATACGATTGTCATATGATTGTCATATGATTCTCATGTCCCCAATTTATTAAATATATATTCAAATAATTTTGTATAATTATTTAGGAAATAAAATCAATAGAAATGATTTATTTAAATCTACTGTAATACAGAATACAGGAGCGGCCGGTCTTAAATACCAAGGAAAAGAATTTAATGGAAACAAATGCCATAAAAAGGTTTAAAGGTTAAAGAAAATATCTAAAACAGACAGGTAAAAGCAGGAATAGGCCAAGTCATCATAAAGCACATCCAACAAAACAAAATTTTTATACATTGAATATCGTGGGGAAGGATGTTTAAAAAAACAACGGTGTATACGGAAAAAGAAAGAAGGCTCACGGTTTTTGAAATGAGCTTTCACGGCTCGAGCCCAGTGGCGGACTCCTGCAGGCAGAAGAAACGTCAGAACGGAAAAGGACAATGAGGATAGATACACATAAAAGTCTTTTTTTTTATTTTTTTTAAACAACTTCCCCACGGTATTCAATGTATAAAAATTTTGTTTTGTTGGATATGCTGACTTGACCTATTCCTGCTTTTACCTGTCTGTTTTGGATATTTCCTTTAACCTTTAAGCCTTTTATGGCATTTGTTTCCGGGAACATTCTTTACCTTGGTATTTAAGACCGGCCGCTCCTGAATTCTGTATTACAGTAGATTTAAATAAATTATTTCCATTGATCTTATTTCCCTAATCTTCTATTGACTAATGATACAAAATTATTTGAATATATATTTAATAAATTGGGCATATGAGAGTCATATGAGAATCATATGACAATCATATGAAAATCAATTGACTTTTTGGCGTGATTCATCAAGTGATTGCCATATGACTTTTTTTAACAGGGAATAACAAGACTAAAAGTTCGGAAAGGAAACAGCACATAAAAAAATTCAGCTCTCTATATCATTCGAACGAGATAATCTTTTTAAATAAAACCTTTTGATTTGAGTAGAGCAATGAAATTGCTTTCAATTAAGAGGGATATGTTATGTACTAAAAGCTAATGCAATATACGTAAATGCGCATTGAATTTTTCGTACACCCATTTCAATTTATATGTAGCACGGGTAGCTCCTTTAGGCTTCTTCTATACTTGCCTTCGGAGCGCTCCCGCGCTCCTTGATTTGTCAAAAAAAAAGCAAGATCAAATGGATGCATAAGAGTGTTTTGTAAAAACAAATAGTATCAGGTGCTGTTACGTAAGGGTAGTTAACTTAGCAAACTTTGAGCTTCGCATTTTGTAAAGGCTAGAGGATAAGGTGATTTCATAGAAATAGATGCGAAAGAATATTTTTTAAAAACTTTGTACCGCCTGCTGCTATGGAAATGGCAGTTGACATGAGAACTCAACTTCTCAGCTAACTTTGAGCTTCGAGTTTTATAAAAGCAAGAGAATCGGGTGATACAGAGATTTCAATTGCAATTCTGAGAACTTGTACTTTTTTCTTTTATTCCTTGCGATAGCTACAAAGAAAACCGCTGCCAATTCATTGGCATGTAGCTTCCTCAAACTTAATTTAGTGATTCCTTTAATTAATTTTTAATTCCAATATTTAAAATTTAATACTTCAGAAAGACAGAAATAACAAAACTTCAACATAATTTATTCAAATTTTTATAGATTATATAGATTCTGACCAATCACGATGATCATTTCTGACCAATCACCATGATCATTTCTGACCAATCACCAAAGCTCAATGACTGTCATTTTTGTATTCATGGATTGTAAATTATATCTATTAGTTATTGTCAAATTGTTGTAAAAATGACCGTCATGTAAGCAATGTCGGTAATTTTTATATTTATGTATTGTAAATTATGACTATCAATGACGATAAAGTTATTGTCAAAATTACTTTAAAGTTAGAAAATTTTGTCAAACGATCATTCCACATTAATGCACAACTTTTTACGTAATTTTCATCTCGTAAGAGGTAGATGAAATTATACATTTTCATATAAAATTAAAATTCGAAAAATAAATTTTTCACGAAAAAAATTGGAAAAATTTTATGGAAAATATTAACTTGTAATTTTTTCATGGCCAATTCATATTCAGTGGTAGAAATGTACCCATTATGCACCACTACCACTGAGTATGAAATTGGTAGATGTCGGACAACAAATTTATTTTCGTGTTACGTTGAAGATTGAACGTGTTATATTGAATGCGTATGTGTTTGAAATTTCGAACGTTCATAGTGAACGAAAGATTTTTGCCATTTTCAAATTTAACAGAATTTGGCTACTTACTACATTTAAAATCAGATAATAACTGTATTTCTTCACTTCTCACTCTTGCAGTCACCAGTAAACCACACTCCGGGGAATTCTAACCAGAATTAGAAACTTTAAGTTAATATGTCGTTCATTATGAACGTTCGGGATTTCAAACACGTGAATGCGTTATGTGGAAAGGCTGTTATAATGTGAGGGGATGTATTTTAAAAAATTTGATAAAGACAGATTTTTGTTTTCATTTTTCAATTTTTCAAGTTTTACATTTTTGTTTATAATAAAAAACTGCGATAACTAAAAAATTTTTCTTTTTAGAAAATATAAATATTCTCTTTCAAATGCTACCCATCCCATTCAGATACACAGAGCCATCCTCAAGAAATAGATTTTAAAAATGTCTAGAAAAATTTTAACCTCAAATATCTCTGAAATTTATGAACCAATCACTTTGCCGAAAGAACTCATCCGAAAACTATCAATAATATACCTCTACAATGAATTTTGAAGCGAATAAGACAATTTTACTCTTGTAATAGTTGAACATATAAAACTCATTTTTTTTCATTTTTCAATTTTTACGTTTTTGTTAATACCAAAAGAACCGTGATAGCTAGAGAATTAATTTTTTTTAGAAAATATAGGTCATTTAATTCTCTTTCGAATACCACCCACCCCATTTAGATACATAGAGCCGTTCTCGAGAAATTACAATTTAAAAAAAAATTCCAAAATATTTTAACCTCAAATATCTTCGAAATTTATGGATCAATCCTTTTGCCCAAAGAACTCACTCGATTGGTATACAAAATCTACCCCTACAAAGAATTTCAAAGTGATTTTACTATAGTTATTGAACGACGAAAAAAATCACTTTTTTTATAAATTATTTTTTTTCTCATAAAATAATGAAGGAAAAATCCTAAAAATTTAGAAAGTTATAGTACTTAATATCCTTTATAACCAAAAAAATCTTCATGTTAATATCTTTTTTTAATTTCGAAATATAACCTATTTACAAAAAATTACGTTTTCATCAATAACTTATGACGAAATATAGCTACCGACGTTTTTTTTTTTTAAATTGTAGATAATTTTATCCTACATACAGAGAATTCATGATATATAAACAATATTTGTTCTAAATATTAAAAAAGTCGAAAAAAAAAATTTTGAAAATTAAAAAATGGCTATAAAAAAAAAAAATTAAATTTTACAAAAATAGAATATTGACCCCAATTGTGGAAGCAAAATCTAAAAAAATGATCACTCTCCCGTTAAAATTGGTCGAGTAGATCATCAGATATCAGCGTATACGGACATACATACACACACACACACACACACACACACACACACACACACATCCATACGGACATTTTCTAAAAATAGTGTATTTCGATTCCAAATTTGCTAAATAACATTTCTAACACATTATCTCATAAACTTTTTTTTTACTATCGCAAAGCTTCCTCTATGAGGAAGCAAAATATATTATTGTTACCTTTTTTAACAACTTTAAATTCTCTGTTGAAATACTAATAAAAGTTTAATGTTTTTATCCAACCAATCTTGCTCTCAACAGCTGTCCAACTCTCTACAAAGAACTTGACAAAGCTTAAATTTTTTTTTGAAACAATTATAATAAACACTTTTAAGAACTATTGTTGGATATTATGAATATTTCGCCTTCTATATGTATGCGATACAGACAGCGCGTGACACACGTATGCACACATGTATGTCTCCCCTCCCTAGTGCGTCCGTGAGTCAGTAGGTATGCCGAGCGGCAGCAAGCGACGCGCTGCTCTCTCTCTAGTCTCGTACGCTGATGATGTAACATCTCGCACATGGCGCAGGGAACCGCCGATTATCATAGTCATTAACAATAAACTAGTCTTTCTTTAAGTATTACTAAAGAGTTCTAATTAACCTCACCACAACCTCCAACATGGTGGCAACGCGTGGTTGGTAAGTGAAAAGAAAAGACTCTGACCCAATATAAGCCTCGGCGAGTATTGGGGCAGCCTTGCCGTAGGAAGAGAAAAAGTACGCGGCTCGCGAAAAGTTTAACTGTGAAAAATATTGAAGGAAAAGTGCAAAAGTAAGAAAAATACAAGTGTGAATAAATAATAGAATATGTCCATAAGTGATAGAAGAAAAAATTTTGAAAAATTTATGAATAATTCAAACCGATGCGAGCAGATTAGATTTCTTGTGTGAAGCACGCTGCACGGTGCAAGAATAGAGCACGTGGCAGAATTTGAGGTTATACACGTGGTAAATGGACACTAAAGGACAAGTGAAAACCAAAGACGAAGTAATACTAGAAGACATTGAATACGAAAGCAAAGAAATAATTGAGAAAAAGATTGCCGAAAAACGTTTTGTGAAAATAGTGCAGAAAATAATTACGCTAAATAAAGTAATAAAAGTGTATGAAGATATTAAGTTAAAAAAAGTCGAGATGGCTAAGCAAGCAAAATTCGAAGATATAGTAATTCCCATTTTTGATGGTGCAAACTATGCAAGCTGGAAATTTCGCTTAATGACTCTATTAGAGTATAAAGAGTGCAAAGAGCAAGCTGACAGAGAACGGGCTGAGACAGATAAAGCAGATGAATGGAAGAAAAAGGATTTAAAAGCAAGAAATATATTAATAACCACTATTTCAGACAAGCAATTAGAATATGTTTGTGAATGCGATACAGCTTACAAAATGATGGAAAAATTGAAGAGCATGTACTCTACTAAATCTACAGCGCTGCAAATAATATGCAGAGGTCAACTAGAAGATATTAAACTAAAAAATTATGAGAAAGTTGAAGAATTTTTTGTAGAGTTCGAACAAGCGTGCAACAAATTTAAAGCAACGAGGCACACTACCAGAAAAAGAAAAAATGCGGTATCTAATTAGAGCACTACCAGCAAGCTACAGCTTTATTGGGAGTCTCATTGATCTCGTCCCAGAAGCTCAACAAAGGGTAGACTATGTTAAGTCTAAAATTCAAGAAAAAAATTTGACAGTGCCTGATGACGAGAAAAGGAAAAATGTAAGTACATTCAACGTCAAGACAAAGGGATAGTGTTATAGCTGTGACGGGGAGGTCATTTAAAGAAGGACTGTTGGAGACCACCACAGACCAGCATCCCAGAGCAGAGGCCAAGGCCAACGAGGATCCCAGAGAGGATATCAACAAGGCAGTTTCCGAGGACGCGGTCATGGCAGAGGAGCAACTCAGCAGAGGCAAGAACACTCCAGTCAACCAAGCGAAGACTCATCAGCTGAGACCTGGATGATTAAAGTTAATCACGACGAAGTGAAAAGTGAAATTGTGAGTGATGTGTTATATAGCAAAGTAGAATCTAATTTTTATCTTTACCCCAATCCAAGTTTCGGCGAAGGTTGTGGTAATATAAGTAGAAAAACGAATGTTTATAATTATAATTGCGAAAAGAATGGTAAATTCAACAAAATCAGTTGGTTGTTAGATAGCGGATGTACTGATCATGTCGTGAATGATGAGAGAATGTATGAAAAATTTATTGTATTAAAAAATCCTATTGAAGTAAAATTGCCAGATGGCAAAAATTTAAAGGCCACAAAAGTAGGCAACATAAAAACATATTTCAAAAATTATCATAATGAAAAATTAATTGATTTAAAAAATGTTTATTTTGTAAAAGGAATTAATAAAAATCTATTAAGCGTTGCAAAAATTACAAGAAATAATACTATTGTTTATAAAAATGATAATGCAAAGATTTATAACAAAAATAAAGAATTAGTTGCGGGAGCAAACAAAATAAATGATTTGTATGTTATGAAAAGTTACATATATAAGGATCTTGAAAATGATGTATATGTAAACTCTGTAAATTAACTGAAAAAGAAAAGTGGCATAGAGCATTAGGCCATGTCAACTTTCAATATCTAAACAAATTAGTAAAAGATAAATTGGTAGATGGTTTACCAGATAAATTAGAAAATAATGAAATGAATTGCGCAATGTATCCAAAGTAAAATGACTAATGTACCGTTTAAAAATGAGAGAAGTAAGACTTCAGAAATTTTAGAGTTAATTCATACTGATCTAAATGGTCCACACAGAACAACAGGTTCCAATGGAGAAAAATTTTTTCTAAGTTTTATTGATGATTACAGTAAATGTAGTAGAGTTTATTGTATTAAAAGCAAATCAGAGACTGAAAGTTGTTTTAAAGAATATGTAAATTTAGTTGAAAACAAATTTAATAAAAGAGTTAAAAAATTAAATTGCGATAATGGCAAAGAGTACTTGAATAAGGAAATTTATCAGTTTATCAATGAGAAAGGAATTGAATTATTACCTTGCCCACCCTACGTCCATCAATTAAATGGAGTAGCAGAAAGATTTAACAGATCAGCTATGGATATAGGAAGATGTCTGTTAAGAGAGGCCAAAATACCATTAAAATATTGGCCAGAAATTGTTAAAACAGTCTCTTATTTGAAAAACCGTACAATAGCTAACTCAAACGAAAATAAAACTCCTTTTGAAATATTTTTTGGAAACAAACCAAATGTAAAAAACTTAAAAATATACGGACGTAAAGTCTTCGTTAGAAAACCAGAAGCTTTGAGAGAAGGAAAATGGGATGATAAAGCTCAATTAGGTATACTAGTAGGATATACGCACAATGGTTATAGAGTCTTGTTAAATAATAAAGTAATAAATGCCAGACATGTACAAATTGTCGAAGATGGCACGGAGATAATCTGTTTGGAAGAAGTTAACGATGAAAATATTATAATTAAATTTAGACGAATCAAATGATTCAAGTAGTGAAACTAGTAATAAGATTGAAAATGAGTTTGACAATGAAAATTTAATTAATAATAACTATGAAATCGAAAATATTGAAAATGAGAATGAGAACTTCGATAATGCTTTCAATCGTCCAAATGAAAATTTAAATGTTAAAAGAACATCACACAGAAAGAAAAGTCCGGTACAAAGATACAGAAACCCTGTAGCACGTTATATTTATATACATTATGTAAATGCAAATGTACCGAATACATTCGAGGAGGCGTTAAACTCCAGCGAATCTAAAGAATGGCAAAAAGCTATGAATTCAGAAATTGAATGCCTAAAGAAAAATAATACATGGATTGTAGTTAAGAAACCTCAAAATAAAAAGATTATTGATGTAAAGTGGGTCTATAAAAAGAAAAGTGATGACTCTTAAGGCTAGGTTAATTGTTAGAGGCCAACAAAGAGAATACCAAGAAAATGTTTATTCGCCAGTAGGAAAAATGGAAACATTAAAAATTTTGTTAAGTCATTGTTGCGTAAATAATCTGTTTATAGAACAAATGGATGAAGAAACAGCGTTTCTTAACGGAAAGTAAAATCAGAAGTTTATATTCATGAACCACAAGGTTATGAAACCGGGAAAAATAAAGTTTGCAAATTATTAAAAGTGATAAGAATTTTTCTATCGGTCTTACAGTCTTACAAATTAAATTAAAATAATTAATATTTATGGCAGTCACATTGCCCTTGTTTATAATCACCCCCGCAGAATCTGAAATGAAAACTTAATTAAAACCTGGAAAAAACTTTGTTAGCAAAGGACGATCTGACTGCCCACCACCACCACATTGTCCAACGTTTCGAGCCCGCTCCCCCTACTGAAAAAGATCAACTGATTTTCAGGTGAAAATCAGCTGAAAATCATAATTTTTATTTAGATGGTATTATTGCATTAATAGGTGAATTTTATGTATATTATTATTTCTTTTTTTCAGATAAAGAATATTATACTATGGCCCTAGCGAGAAAAGTAGGCCATTATTGTCTCCCGCGAGGGACACTTGCTGCCCGAGGGCAACGAGGGAAGCCACTCGCCAATAGCCCTCATCACTTCTGAGTGCAATATGCAAATTCTTCGTATGCCCAGCGGAAAGTTTTTTGTGTTTAATTCCTGACTTCATGGCAAGAATAAACACAATACTATATGCCAAGGTATGCTAAAAATAAAATAAACATTTAAATATTGTAAGCTGTTGTAATATCAGTAATGGGAAATTTACATATTTAGTTTATAAAAAAAACATCTATAATTTATAACTTAATTTATTTATTATTTAGCAGTTTAACACTGCTTATAAATAAAAAATAATAGTTTAAAGAAACATTTGTGCGATAATATATAGAATTTATATAATAATTATAATTATTTGAAAGTATTACATTTTAAAAAATGATCAATTTAATTGAAGATAGATAACTTTATTTTTATAAGTAACAATTATAATATTTCGATACAAGTGTAAGTAAATAATAGAGACATGTAACATACTTGCAAAATTAGAATTAGATCATTGATGATAGTTTGCTTAATGTAGAAAAAGAAGAAACGATGTTCAACGATCCTCGTGCTCGCGCTCTCGAGGCCGACCCGTGATAGCAAATTCACACGAAGCCGGCGCCGAGCGCGCCCACGTGTACTCGATTTTAGCAGCTAGGAGAACAGTTGCAACGACGACGGCGACAGTTCGTCAAGGCGATATCTTGGCGATGATGACCCTGTTGAAAGTACTGAGAATCTTGTGAAATTTCAGACAGAACCTCAAATCCAACCAAAAAATCCCAATCCTCTTACAAAATTGCTAAGGAGTGACAAAAAAAGTAACTTACTTAATGATAATTATAATATGTTTGAAAAATTATACATTCTCACACTCTTTTTATACATGAAATTCTTTAAAATAATAGTTTTTATTATTTAACACACAATACTTGTAATAACCAATATCAGTTATAAAAGTGTTTGTTTACTCTATAGTATAAAAATGTATGTTTTAAAATACTGTAGACTATAAGAAGGTGATTATTAGTATACATGGAGAAAAATGTTCTATTAAAAATTACTATGTTTTATTAGAACCGGGGACAAACTTGCATTCTCAAAAAAATTACTATTTACTCTAGTAAAAATTGCTATCTTTATAGTAATTTTAACTACATTTATAGCAATTAATTTTTGCTAGGAAACAGTAATTTTTTTTAAGAATTCAAGTTTGTGCCCCGATTACAATAAAACGTAGTAATTTGATATAGAACAGCTTTCTCCGTGTCCTAGCACAAGTTCACTTCTTCGCACATAAGTCCTAAATTAAAAGAGGCATGAATGAATTGTTATAATACCAGACTCGAATATGACAATGTTCTATTGTGCTGAAAGAAATTCTATAAAAGTGTGCGAATTGACATAGGTTATGTCTGCTTTTAATTTTCTTCTAATGAGAACTTATATTTATCCTTTTCCTTTAAAATCAATCTCTTTATTATAATCATCTATCTTAGAAAAATAAGCCCAAAAATCCCATTGATTTAATCACTAGAAAATAAGGAGCATTCTGGACTGTACTCAAGTCACATATTGATTTTGATCCTCTCGTGTAAGAGATCTACAATATTATTTAGTTAATTGAGTCTAAATATTTCCTAGCTAAAGACACCTCAAGTTTTAAATCTATCAACGAGCAACTGAATTGTAGATGACATAAGCGAAGGGACCAATATTCAGCCTAAAACTTATGCAATAAATCTTGTCGATTCACACACTTCTATAAAAAAAGATGAAGTATTCTAACAATTTATCTTGATACTTGAAGATATTCTGAAACTTACCAGTAATAGCACAGTACTTGAAGATTTCTTCACTCTTGCAGTAACCACATTATCCGCTGGTGGTGAAAAGGCCAAGTGAGACCATCATTGCTGTAGTTTGAACCACTATTAGTTTGAAGGCAGCTACTGTTTAAAACCATCACTACACAAAAGAAAAATCTGCAACTGTGATGATCGCGAGTGTTTACCTCTCTCGCTGCCCCAGATCCCTGCAACAAGAAAAACGTACCATCAGACCCATATCAGAGAGGTTAGGAACGAGAAAGAGCTTACCGAATCTGCTTCATCTCCGCCGACCCCGCTGCCTTGTTATCTCCCATGAGTCACCGCTAACCGAGGAACACGACGAGAGGGATACCCTCCACGAAGACACCGCGTACTACAAGCAGCCGCTGTCATGCTGGGAACACGCCGGGAAGGGTGATACGACTGTACTTACTTAGGCTGAAATCACATGGTGCGGATAGAGCTGCGGCATAGAGGTTGCGTCATGGAGACAGCCAATCACAGCTATTCTGCAAATACAAATATAGCTCTGATTGGCTGTTTTCATGACGCAACCTCTATGCCGCAGCTCTATCCGCACCATGTTCAGCCTAAGTACAGTCGTATCACCCTTCCCGGCGTGTTCTCAGCATGACAGCGGCTGCTTGTAGTACGCGGTGTCTTCGTGGAGGGTATCCCTCTCGTCGTGTTCCTCGGTTAGCGGTGACTCGTGGGAGATACCAAGGCAGCGGGGTCGGCGGAGATGAAGCAGATTCGGTAAGCTCTTTCTCGTTCCTAACCTCTCTGATATGGGTCTGATGGTACGTTTTTCTTGTTGCAGGGACTGGGACAGCGACAGAGGTAAACACTCGCGATCATCACTGTTGCAGATTTTTCTTTTGTGTAGTGATGGTTTTAAACAGTAGCTGTCTTCAAACTAGTAATGGTTCAAACTACAGCAATGATGGTCTCACTTGGTCTTTTCACCACCAGCGGATGATGTGGTTACTGCAAGAGTGAAGAAATCTTCAAGTGCTGTGCTATTACTGGTAAGTTTCAGAATATCTTCAAGTATCAAGATAAATTGTCAGAATACTTCATCTTTTTTTATAAAAGTGTGTGAATCGACAAGATTTATTGCATAAGATTTTGGGGTTTTCTTAGAATGAAATAATAAACTAACTCAGATTTAGTTTATTGTTGTTGATCTAACTGCAATTTAGAAAAATAAACCAAAATGACACTGGTTTCATCACAAGAAAATAGAGAATACTCTTAAAGTTCTTATGGCATATACGGTTACAACTCCGGTATCAGTAGGAAAGAACACTAGAAAATTTATATAACTTTAAAATGTAGCTAAAGCACTACCTACAAGCATACAAAATTTTCTATCTTATTACATAGAATATTGGTCCCTTCGCTTTATGACATCTACAATTCAGTTGCTCGTTGATAGATTTAAAACTTGAGGTGTCTTTAGCGTAGGAAATATTTGGACCCAATTAACTAAATAATATTGTAGATCTCTTACACGAGAGGATCAAAATCAACTTTCATTGTGCATAAATTGAAGCTAAAGACACTACCTATAAGCATACAAAATTTTCTATCTTATTACATAGAATATTGGTCCCTTCGCTTTATGACATCTACAATTTAGTTGCTCGTTGATAGATTTAAAACTTGAGGTGTCTTTAGCTAGGAAATATTTAGACTCAATTAACTAAATAATATTGTAGATCTCTTACACGAGAGGATCAAAATCAACTTTAATTGTCTGTAAATTGCAGCTATAGACTGTACGTGTAAGTATACAATATTTACAACTTTCATTATTCGATAACTCACTTATGGGCTGGGTTACTTTATCGCAGGAAATATTGAAACCGCATGATCAAAATGACTAATTGATCCATATTTAATATTATATTCCTTCTGACTATAATAGTTATGGCATGTACGTATTACTTTTCCAAATAAAATTTATACTTAACATAACAATTTTATAATAACATACATTTTCTTTGATTTTTTACAATAATTTGTTTTCAAACACATACTTAACCATTATAGTCACCAAGAATCATATCACATATAAAGTCATTTGATCCATCGGGTCCAAATATATCCAGTGGTAAAGTCACCCAGCATATATTAAGTACTTATAAATGGGGATTTTTCATAATAAATTATAGTATTAATTTATTTATATTATCACCAGTTCTATTTATAAATAAGTTATGTCAAAGAATTATCAATTTAATGTTTTATTACTTGAGAAAAGTATACCAATTATAACTTTCAGTTTTTGACCTCGATTTTGGGTTCACATTTCACAAGCTATCGACAACTGTGTCACCTACGTATCGGAACTGTTCTGGCGCCAGAACTAGTTATCGAGAACTACTTCGGCGACATTATATTTTTAATAATTATTTTCTCCCTTAATATTTGTTAAATCTGAACTTTTTTTATTTCATTTACTTTATTTGAACTTGTTCAATAATTTTATAAAAAAAAATAATTATTTTCTCCAATAAAAATATTGGTTTTTAGAACAAAACGTTACCTTGCGTCTTACGTTATCGAGACCTGGTTCCACTACCTTATACGGTTACAACTCAGGTATCAGTAGGAAAGAGCACTAGAAATTTTATATAACTTTAAAACTGAATCTGTCGCGGCTACCCTTTCGTTGCTTCACTTATGTTTAAAATACAATATGCAAGCTAGTCATATAAGAATTTACTTACTTGCCCTAGTAAGCTTAATTAGAATGAATTATAACTTAGCATATATAAATTATAAATAACTGCGAAATAATATTTAAAGACAATACAAAATGTTCTGTGATTTAATGTACCACAATTGTAAACTTAGTAATCAATTTTTACTGATACCCATACTTATAAAAATGCAGTACTGTCAGTTTCAGTAGTGAAGCGATATACTTATAGCTTTTAGACATGCTCTTTCGTACTAGCTATCATCCGAAGCTTATACATATGTAACTTGAGTACAGTCCAGAATGCTCCTTATTTTCTAGTGATTAAATCAATGGGATTTTTGGACTTATTTTTCTAAGATAGATCATTATAATAAAGAGATTGATTTTAAAGGAAAAGGATAAATATAAGTTCTCATTACAAGAAAATTAAAAGCAGACATAACTTATGTCAATTGGCACACTTTTATAGAATATCTTTCAGCATAATACAAGTATTGTGTGTTAAATAATAAAAACTATTATTTTAAGGAATTTCATGTATAAAAAGAGTGTGAGAATGTATAATTTTTCAAACATATTATAATTATCATTAAGTAAGTTACTTTTTTTGTCACTCCTTAGCAATTTTGTAAGAGGACTGGGATTTTTTGGTTGGATTTGAGGTTCTGTCTGAAATTTCACAAGATTCTCAGTACTTTCAACAGGGTCATCATCGCCAAGATATCGCCTTGACGAACTGTCGCCGTCGTCGTTGCAATTGTTCTCCTAGCTGCTAAAATCGAGTACACGTGGGCGCGCTCGGCGCCGGCTTCGTGTGAATTTGCTATCACGGGTCGGCCTCGAGAGCGCGAGCACGAGGATCGTTGAACATCGTTTCTTCTTTTTCTACATTAAGCAAACTATCATCAATGATCTATTTCTAATTTTGCAAGTATGTTACATGTCTCTATTATTTACTTACACTTGTATCAGAACATTATAATTGTTACTTATAAAAATAAAGTTATCTATCTTCAATTAAATTGATCATTTTTAAAAATGTAATACTTTCAAATAATTATAATTATTATATAAATTCAATATTTTTTCGCACAAATGTTTCTTTAAACTGTTATTTTTTATTTATAAGCAGTGTTAAACTGCTAAATAATAAATAAATTAAGTTATAAATTATAGCTGTTTCTTTTTATAAACTAAATATGTAAATTTCCCATTACTGATATTACAACAGCTTACAACATTTAAATGTTTATTTTATTTTTAGCATACCTTGGCATATAGTATTGTGTTTATTCTTTGCCATGAAATCAGGGATTAAACACAAAAAACTTTCCGCTGGGTATACGAAGAATTTGCATATTGCACTCAGAAGTGATGAGGGCTATTGGCGAGTGGCTTCCCTCGTTGCCCTCGGGCAGCAAGTGTCCCTCGCGGGAGACAATAATGGCCTACTTTTCTCGCTAGGGCCATAGTATAATATTCTTTATCTGAAAAAAATAATAATAATATACATAAAATTGACCTATTAATGCAATAATACCATCTAAATAAAAATTATGATTTTCACCTGAAAATCAGTTGATCTTTTTCAGTAGGGCCGGCTCCTCCTCAGGGACTGAAATGAAACCCGCGATACACCTCCTTATATACCCCCATACCCCCTTCTTTTTTCTTACCCCACCACTATCCACACGATGTGCGAGAAGTGAGATTCTTGCACGCATCGTTTAACGCAGCGTGCGAGAAATCGAACTTCTCGCACGGAGTTTCAAAATAGTACATTTCGATACTAGTGCGAGGATTTGATTTTCCCCTCGTGTGACTGTTTGCACCCGAGCGAAGTTTCAAAAAATCTTTTTTGAAACTCCGTGCGAGAAGTTCGATTTCTCGCACGCTGCGTTAAACGATGTGTGCAAAAATCTCACTTCTCGCACGTCGTGTCAAAAAATACGGTTCGACACTTGTGTGAGAAGTGAATTTTCTCCTCGTGTGACCTTTTCACCCTCGCTTCGCTCGGGTGCAAACAGTCACACGAGGGGAAAATCAAATCCTCGCACTAGTATCGAAATGTACTATTAAGGATTGTAATTTTAAAGGAGCAACTCACTTTTCTTCTAAGGTGTAAAAAATCAAATATTTTTCCTAAACATATTGAGAAAAAATTTGATGATAAGGGTTTTTATTGGGAACAACAAAAGAGTTTCTTATGATCTACGGAAAAATATTTTCTTTTTCAAAAATAAATTACTTAACTTAGAAATTAGAGATTTGAATTTTGAAATTAATCGTTTGAATAAATATTTATTAGAGCTTGAAAGATATTTATATAACAAAGTAGAACAGAATGATTTGCAAGAATTTGTTCGTGGTCAAAAGAGGCACTTTGAAAAAGTAAAATATAACCATAGAAGCAAATTAAAAAGAAAACTTGAATATTTAAAGCATAGAAAACACTCTCAGGTCAATCAAACTAACAAAGTTAATAAGGATTGGTTTAGAAATTTAACTGACAAAGTAATACCAGAAGAAGTGGTAAATATCATGTCAAAAGGTGCTAAATTTGGAATATCATATTCAAGTAAATCTCTTCCGATCAAGAATATCATCGCTGAGGTAGAAAGTAGTATGAGTAGTTTTAATCTAGAGTTTAAAAAAGAATGTAGGAGTTCTTTAGTTAAAGTTATTGATAATTTTAAAAGAGAACATAGATTTGATAATTATTTGAACAGTAATTTATTCCATGAATTAAAAATAACGAAGAAATTCTTGAGAGAGAATCCGAATATGATCTTCCAAAAAGCAGATAAAGGAATGTAACTGTAGTTTCAGATAGAAGAGATTATATTAATAAAATTCAACTTATGTAGGATGATGATACCACTTACGTGAAAATTAGGAATCCACATATCAATAGACTACAAGATAAATTGAAAGAATTATTGTTGCATTGGAAAATAAAAGCTTATATTAAGGATAGTATGTTTAAATATTTAAAATGTGAAAATGGCACTGTAGCTTAATGTTATGGGCTTCCTAAGATTCACAAAAAACAGTTGACATATAGAATAATAATATCATCGATAAATTTTCCGACGTATAGACTTGCTAGATTTTTGTCTAATATATTGTTCAAGATAGTGGGTAAAACAAATTCATGTATTAAAGATAGTTGGAGTTTTTATGATATAATGAAAGATATTATTATTCCGAATGATCATAGGTTGGTTTCATTGGATGTAGTATCTTTGTTTACAAATATACCTTTAGAGTTGTTAAATGATATTATACAAGATAAATGGTCTGAAATTAAAGTACATACTAGTTTAATAAAAGATGAATTTATAAAGGCACTTAATTTGGCTTTTAAAAACACAATTTTTTCTTTTTATAATAGTTTATATGAGCAAAGATATGGTTGTCCAATGGGATCACCTTCGTCACCTGTTATAGCCAATTTAGTAATGGAAAAATTGGAAAGTGTTGCTTTGTCTAAGTTGGTTTTTCAGCCAATTATTATTTTTAAAAGATATGTTGATGACATTTTTGCAGTTGTACCTGAATGTTTTGTGGATGAAATGGTGGATGTGTTTAATTCTATCCATGATAGAATTAAATTCACAAAAGAAGTTGAGAAAGATGATCAATTGAGTTTTTTAGATATTAGAGTCATTAGAGTTAATAATAATAGAGTGAAATTAGATTGGTATAGAAAACCTACATGGTCAGGTAGATTTTTAAATTTTGATTCTCACCACCAATTCGGAAACAAGACAGGTGCGATCAAAGATGTCATTGACAGAGCGATTAAATTGTCACATAAAGATTTTAGGAAAAAGAATTTAAATTTAGTTAGAGAAACATTTATTAAGAATAGTTATCCGGTAAAATTTATTGACAAAATGATTGATGAGAGAGTGTGGGAAATTTATAATGGTGGATTGAAGCAGCGGGTAGATAATCAAACAAGGAATAGAAATGGAAAGAACGCATATTTTAGTTTACCATATGTTAGAGGTTTGTCAGAAAGGATTAGAAGGGCTTTTAGTAAACATAATATTCAAGTTTTCTTTAGAAACGATAATAATTTAGAAAGGTTATTTAGTAATTGTAAAGACAAGGATGATAAATGTTTAAAATCGGGAGTAGTTTATAAAATTAATTGTAGGGATTGTAATGGTTGTTATATTGGTCAAACGGGTAGATATTGGAAAAAGAGCATATATGAACATCAATATAGTTTACGCAGCTCAAGTTGTACATCGGGTTAGAAAGAACAGTGTTTAAATAGTTTGCATTCTTTCGATTTTGGGAGTGTGGATATTTTGGAACAAGGGATTAAGAATAAATATAAGAGGGAAAGCCTTGAAAGTATTCACATTCTAAGAAATCAGAATAATGTAAATTTAATGATAGAGTCAAGTAAATTAGATAACATTTATCATTCTTTATTAATTTAAGTAAGAATGGAAAGTTGGAGAGGGGAATGTGGATGGTGGTGATGGTAAGAAAAAAGAAGGGGGTATGGGGGTATATACGGAGGTGTATCGCGGGTTTCATTTCAGTCCCTGAGGAGGAGCCGGAGCGGGCTCGAAACGTTGGACAATGTGGTGGTGGTGGTAGGCAGTCAAATCGTCCTTTGCTAACAAAGTTTTTTCCAGGTTTTAATTAAGTTTTTATTTCAGATTCTGCGGCGGTGATTATAAACAAGGGCAATCTGACTGCCATAAATATTAATTATTTTAATTTAATTTGTAAGACTGTAAGACCGATAGAAAAATTCTTATCAGTTGATAGTAAATTGCAGTCGACATAAGTAATATTTTTAACGAAATTATTAATAGCACTATACGGATTGAGAGAAAGCCCAAAGGCTTGGTATGAAACATTTGATAAATGCGTGAGTAAACTCGGGTTTATAAGAAACAATTATGATTACTGTTTATATGTAAACAACACAGACGATGATACTATATACATTTTAGTATTTGTAGACGATCTCTTAATATGCTGTAAAAATAAAGATAGAATCAATGAAGTTAAATCTGCCTTAATGAAAAGATTTGTAATGAAAGATCTAGGAAAAATTAAATCATCTATAGGAATCGACATTGACTATAATAACAGGAAAGGTATAATGACTATAAGTCAACAGAAATATATAGAATCATTGGCTCTGAAGTACAACTTAGAAAACTCGAAACTGTATGATACTCCGATGGCGACAAATTTAAAACTTGAACAGGCTAACAAAACCGATGAAACAATAAAATATCGAAATTTAATAGGTGAATTATTATATATTAGCACAGGTACAAGACCTGACATAACTTACAGCGTGAACTGCTTAAGTAGATTTCAAAGTTGCTACGATTCAACACATTTTAAATACGCGATGCGAATATTGAAATACTTATACAAAACGAAACATTTAAAATTGACTTATTGTTGTAATTCGAATAAGGATAAACTTGATTGTATTGTCGACTCAGACTTTGCAGGAGATAACATTGACAGAAAGCCAACCACCGGATTTGTTATTAGAATGTTTGGAAATATAATCTATTGGAGAACACAGAAACAAAAAACTGTAACAAAAAATTCAACATTGGCCGAATACATTGCATTGTCTGAAGTGACAACAGAAATATTATTTGTAATTAATCTCTTAAAAGACGCCTTTAATACCACATTTGAAAATCCTGTTAAAATATACGAGGATAACTCAGGTGCAGTAGCAATTGGAAAATTCGGTAACATAACAAAAATTTCTAAGCACATTGAAGTGCAACGTCATTATGTAAATGAGAATAACGAAAAAGGTGTTATCGATATTGTAAAGATAGAAACTGAAAATAATCTAGCGGACATATTCACCAAGAGTCTATGTAAGAAAAAATTTATTAAAAATAGAAACGCGCTAAAGTTAATATAAAATATTGTGTATAAAAGTCGAAAATTCAAGGAGGCGTGTTGGATATTATGAATATTTCGCCTTCTATATGTATGCGATACAGACAGCGCGCGACACACGTACGCACACATGTATGTCTCCCCTCCCTAGTGCGTCCGTGAGTCAGTAGGTATGCCGAGCGGCAGCAAGTGACGCGCTACTCTCTCTCTAGTCTCGTACGCCCATGATGTAACATCACGCACATGGCGCAGGGAAGCACCGATTATCATAGTCTTTCTTAACGTACAGATTAGTTAACTTCCTTCTTAATGTGCAATTTGCGTGTAATTTGTAAGGCAACGGAATAAAAATTATTATTTCAGAATTCTAATGAAGGAAGCGTATTTTAAACATAAAAATAGGGGGGTTATGGGGACATTCGATTTACAAATTAGGACTTTTTTAAGTGTATACTTACATGAAGTTTTCTTGGAAAAATTCTACAATGAAATTTTTTTAACGAAATATCTCAAATTAAGTATTACTTACGCAAAATACTGAATAATAATATTTGGAAAAGATAATATTACTTAATGCTGAATATTTTTCCGTTGTATAATATCCTTTTTCCTCATAATCGACGAATATAATTTTTGCATCATTCAATATATTTTTCTAAATATTTTTATTCAGTATTTTACATGAACAATACTTTATTCGAGATCTTTTATTAAAAAAAAAATTGTAGAAAAATTTGTAAAAATCGTCATTTGAGAATACCCATGAAGTAGTCCTATTTTATTTATCAAATTCCCAAATAATCTTATTTTCATGTTTATTTTAAAAAAATACTTCATAGAATTTTAAAATAAATTTTTTTTGTCGTTTTTCGAATAATGATTTTGTCATAATGAAATGATATATTTCGGGAAAGACTATATGTATAGACTACTTAAATTAATTTGATAACGAATCATAAAAAGTATGATTGTGTAGTAACTTAAAATCTGTAATAAAAATTTAGGTTATTTAATAAATCCAATTTAATTAATTATAACGAAGTACTTAGCTTTATTTTATTTGAACCGACATCCTTTTTCGTTTAGCTATTCTCAGTCCCGTTTCAAAATCTCTCCTCCCAATATTAATTCAGCCATCGATAATTTTTCTTCATTTAGTATTTCAATATAGGTTAAATTTTGAATTTCTAAATAGATGTGTCCGTTTTCTGTAAAATAATAAATATATATTAATTGCACCATGAATGTTTACTATAATGTAAGATATTAATTGAAACGTTTTTTTACCTGCTATATATATTTCCCCTGTTATTCTCAATTTGGATCCTTCTGTAAATTTGTCTCGTTCTCCAGTACCATTTATAACAACTATTTCTAATTTATGGGTTTTATCTGTGATAGCACCAAGTAATTTACTTAAATTTGTATTCGAAATAGCAAATTCACTCATTAAATATCCTTCAGTTTCTCAAATTTTAATTAAACATGTTGAAAATAGTTTAACATTAAGAGAAAAAATTAATGACATTGTTATCCCGTCTGATTTTGATATTATTAGTCTGGATGTAGTCAGTCTCTTTACGAATGTACCCGATACTTTGGTTGTTCAATCTATTGAAAAAAGATGGACGCAGTTGTATAACAAAATCAATATGTCTTGCACGGAATTTATAGAAGTTATAAAGTTTATTTTGAACAATAATTTTTTTCAATTTAATAAAAAATTCTATAAACAAACATTTGGTTCGGCAATGGGTAATCCATTAAGCCCGATTTTATCTGATATAGTTATGCAAGATCTTGAAACTGAGTGTATAAAAAAATTGAATGTTAAACCTATGTTTTATTTCCGTTACGTTGACGATGTTTTGTTATGTGTACCTAGCAATTTAATAGCCTACACTCTTAATACCTTTAATACATACAACAAAAACTTAGAATTTACGGTTGAAATTGCACAGAATGAAAGCATTAGCTTCTTAGATCTCAAAATTATAATAGACAAAAATAGACATATAATTACAAATTGGTACCGCAAACCAACTTTCTCAGGACGCTATTTAAATTATAATTCACACCACCTCCTCAGTAATAAAATAGCTATTAAATATTGCTTAGTAGATAGAGCTATAAAATTATCGCGTAACAGTTTCCACAACGAAAATATATCATTTATAAAAAAAGGTGTTAAGATTGAATGATTATCCGTTAAAAGTTATAGATTTTCACATAAAAAGACGTTTAAGGAAGATAAAATTTACAACAAATTTTAAACAAACAGAACCTTTTAATAATAAAGCCATCATTAGCTTGACTTATGTTAAGGAACTGGAATTTTTCAATCATAAATTCTTTAAACAATTTAGTACAAAGGTTGTCTATAGCACTACAAATAAGTTAAATAATATTATAAAGTTAGGTAAAGATAAAACAGAAAAAGTGAATCAAGCCGATATCGTATATAAGATCAATTGCCGCGATTGCAATGCTTCTTATGTCGGACAAACGAGTAGACGCCTACAAGTCAGAGCAAAAGAACACGCAAAAAAATATAAAGATGAAGATCAAAATTCCAGATTATTTATGCACACTAATGAAACAAATCACACAATAGATTTCGAAAATATAAAAATATTAGACAATGAAATAAATAATGGAAAAAGGCTTTTTTCAGAGGCATTTTTTATACACACACAATCAAATTTTATGAATAAACAGTTCGAAATTACAAGGCTACCTAACGAATATAATACGTTTATTAAAAATTTCGATTTCTCATCTCCGAAATAATGTACTTGCCGTTCTATGACTTTGTAAAGGTATCAGGAACGCACACATGTAGGAGGTATGACTACACAGCGTGGAAGTTGGCTTAGTTCGTTTATGAAAACATCGATAGCGCCACCTCCTCCTGTGTGTGTCGCCCTGTTACCTCTCTCCGTCTACGAGCTCTGTCAGCGACGCCTCTCCCACCATTTCTAATTCACGTCACCATTTATATGTATTAGTTATATCTGTGATAAAGTATATTTTCGAACACACACACATTAGGTTAGTATATAAGAGAGAAATTTGTAAAATTTAGTTATTGACGAGCGGATTGTTCTCTGCGTAACTAGATTGACACTGTCTCATTGTAAGTTTTTGTTCATATATATTTAATGTGATTTAGTTATTTACGTTTAACATACCTGTAATAATTTATGTAAAAAAAAAATTTTTGAATAGAATCCTGATGAGGGACACAAATAAAAGTGTCCGATTTTGTTGTTTTTTATTTACAAAAACATTACCTGGTAGATAAACCATTAGGATCACTATATAGTAATTAAACATGTTGAATTCTTAATTTATTTCTAATATATATACATATGTAATAAATATTACTAATAAGTCCATTTGATTGTTTCACTTCTTCAAAAGTTTTAATTGTTAAGGATGTAATGTCTTCCGATACATCGCGATTAGCTATCGTAGTAATTTTGAAATAATTTTTTAAGTGGAATTCATATTGCATATTGCCGCTATTAAAATTAGAACTTTCTTTGGCAACTACTGTTTGTAATAGAACGATCTAGAAATAATTTTAATTAATAATAGTTGTTATATTCTTTTTATGAAATTATATTAAAATGACCTCATTATAGTTGATTTTATCTTCAAATATTTCGATATCCTTATTCCATATATTACATTGAATTTTGCATCCGTCATTATTATTTAAAATAAATTTAAATATGTCGTATGATTTTCCAGTAGCCTTAGAAATTATCGTACGGGGATTTTCTACTGCTTCAATATATCCAATACCATACTTTTAAAATATATAAATTTAATAAATATTTTTTTAAAGTATATTAAATTTATTAATTTTTTAAGAATAGAATAAAATAATTTACACATTTTTGTCGCCAATATGAATTTTATTTTTCAAAAAATCAGATGGTGTGTACGTAAATGAAATTTTTTATTTTTTTTTTCCTAGTGTTTCATTAGTACTATTTGATTTTGGTCGTTTCGACATTTTGGTATCTGTAAATGATATTAATTTTATATGTGTTTTATATTAATGGAGTTCTAATATTCATTTTCATATTGAAATTGTATAACATAGCGTTTTAAAAAGAAGAAATTAAAAATGATCAAAATTTTAATAATTGTTCGATTCTTTTAATTTATAGTTCTGTCAATGATAGAACTTATTCACTTATACATAAACGAATAGTGGTAGTAGTATAGTTACATGACAACAATTAACTGAAAAGTTATTTTTGTCGGCCGTGCCTTAGTTGTCAGAATGTTCCACAGATATTGAATGGTTGTAGTATATGCAAAAGAGCAATTGATGTCGTTTATGCAAAAAAGCAATTGATGTCGGTAGCCGTGGCTAATTCGTCTTGCGAATTGGTGTCTTCGTTTATAGTTTAAAGCTCTTCATTTTATATTTCAAAATAATCTTTATACATCATTCAAAAATTTCTTTCCATACTATATTTTCAATTTCATCAGAATGATTCGAATCATTTTCAATAAATAAATTTTCTGGGCTTGTACATCTTGACAAAGCTACATATAATTGGCCATGAGAGAATAAAGGCCGCCTAAAATATATTCCAAGTTTATTGAAGCTTTGACCTTGTGACTTGTTAATTGTTATCGCGAAGGCTAAGACGACAGGAAATTGTTTTCGATATAATATAAAAGGTAAAGACGATGATTCTCCTGAATTTAAAGTTATTTTAGGTATGTAAGCTATTTGTCCTTTGTTGTAACCAGTTACTATCATGGCTTTTATATTGTACTTGTGCAATTCTAAAATTTTGAATCTTGTACCATTACACAATCCATCGTTAATACTAATGTTCCTTATGAGCATAACAATGGCATTGACTTTTAATACTAATTTATGAAATGGTAGCCCTGGAAATTTTAAAGAATTTAAATATTCTATTGAATAATTTAATTGAACATCTTCATCACTTTGATCTACTCCTTTTGGTTTAGCATAATCAATACTATAATAAATTTTCTCTGCTGAATCTATTCTTTTAAGTTCTTCATTATTCAAGTGATAAATATCTTGATTATGGCCAGATAAAATTGCCCTATCTGATAAATCTTCCTTGTCAGTTATAGTGGAACCATAAATTTTTTCACATATATTGTCGACTTTCCATTTTTCAGATATTGATAAAGACGATACTTGTCCGTCACCGATTTCTAACAAAAATTTTGAAAATTTTATTTTATTGGATCTCATATTTTTAGTTAAGTTTAATATTTTAAATTTTGGCTACAAATTAGAACGTTTGATAGATTCATTAATTATAGTGATTTTACATCCATTTTTCAATACTGGCAAAATTTGTCTGAAATCTCCTCCTAAAATTAATAATTTTCCAGCAAAAGGTATTGAATCGACTTGGCAACAATCTCTTAAAGTTTTATCAACAACTTCTAATGCTTTTTTAGGAATCATTGATGCTTCATCCCAAATGAGTACATCACATTCACGTAACCTTCTTTTATCTGAATCTAATTTCAAAAATGTTGTTTCAATATTTGATAAATCTAATGGCAATTTAAAAGTTCTGTGACTTGTCATTCCTTCCGGAAGTAGTATAGAAGCAATTCCAGTCCATGCCATAGAAACAACTTTTTGTCCTCCTCCTAAATAATAATGAATTAATGTTTTGTAAAGAAATGTTTTCCCAGTACCTCCGGGACCATCAATAAAAATCATACGATCATTAGTTTGCATTATGAAATTGAAAATATCATTTTGTTCATTATTTAATTGATTTTTATGTTCTTGAAATAACTGTTTGTGTTTATCAATTATTATTTTTTTTTCATGAGCCGATAGTTCATAAGTCAAATCATTAAATGTTGGTAATCCGAATTCAGAGCATGACAAATTTTCACCTTTTAAAATTTCATCAATTTCTCTTAATGCTCGATGCTCTTGATTATCTTTGAAATCTTCACTAAAATATTTTTTGAAAGATTCCCAAAGTTCACAAGCAAAAGGAATATCATCATTAATACGAAACCAAGCAAAAATTTTTCTAAATTCTTTTGGCATCATAATGGAACATGCTTCTTCAAAAATATTGAAAATTTCATTATCATTTCTTACTAATCCCATTGCAATTGCTGTTTCTTTAAAAGTTTTGTAGGATACATTTTCGAACTTTTTTAAATCTGCAAAACATATTGCTCCTTTTACACGATTTAATATCAACTTTAAATGGAATCGTTCTATATCCTTAGGACTGACACTATTCATTCTACCAATAGATTTTGAAAATATTTTTCTTTTTTGCCATACTTTTTTTGATGAATTGAATAAATAATACTTTGGTATATTAGAATATTTAATTCTTCTCGCTTCTTCATCTTTTAAATTTAATTGAAACCACGCCGTTAGAGTTGTATTATTATTTTTATTTAAAACTTCGTCTTCTTTATTTTCTTCAAAATATATATACTGTTGCTTTTCCGTATGAATAGCTAAACGAATAATTGTGTGACCTTCCTGACAATGGTAATTGTTCTATTCTCCATGCTGCTTCTATTGGACTAACATATCTCCCATTAAGATAGTCAGTAATTTCATCATATATTTCACATTGATCTGTATCAGAATTTTTTTTCGATACACTTACATATGCTTTGTCAAACCCTTTATGAATATATTTATAAAGATATTTGATAGACATGACCGAATAAGATATTTCGCAATTTATATGACATTGATATTTTTTCAAAAGTGTAGGATTGTAAGGAACTACCATTGAATTATCTACTTTCACTATTTCACCATTTACTTTTGAATTGTATGTATAACTATTTAAATTATTTCTCCGTTTATATTGGGGAAATCCATTTTTGTCAAAGTGTGTAAAATCACTGAATTCTTTTGGATAGTTTTTCGAACAAACATATTTCTCCTTGTTACAACAGAGGGAATTTTCTGTATGGGGACCATGCAACATGTGATTGATAACTAATGCTTGTAATTCTTTATCATCATTTGGAATTTCAGCACTCACATATTTATCAATGTCTTGTGGATTCAATAATTTGTTTTCATAATTTAAGACAAATAATAAATGAGCATGAGGTAATCCTCTTTTTTGAAATTCAATTGTGTAAATATATGCCAGTATTTCGCCAACAATATTTCCACTTAAAATATCTGCTAAAATTGCTCGTAATTTAGTATTAAATAATCTTGCTGTTAAATTAGGAATATCATTACATGTGGTTCCTTGAGGGAAGTTTGATTGTACTCTTTTAAGTTCCGGCCAATTTGGATTACACGTTACAGTAATAAATAAATCAGGTCTTCCAACAGCTCTATTTATAGCCATTGCATCTTGATATAATTGATGCATATGTCTAGGACTACCAATATGAGTTGATGGTAAAATAAAAAGATGTTCCAAACGTTCTTTGTTATCGAAATTTTTTGATTTATTGGAAGCATGTTTTCCAACATGATCTAATAACCCTTGATAACATGCAACTCTTAATTTTCCTTGATTTTGTCTAAAATAATCCATTCTTGTACTTTCTATGACTATATATGCATGTATTATGTATTGTTGAGTCAATCGTCCACTACATAAAATTGGATTGAAAATTGGTCCTGTCCGATAAACAATTCGGTTTGAATAATATTGCAAAGCAGTCAATCTTTTATTATTTTCTGAATTTTGATGTAAATCGGGATTCCATCCTAAGCCTCCTGAAGGAAATAAAATAGGAAATACCATCGGATCCAAATGATGAGATAACTTATGTATGAAAATATGTGATGTACTGTTATCCGGATTTCTTGGATAAATACACAAATCAAAAGATGATGGAATTTCTCCTTCTCATGAAATAATTAAAGCGGCACATTCCGAAGTTTTATGGTTTACTATAAATATTTTGGTTCAATTCTATATTTCGAACAAAATATAACTTGTATTGAGGAATTTGAGTATTTTTTGATAATTCATATAAATGCTTGTATTTTTTTACATATGGGTTGTCATTTAATATTCTATTTAATATTGTGAAATGTTCTTCTAATAATGCTTTGTTATTTTTCAATCTTAACTGATTTGCTGTATACTCATCATAAATATAAATTTGACCATTTTGAGGATATTGATTAGGTTCAACGATAACTGATTTCGGAGATGTATGACAAACTTGGCCTTGGATTTTTAAATTATAAACTCCTTTATTTTTATTTTTAATTACTGTAGCATTGAAACTCGCAAATGAGTATTTATTATTGTAATAACTGATTAGTTCTTTAAATTTTTTGTCATACAGAAGTTCTTTCAAATCTTCGTTATACTCTGATAAAGGAGGTAAAATAACTTTTCCGTTATGACAACAACTTTTTTTTGAAAATTCTGTTTCCCAAAAAACTGCAGAACAATTAGAGCATACATAATTCATATTGCCTGAATCTACATAATTTAAGTTTGGAGGGCACATCTTTCTAATTTTTTGTATCTTTCTCCTCTTATAAATTCGATTTGAAGACATATTACTTGCAATATCAAGCTTACGTTTCTTAGCCAACCGTTTTTCATTCAAATTGCTTACAACATTTGAGATCTTTTCTTATTCATTCGTCCTTCATTTATGTTGACAACCCGATCGTTTTGTCTTTTATTATTTACTCTTACTTCATTCATATTAATTACTCTATCCTTTTTTCTCTTGTTCTCTACCCTTTCTTCATTCATGTTCGTAATTCTATCTTTTTCCCTTTTATTTTCCACCTTTCCTTCACTCATGTTCGTGACACGATCTTTTTCCCTCTTATTTTCCAGCCTTCCTTCACTCATAATATATTCATAAATTTGTTCATAACTCTATCTTTTTCCCTCTTATTTTCCAGCCTTCCTTCACTCATGTTCATAACTCTATCTTTTTCCCTCTTATTTTTCAGCCTTCCTTCACTCATGTTCATAACTCTATTTTTTTCCCTCTTATTCTGCAGCCTTTCCTCAATCATATTAAAAACTCTATCATTTTGTCTTTTATTTCCTATCCTTCCTTCACTCATATTTATAATTCGATCCTTTTCTTTCTTGCTCTCTATTCTATCTTCTTTCATAGTAGTGATCCTATCACTTGGTCGCTTTCTGTTTATTCTTTCTTCATTCATATTACAAATACGATCAAGTTGTCGTTTCTTCTCTAATTTATCACCATCAAGATACCGATTTTTTCTACATACGTTAATTTCATCTTTATTTTTAGCGTAATGTAACCGACGATATTGATTTTGATAGTCTTTACGAAAAAAAGTATTTTCGATTTCAAGAACATCATAATGTCCACTATCCAAGTTCCCAGATAATAAAAGAACTAATTTATTTCTGCTATTGCATGGACCGAATTCCCTTGCATTATAATATCCTTGATATACTGTAACTTTTACATTGTAAATACTGACAAAAGCGGCAATCTCAACTTCTCCACCAAAACTACCATTTTTAGACATATTTAGTTTGTAAGAATTTGGATCAGTAATTGTTGTGTTGTAAGAACTGTTTCCTAATATAAAAGATTCATAAATTATCCAATCATTTATAATTTTATTTACTAATTTCAATCGAATTTGTCTATGTTTCTCTTGATTATTGAATACAAATTCTGCAAATGCGCGAAAAAGACAGTTACCATCCGGTTTCATTTCATGTTTTATATCTCTTTTTAAGATATCATTCATTTCTTCATTCATGTTCATAACAGTTTCTTCAATCTTATTGTTCACTCGTTCCTCATTACTATTAACAACTGCATCGGTTTCCCTCATATCTTCCCATCTTTCTTCATTGATATTAACAATTATATCCTTCTCTATCTGATTTTCCTTGTCATTCATATTAACAACTCTAGCTTTTTCCCGATTATTTTTCAACCTTCTTTCACTGAGGTTCTTTTGTCTCTTTTTTTCCATCGACCAATAATTTCGATCGTTTCCAGACAAAAAAATATTTTCAATATCAAAAATATCATAATGACCACTATCCAAGCTTCCAGATAATAAAAGAACTAATTTATTTCTGCTATTACATGCACCGAATTCCCTTGCATTATAATATCCTTGATGTACTATAACTTTTACATTGTAAATACTAACAAAAGCAGCAATCTCAACTTCTCCACCAAAACTACCATTAGTAGACATATGTAGTTTGTAAGAATTTGAATCAGTAATTATTGTGTTGTAAGAATTGTCTCCTAATACAAAAGATTCATAAACTATCCAATCACTTATAATTTTATCCACTAATTTCAATCGAATTTGTCTATGTTGCTCTTGATCACTAAATAAAAATTCTGCAAATACTCGGAAAAGACAGTTACCATCTGGTTTCATTTTATGTTTTATAATTCTTTTTGAGATCTTACTCATTTT
This sequence comes from Torymus aiolomorphi, assembly GCA_036365515.1. Classification (NCBI taxonomy): domain Eukaryota; kingdom Metazoa; phylum Arthropoda; class Insecta; order Hymenoptera; family Torymidae; genus Torymus; species Torymus aiolomorphi. The sequence continues at coordinate 147,183,277 of CM070873.1, forward strand.
ATTATATCAAATATGAGGAATCGTAGAATACCTATATGAAAATACATGAAATTCAATGTATTATACGAAAAAGAAAAATATTACTTTTTGAAAAAACCTTACACTTTAAAAGATCCAAAAATATTTCGTGATTGGCTTTTTAAAGTTGATTGCCACACATCAGCTATGAAATAAGCTTTAGAAAATAAGGCGAAAAGGCTGACACAATCCTATTTAATATAAATTTGTTACCATCAATGAACAGAACAATATAAAAATATAAATTTTTTAGAATGTAGATTTTTCTAAAAATTATTTTTCTATTTTAATAATTTTAGTGTGATAAAATAATTCAAGAATATTTAGTTACTATTAAATTAAAGGGTATATATGACTGACAAAGTCAATATATTATTATATATTTGTATGTATCTTTGTTTCTCAATGGAAATATCATATTTCAAACTGGTCAAAAAAAGGTACACAAAATATGATACATAACTATATATAATAGTGTAAAAATTATTTTTTTAATTTCTTCTTTTTTAACATTTTGATATTGAATATAACGTTATAATGTTGAATATTTATTAAATGTTATACTTATTGCTCTTACTTATTTATTAGATATTATTCTTAATCTAATTTAAGCGATTCGTTCGGTTTTCGAGCGTTTTGCGAGGTATCAATCTCGAATCAACATTCTTTCAACGTTATACTTGATTTTCAATTACATATTATAATATTTTTTAATACTTTTTTACTTTTTCTTTTGTTTGTTTTTTTATATTAATAGAGTGTAAATTTAATTTCTTGAAATTGTTATTTAATTGCTCCATATTACATGGTTCCAAACGTTTCATATATTCAAAAAATTTTTCTTCATATTCAATGTAATCTATGACTGTTTATTTTATATTTAAATTTATGTTTAAAAATTTCTAATTTTATAGAATAAAAGTTTATTACTTTCCATTTCTTCATTGCCCTGACTTGTCATTTTGATAAACTATCAAAGGATAAGAAAATTGTTAATGGTATTATATTCATCATAATTTTCTTTGATATGGCATTTGTGAAGGACGGAAACTATTTAATGATTGATATTTTAAATATCTTTGAGTGCATATTTTAAATAAATTAGAAATTTATTAGAAAAAAAATTAGAAAAAAATTCTAACGATAAACATCTTTTATTATGTAAAAAATGTAAGCAAAGAAACAGAAAATTATTAATGGTATTATATTCATCATAATTTTCTTTGATATGTAACTATAACCAATTACCAATTCATCATAATTTTCTTTGATATGTAACTATAACCAATTACTTTATTTTATATACATGGGTCATTTGCAAAAAATGGCAACTATTTAATTAGTCATTCTTGAAATTTAGCGGCAAACATATTGTATTTGAACGCGTGGAATCCCGCTCCCGACTAATGAGAGAAGTAAGCGTGTTACGTGCACGTTAGTTATAAGTAATTGGTTTATGTATACACTCCTGTAAACGCGTTCCTTTAAACACCTTAATAAACCTTATGTGACACTACCTATATGTTTAAAGGCATAGTCATAAGTGAGACGTCAGAAGGTCTGAAGTACGGAATATACAGAAAGCATGGCTTCAAACGTTCCTTCAGTCCGACTCAAATCTCACATACGATTAAGAATTTGGGTCGTGCGTACATACTTCTGTAAATGTCTTCCGTTGGAACAACATGTGAGGTTTTTTTAATGTTTTGGTAGTACTTAAAACAGACGGAAATCAAAGTTTATTGCTTTTGCTTTATTGACTTCTATTGACTTTTGACTTTTATTATAAAAAATAAACGCAATTATAAATTATAAATAAACTGGAAAGATTTATTATAAAATTGTGAATAAATAAGAAATGTAAAATTATAAATAAATATTGTAAATACATTTTAAAATTGTAAATAGTTGTAAAATGAAACAAATTTTTATTTAATGTTTGTTATGTAAATAAATAATGAATGTAAAATTGTAAATATATAAAACTGTTTTAAAATGCAAATATGTTAAATTGATAATTAAATGAAAAAAATTTATTGACAATGCAAAATTGCATTTTTTTAATAAAGATTAATTGAAAAAATTGTAAATACATATTTGTTACAAAATTGTAAATACTTTTTAAAATTGTAAATAGTTGTAAAATATTGTAAATTATAATTATATAATTATATAGGTTAAACGAAGAAAAACAACTAAATAATAGATTTATTACCTTCTCTGTTCAAACTTCTAACAGATTTTTGTGCTATTCATGTATAGATTAATAAATCTTGTTTTACTTTGTAGTGAAGTACTTATGCCACACACTATTTTATACTATTTGTCCAATCGTAAATACTATTTTTGGCAAAAATCGAGACTTCGGTACTTCGAAAAGGCAAAGTCCCAAGTAACTTTCAAAGTGAAGAATTCAGTGGTTGGATTGATATTCAACACATTGATTTGTCAAATGACATTTACATAATAAGGTTTAGTTTGAAAACAAAAACCAAATGAATGTTCAATGAATATATATATATATATATATATATATAAGTTTTAGTAAAAAATTATAAATAACTATTTAATTTTTTAATACATTAAATACAACATAGGTTTGTATTAAAATTTTTATTTCAATTAATTATTTATATTATTTATATTATTTTTAAAATATTTGGTTAATTTTATGAGTAAATCAAAAGTTTTTTTTTTTTCATTCATTTTATAATTTTTAAAGAGTTATGAATAATTTCAAATAATTTTTTAACATATAAAAACAATTTCTAAAGAATTGTAAATAAAAATTGTAAATATATAAAATTGTTTTAAAATTCAAATATGTTGAATTAATAATGAAATGAAAAAATTGTAAATAAATTTATTGACAATGAAAATGCATTTTTTTAATAAAGATTAATTGAAACAATTGTATATACATATTGTAAATATGTATTACAAAATTGTAAATACATATTTATTATAAAATTGTAAATATATATTTATTATACAATTGTAAATCTCTCTATGAATAAAATCAATAAAATGGTATCAATAAAATTTCATCACGATAATACGTTTTGTTTTCCATCCTTGTCCTCGTCCACGTCCTCTACCCTGCCCACGTAACATTTTTTTACAGTTTGTTAATAGTTATTAACATTTTATTATAGTGTTTCTACTTTCTTTTACATTTATTAACACTTTATTAAACCTTTTTTACACGTTCTTAAATTTTTTCACAGTTTTTTAACACATTCTTGCAGTTTTTATATATTTTCTTAAAGTTACATTTTATTTACATTTTAATATGTTTCTATTTTACTATTTTTAACATTTTTTTATACTCTTTTACATTTTTTGACACATTCTTACATTTTGGCAAACTTTCTTACATTTTATATTTATAGACTTTTACGGCTAATAACAATTTTATGAACTGTAGAATGAAAGTGTAGAAAACTGAAAATTTGTATGGATTTTTATAAATTTTTAATTATATATCTTTAAATATGTTGGATTCATTAACATAAAAATAATTTACCTTTTTGAAATGAGGAACCACTTTGGATAAAACTTAGGATAAAGGAGAATCTACATTATGTGCCGTGTGCCGTGTACCGTATACAGTGTACCGAGTCAAAAAAAAAATGTTGTTGAACGTCTATTAATCTACATAAGCACAGATTAAACGGAATAGACCTTAGAGAGCAGAAAATCTAACCCCAAAGAGTTGAGGACATCCTAGACACATAACCTGGTGCAGATACCTCTTTGCAAAGGAAAAAAAAGACCTCAAAGAGCAGAGGAGATAACCAGGAGCAGATACCTCTTGTAGTAACCCGAAGAGCTGAACTGCGAATAGTATTGTGAGGTAAGAATAAATAGTATTTTATTATAATTTTATATGTTTTAAGATTTTATATAGTGTGTAAAGCCAGTGACAATGAATTCTTAAGTTCTGATTCAATCTTTATTTATTTTTATCACTTTACTTTCAGTTGATCGACTTGAAGAACCATTTCGGATTTCAAAAGAGAACAATCAAAAGTTTTGAGTGTTGATGGAGAAATCCTATAGAGTAGAAAAGTTTACTCCTTTACCAGAAATTGCTGCGTAAAACTACAGCTAGTATGGATCCGTTCAGTGGTCTAGTTCCACAGATTAATGGAATGTTGCCAATAAACAAGCAGTAGAATAAAAAGAAGAAAACAATATGCAGTCTCTGTTAGTTGGTTTGTACTTGTTACAAATATGGTTTTGCTTTCTCAAGCTACAGAGATTAAAGCAGCTCAAAAAACGTATAATCATGAGACGTTGGTGGGTTATGCCACACCTTCGTGTGCATTTGCGTGATACTTTAGGAAACTACGAACTTCTTTTTCGATACTTTAAACATGAAAACGAAGAAGAATTTTGTAATTTAATGGGAATGCCAGTAACGCTATTCAATGAACTGTTTACATTGGTTAAGGGAAGGCTCCAAAAATTTAGTCCACGTAAACCATTGTCACCTGAATTAAAACTTGCTGTTACTTTGAGGTATTACGCTTATTTCCTATAAATACATACTGTCAAATAACTTTAATTTTTTTATAATTTACAGTTTTTTACATGAAGGAGGTAATGCAAAATTTATTGCTGCATTTTATCGCATAGGGAAATCAACAGTATTTAAGGTAGTTAAAGAGGTTTGTGCAGTGATGAAGGAAGTATTGTTACCTATCGGCTTTCCTCCTTTAAATCAAAGAAAATGGCTAGAAATAGCTTCTCAATATGAAATATTGTGGAATATGCCTCACTGTTTAGGAGCAATTGACGGGAAGCACTTTGTTATAAAAAAGCCACCTAACTCTGGCTCCCTTTTTATAACTACAAGAATTGCTTTAGTATAGTTTTATTAGCTACGTGCGATGCATATAAAAGGTTTACCTGGTTTAATTTTGGAGATTTTGGTATTTAATTATTCTAATCTTTATAATATACAAAAATTTTCTGTATATATGTAACATTTTATTATAAAATATTCATTTGAATTGGCAGGTTCTCTTAATGATGCGAGTATCTTTCTTAATAGTGACTTGTATGCTAAAATATTGAATGGAGAATTGGGAATTCCTCCGGAGAAAAATTTACCTGGCAGTGACATTAGAATGCCGTATTTTTTTGTTGGGGACAACATTTTTGCTTTACAAAAGCACTTAATGATACCATTCGCCAAAAGAAATAATTTAGAATATATCAATAAAGTATACAATTATAGAATTAAACGAGACAGATTGACTATTGAAAATGCTTTTGGCCTATTAAGTACAAAATGGGCAATTATCCAAAAAAAGTATGCTTTTCTACTGGATACAATGGATAATATAATTATTAGTATTCTGCGCTTGCATAATATGATAATTACCCATAATCTACAAGATGTGATTCATGAACTGGAAGAAAGAGAAGAAGAAGCAGTGGTAGACAATCAAAATCAAGCAAATGTTTCTGGTGCAGTTCAACGCAATTTACTTGCAAATTACTTTGTGTCAGAAGGTGGTTCTGTGCCATGGCAGGACAGATATATATAAAAAGGACTCATGTGACTTCTATAAATGTAAAGAAGACTTTGCTTAAATATAACACTTACTTAGGATATAATATGTTTAATAATCAGTGCCTTTCATGGACAATAATTGTAAAAAGAGAAAAAAACATTGTTAAAAGCAGTTCAGTTGAAATGTGTTAATTTCATGAGACTACTATTATTCATGAGGCGTATTTAGTCACATTACTTATAAAGATATGCTTGTCTTAATTGTGATAACTAATTAGGGTACGTTTCTGCAGCAGAAGAAATAGAAAAACGCTGGCAGAGATTGGTAACTAAATATCGGACAGAAAGGGCTACTCTCAAAAAAGCCACCATTGGGATCAGCAGCAAAACCTCAATCGAAAAAATGGGAGCATTATCAAGATATGCTTTTCTTGGACGAGAATTGTTTTTAGCATATAACACTTTAAAAGCTCTATGCAGGAAGCAACCACAAGCTCTTCGAGAAAGAAAAAAGCAATGAACAGATAATGATATTTTTGCCATTATTTATATGTATTAGAAAAATCAACTGAAAAAATCAACATAGGTAATATTTTTAATGATATTAGAAAAATGTATTAAAACTAAATGTGCTTTAATACAATATTGTCATCGGTAGATAATTTTACCAAAAACAAAAAGGAAAAAGTAGATAGTATAGATAAAGATATCGAAGAAATAAGGGCAATCATACTTGGAGCACTACAGAACATCAAACAATTACAAGTGATGTACACCATTGTTTCGGGAGCATTTTACAAACATGAGGATTACATATACTATTATACAATCAGTATAGTATTGGAACAACTGCCAATGAAACACAGACTGCCACTGATGCTGCATATAAAAATTATAAATTCGTTTCTATCTATTTACAATATCTAAGTAAGGGAATTAGGAAAAGGTTAAATTGTGTATAAAAGAATATTGTGACTTATATACAGATTTTCTTGAATGTACACTTCTTTTTACAATTATTTTGTACTCATTTCAGAGCAGCGAAAAATGAAAACTAAAACTTTCATTATTAAAATATTTTATATTTAAATGTAGCCTTTATTGAATGTAAATAAATGAATACATAAATTATTATAATTTAGCCTTTTATTTTAAAATATAAAAGCAAAAAAAAAGTATATATTATGATTATACAGCACATCATATTGTATCGTGTTCCTTTATTTGTTTTTCTTTTTATTCTTCTAAAATGTAATTATTTGCAGCTTTGAATATTTCAAACATGCATGGTATTTGCTGCTTTATTGGAAGACGTTGAAAATTATTCTTTATTTCTTCAAAATATTCTTTTTCAGAATACATATTCCAATACTCATCTTCAACGTTATTCTTATTACTTTCTGAACCAGTTGTATTAGTTTGTTCGTTCACCGTTGAGGCTTTTTGAAGTGTTGCAGCTTTTTCACCTTGAGTTCCAACAGGTGGTACAAAATCTTCCATTAATTTATCAACATCACCATCAGACTCGATGTGCACAGGAGATAGATTTAATGGAACATATGGAGTACGCACATATTCTTTAGTTGTTTCTTTTATTTTAATATGAGGTTTAAAAAATTCCAATTTGGAATCCAAGTAATACTTTTTTCCTTCTTTTAAAGATCTTCCCATGCTTTTGCGAATGGATGTCCATCTTTTGAATAAATCCTCATCTGTAAAAATATAAATACATAACTTTATAGAATCGAACTTCGAAATGAAACATAGATGTTAACAAAAATAAGAAAATAAGATACCTGTAATTTCCAAATCGAATTTATCAAGGATTTTCCTTGAAATGGCTTTGAATGCGTCCCTTCTTTTCTTTTTGCTCGTGTAGCCACAATCTACGTAAGATAGATCATTGTATAAATACTCACGGACTTCTACTTCTTCAATAATCATAAGATCTAATTTACTTGCAAACACGTCTTCTTCTATCTCTATCATGATCAACTTGGTTTCTTATTAACAAAAATAACGATATATTACGTTATTTGCACAGTGTGTGTAGCAGCAATGCCTCGGTGATTCTAGTGGCGAGTGTCTGCGAGTCGCGATCGTCTTTTGTTTTAACGGTCAAATACTTCTATTGGTATATGCAGTGTTGCAGACGGTTTCGCACACGGTAGTGATTTCACCTCGAATTTCACAGAATAGAAGTAACTAACTAGATCACGTAGGACTCTAAAAACGAAAAAATAATTAATCATGGATATTGAAATCAATAAATTAATTATTGAGCTGATAAAAAATGAACCCGTAATTTATGACAAATCTAATGCTGAGTATTACAAAAAAAAAGAAAAAAAACATGATATTTTTGCCTACATCTCCCAAGCAGTTTATCAAGTTTATGAACAGGATATTTCACGTAAGTTATATTAAATAATTTATTAATTGTGATAACTAATTAGGGTACGTTTCTGCAGCAGAAGAAATAGAAAAACGCTGGCAGAGTTTGGTAACTAAATATCGGACAGAAAGGGCTACTCTCTCAAAAAAGCCACCATCGGGATCAGCAGCAAAACCTCAATCGAAAAAATGGGAGCATTATCAAGATATGCTTTTCTTGGACGAGAATTGTTTTCAGCATAGAACACCAAAAAGCTCTATGCAGGAAGCAACCACAAGCTCTTCGAGAAAGAGAAAATACAATGAACAGGTAATCATATTTTTGTCATTATTTATATGTATTAGAAAAATGTATTAAAACTAAATGTGCTTAAATACTAGATTATGCCACCGGTAGATAATTTTGCCAAAAAGAAAAAGGGAAAAGTAGATAGTATAGATAAAGATATCGAAGAAACAAAGGCATCCATACTTGGAGCATTGCAGAATATCAAACAATTACAAGTGACTCCATCGCACACCATTGTTTCTGGAGCGCTTAACGAACATGAGGATGACATATACTATCACTGACACAAACTGACACTGATGCTGGAAATAAAAAAAATTTTAAATTCGTATCTACCTAAATAAAATAAAATAATATAAATTTTTTACCTGTATGATTAGTTTAACGAAGTTATGTAATACTAATGTAACATTATAATAAACAGAATAAACAGAATATTTACGACTATGGCATCTTCCATTCATCGAGTCTTATTCTCCAACTCATAGTACAACAACCAACAAACAGATACTTACACCATTAACAGAACCTGCCAAATCAATGGAATTTTTTGTGATAAAATGTTTTCATTAGATAATATACATACAGAAAATTGTTGTACATACCAGAATCACCATAATTAAAAAAGGCGAACTTTGTATACGTATGTCATGTAGCTAATAAAACCACACTAAAGAAATTAGTGTAATTATAAAAAAGAGAGCCTTAGGTGGCTTTTTTATATCAAAGTGTTATGTTAATTGCTTTTAAAAAATAAGGCATATTCCACATATTTCACATTGAGAAGCTATTTCTAGCCATTTTCTTTGATTTAAAGGTGGATAACAACACTTCCTTCATCACTGCACAAACCTCATTACCTCCTTCATGTAAAAAACTGTAAATTATAAAAAATTAAAGTTATTTGACAGTATGTATTTATAGGAAATAAGCGTAATACCTCAAAGTAACAGCAAGTTTTAATTCAGGTGACAATGGTTTACGTGGACTAAATTTTTGGAGCCTTCCCTTAACCAATGTAAACAGTTCATTGAATAGCGTTACTGGCATTCCCATTAAATTACAAAATTCTTCTTCGTTTTCATGTTTAAAGTATCGAAAAAGAAGTTCGTAGTTTCCTAAAGTATCACGCAAATGCACACGAAGGTGTGGCATAACCCACCAACGTCTCATGATTATACGTTTTTTGAGCTGCTTTAATCTCTGTAGCTTGAGAAAGCAAAACCATATTTGTAACAAGTACAAACCAACTAACAGAGACTGCATATTACTTTCTTCTTTTTATTCTACTTCTTGTTTATTGGCAACATTCCATTTAATCTGTGGAACTAGACCACAGAACGGATCCATACTAGCTGTAGTTTTACCCAGCAATTTCTGGAAGGAGTAAACTTTTCTACTCTATATACTCTATATATATATTTCTTCTCTTTTGAAATCCGAAATGGTTCTTCAAGTCGATCAACTGAAAGTAAAGTGATAAAAATAAATAAAGATTGAATCAGAACTTAAGAATTTATTGTCACTGGCTTTACACACTATATACAATCTTAAAACATAAAATTATAATAAAATACTATTTATTCTTACCTCACAATACTATTCGCAGTTCAGCTCTTCGCGTTACTACAAGAGGTATCTGCTCCTGGTTATCTCCTCTGCTCTTTAGGTCTTTTTTTCCTTTGCAAAGAGGTATCTGCACCAGGTTATGTGTCTAGGATGTCCTCAACTCTTTGGGGTTAGATTTTCTGCTCTCTAAGGTCTATTCCGTTTAATCTGTGCTTATGTAGATTAATAGACGTTCAACAACATTTTTTTTTGACTCGGTACACTGTATACGGTACACGGCACACGGCACATAATGTAGATTCTCCTTAAAAGTTTACCACTTATTAATTTTTCACATCAATTTCATATTTGCCAAGCTTTTGGTTATTGGTTCCTTGGTTGACGGAATTCACCAATCTAGGCCTAATCCCCTATTAAACACTTTGAATTTTGAGAATCTATATATAAATGGATGGCAAAATAAGTAAATCGGGAATACGTAAATTTCTTCTACTAACCTATAAACCTACTTCTCTACTGAATACTATGAATTTGAGAATTATATAAAGGAATAGAAATCATATAAAATAACTAAATTGGGAATACGATTTATTTAGTAAGACCTAATTGCCTATAAAATAAATTTGAAAATAATTGAAATAAATAATGCTAGGTACAAAAGAGGTTAATTTTGCTACACGTGCAGAAAGGAGTCAACTTGACTGTGTGTTAAAAAAGGGGTCGACCTGTTTGCACGGCAAAAAAGGGAGGGTAACAAAGAAAAATAACCTTTTTTTTATTTTTCAACTAATGTTACTTTTCTTTTTCCGAGCAGTTAAATTAACTTCTTTCTTAACGTACAGATTAGTTAACTTCCTTCTTAATGTGCAATTTGCGTGTAATTTGAAAGGCAACGGAATAAAAATTATTATTTCAGAATTCTAATGAAGGAAGCGTATTTTAAACATAAAAATAGCGTTATCTGGACATTCGATTTACAAATTAGGACTTTTTTCAGTGTATACTTACATGAAGTTTACTTGGAAAAATTCTACAATGAAATCTTTTTAACGAAATATCTCAAATTAAGTATTACTTACGCAAAATACTGAATAATAATATTTGGAAAATATAATATTACTTAATGCTGAATATTTTTCCGTTGTATAATATCCTTTTTCCTCATAATCGACGAATATAATTTTTGCATCATTCAATATATTTTTCTAAATATTTTTATTCAGTATTTTACATGAACAATATCTTTCCTCGTACATGCGCGCGGGCGCTGAAGCGCCGCGGGTCAGGAAATTTCGGCAGCCAATCAGAGCGCGCGGTTGGTCTAAAATAGGATGCGAAAGTTTCTCTTTCGGCCCGGAAATGCGGGCCGAAAGTACGTACTTTCGGGTGGGTGAGTAAGAAAAGACTATTTTTAATTAGCTTTTACGTTATTTTTATGTTATTCTACGATATTTTTTTCATTACTAAACGTTAATTTCATATAAAATATCATAATATAACGTAAAAATAACGTGAAATTAACGTAATATAACAAATCTTGTCGGAAAATCGCATAAAATAACGGAAAAGAGCATGCTTCTCGATTATAAAAATAATATTAACTGTAATCTAATATCAACTGATAAGAATTTTTTTATCGGTCTTACATTCTTATTAATTAAATTATTATAAATATTAATGGCAGTCAGATTGCCCTTGTTTATAATCACCCCCGTAGAATCTGAAATAGAAACTTAATTAAAACCTGAACTGTAATACCGATAAAAAAATTCTTATCAGTTGTTATTAGATTACAGTCGACATAAGTAATATTGTTTAATGATAAAAATAATAAGTAAAATGTTGATTCCTTCCAAACTTATGAATGTTTAAAATAGATCATTGAAAGTGCATAAAAAATATGTCTGCAATTAAACAGTTTAATTTTAGGGATTAATCAGTATATTTTCGATGTTTTACTTTGAACTTTCATAACTTTGGAAGGAACAAATATGTTATAATTATAAAAAAAGCAAATGATAGCTGATTTTCTCAAGTTTCATTTTTAATTTTCGAAATTATATTTTCTATGACTAACGACAACGTCGATATGCTTTACTTATACTATAAAATAGTAAAGTGCGCCCGGTGGAAGTAATATGGTTCTTTACACCCGGCGGAAGTAATATGGCTCTTTACGCCCAGCGGAAGTAATATGGCTCTTTACGCACAGCGGAAGTAAAAATGGGTCTCTACGATCGGCGGGAGTAAATCGTATCTTTACTCCCGGCGGGAGAATAGCCCCTCTTAAATCTAAAATGGCTCTTTACGCCCGAAGGGAGCAAAGTGGCTTTTTACGCCCGATTATACGACACGGCGGGCGGCGGCGGCGACCGGCGAAATATTTTTATATTATAGAGATATATATTATTTAGGCGTTACTGCTATATCTGAACGCAGTCCCTCCACCGACCCCTCTACTTTTTAACGTTAAATTCGTTCAAAAATCACGTTATTTTTTAATCTCAGTCAGACCACCGTCTCCTCTACCGCCCTCCACCGTTCCCTCCACCGTTCCCTCCACCGTTCCCTCCACCGCCCACCACCGTCCCCTCCACCGTGCTCCACCTACCATCCCCTCCACCATCCCCTCCACCGTCCCCCCCACCTCTGGACTACTACCGGACTATTGTTTTTGATGACAGTCGAGAAACCATCAAAGAGAAAACTTTCACTAAATCTTCGAATTCGAACACTTAAAAAACTCAAAAATATACTAATTATTATTAGAACCAACATAGACAATTATGTTTTTAACTATTACCACATTTCGCACATTTGGAACAGCTTTCCACACCACCACTGAGGTACTGTTGTAGGCGCGTTGAATTTTTGATTATATATAAGAAATAATAATAATTATATATGATTTTGGGACATGCCCCAATCATATAGAATTACACAATAATTTTTTATATAATGAGCCTAAACTCAGCCCTAAAAACCATGGGAGTATTGTTGTGGCGTGAGCGTCACATGACGGTCACAAGACTCATCAAAATATGACCCTTTTTCGTCATAAATTCAAAATCCCTTTCGCGGTAATTAATATTAATTTCTTTTTTATTGGTCATACGACCAAAATTTTTATGACCGTCATTCTACAACTATGTAGTTGAAGGGAGCTTAAGTTAAGAAAATTTAAAGCTTTTATTTATTTATAATTTGAATTGGGTAAGATCCGTGTGCGTACTTTAAAGCGCTTTTCTCAGCTTCTACTTTTGCGACAAATATTTTTTATTGGTCATATGACCAAAAATTTTATGACCGTCATTTTACAACTATATAGTTGAATGGAATTTAAGTTAAGAAAATTTAAGGTTTTCATTTATTTATAATTTGAATTAGGTAAGATCCGCGTGCGTACTTTAAAGCGCTTAATCACAGCTTGTACTTTTGCGGCAGGTATCTTTTATTGGTCATATGACCGAAAATTTTATGACCATCATTTGACAACTATATAGTTGAAGGGAGTTTAAATTAACAAAATTATTTATGACATGTCTCGTCATATGACTGTTAGAAAATGTGACATTTTACAACAAAAATTTGAAATTTTCACTTATGACGGTCATTTTGGTCATAAGACGGTCATGTTTTGTGTCATAAGACCAAATTGAAAATGACTTGTCATTTTGCAACACTACATGGGAGTCATCCCTCCGTAATCCTCCTTGACTCCAACCTAGCCCTCCCTTCCACCACCATGTAAGATGTGAATTAATTTTCATTACTTATTATTGTAATTTCTTTAAAATAAAAATTGTGCAAAGTTTAAAATACAATGAAAATTAATTCACATCTTTATTACATTTAATAAACAAATATTTCATATTAATATATTAAATAATTATGAAATATTTATTTATTAAATGTACAACAATATTCAGATTATTTATGATATTAAACTTATGAGAAGATACAACATGTGCTATATTTTCACAAAGGGTAATATTTTAATTAAAATGATTATTGTTATAAATTCCTTGAGCTTAGGAGAAATTGAGATCATATACAAATAAGACATAAATTTTCACTCATCAAATCTTATAGTGTAAATTATAGATTAAATTTCAAAAATTTCTTTCCATACAATGTTATCTATTATTAAAGAATTTTCTGAACAATTTTCAATAAATATATTGTTAGTATTTTTACATCGGGATAAAGCAACATATAAGTGACCATGTGAAAATAGTGGTCGTCTAATAAAAATTCCAATAGAATCAAAACTCTGTCCTCGACATTTATTTATTGTCATGGCAAAAGCTAATACAATTGAAAATTGTTTACGGTAAAGAATAAAAGGAAATGAAGATAAATCTGCAGTATTTAATGTTATTCGTGGAATAAAAACCTCTTCACCAATTCTTTCGCCTGTAATTATTTCTGCCTTAACATTATGAGCATCTAATCCACTTATTCTTAGACGTGTACCATTACACATTCCTTGTACAATACTTATATTTCTAATTAACATAACAATAGCATTTACTTTCAATTTTAATTCATGAGGTGGAAGACCTTCTCTTATATTGTTAAGCATTACAATTGGATAATTTAAATGAATATTTTCGCCTGTTTGATGAACTCCTTTATGAGTTGCATAATCTAAACTATAATACGTATGTACTTTTTTATTCAATAATTCAAAAACTTTATTATTAATAATTTTAGTATCTTTATTATGAGCGGTTAAGATTACATGATCTATTGAAGTTTTAATATTAATGTTACTATAAAGGCTATAGCGGGATAAGATGGTCAAAATTGCACTCACCTGGATTTTTTTTTGGGATTGACCATTCGAAAGTACATTATTAAAAACCTCACTAGCCAAATTTTCAGCTCCCTAGGTGATGATTTTAGTCTCCTAACCGAAAAAACGTGTTTTTTCGAAAAAAATTTTTTTCCGTTCGACCCTTTCTTTAAAAAAATCTGAAAAAATTCACAGACATGTGTTTTTGAGTAAGAAAACAGCCCGATTTTTTTCAGATTAAAAAAAAAAATTGAGCTGAGAAAAAATTTTTAATTTTTCAATGATTTTTTAGGTTATGTAGGTAATTTTTGGCAAACTTGTAAATAATGATTTTTTGTGTATTTTTTCCCGTTCTTTCAAATGGCGGTGTCCGAATTTCCGTTTTCGAGCCGGAACATACTCAAAATTCGAAAAAACCGATTTTTTAAGCATTTTTCCCATGTTTCTGGCACATAACCTCAAAACCAATAGCTAAATAAGTGTTTATGAACAATTTTTTTTCAATTTCTTTCTATATCTTCAAATTCCACTGTCATAACTACCATTTTTGCATCAAATAATGCTATAAAATTAAATTATAAACATTTTTTACGTGTTTTTTACCATGTTTTTGGAACATAACCTCAAAGAAGATCGTTCAATACGTGTTAGGACATACAAAAATATTCTAAAAATCTTTTAATGAAAAAAATTTTTTAGAATTGAGTATTACTTCTCCGGTAGCTACAAAGGGCCTGATATAACCTTTTTCAGGCGCAGGGAAACTGCATATTACAGAATTATTCGTGAAACATATGAACATATGTATGTATTTGTAACTATGCATCAATATTAATTATTATGAGTTGATATGCAGATAGTCAAGTGCCGCATGGAGTATATATTCATCTGTACTTCAACTATCGATCTGCTGTAACGCGTGCGCGAGTTAGGTAATTCGAGATTCGAATTACTCGCGCCGAGCCGGCATGCCCACCGGGGGCGCGAGCGCGTGAGCATCCTGACCGGATTAGAACGGTCTCGCGACGCGTAAGATGCCCGTCGCGTACCTGCGAAGCTGCTACGGCTTTATAGGAGTCACGGCAGCCATCTTCGTGTCTGCCATCGCGCGTGAAACATCTCCTCCGTGACTCTCCTGAGTTTACTTGTCCGCGCCGTCCTATCGTTCTTTGGGAGACTCCGCGAGTGTAGTGGAGGCGCCGCATATAGTGTAGGAGCGAAAGAGAGACAGAGAGAGAGAGAGAGAGCGATCCCGAGCCGCGTGAGCCGCACGAGACTGCGAGCGACGAGCCGGCAGCCAGCCCGCCTGCCGACCCAATACAGCGAGCAAGAGAGAGAGAGAAAGAGAGCGCAACTGCTGTGCGAGCGACAGGGAGCGAGAGAGAGTCGAGTGCATCGGCTGCTCCTTCCTAACGTAAGTTTTCTACTCTCCTCTCGCGGGTTTATTGTAAAGGCTCGCACGGACATCGCCCCGTGCAAGCTTTCTGTGCCGTGTACGTGCGGGTGTGTGTCAGCCCGCCGTACTTTAACACCGCGCGCGAGAATAGCAACTTCGCCGCGCGCCGTATCGTTCGCGCGTTTGAATCTTAACGGTCGCGCGCGAACTAACTCATTTGTTCTAATCAGCACGTGCGTTGTGCTTGTAGTTATTAATGATTTTAATATACTGTGATATCTAGTTACTCGTCGCGTTGTTCATTACAACCTGTCCTTCTCCCGGATACCGGCGCCTCCGCGGGAAAACGACTCCGCCGGTCGTTTTCATATCTGAGCATAGCGGCCGCGCGCTTTACTCTTCGAGCGCGCGCTTTTCACTCAGCGATCCAATTAGTTGGAAAGCGAAGTTCGTGTACGATCTTCGCGTTGTTTTCGAGATTCCAGGAGCAGATCCCCGTGTAAGTCATTTTGTTCTAGGGCATCGCTGGCCTGTGGCTTGTTGGGATTTTCTCCCACTAGCCATCCCGTTACAACTGGCGCCCAACGTTTTGGGGGTGGAGAAGGACCCGCGGCGCGTACGTCATACGCGGCGAAGCTTGGCGCGAAGAAGATCAGGAGCGTAGCTGAGTATAAGCTGCAAAGAAAGGCTCTTCGTGCCGCAGCTCGTAGGCGCGTGTGTGCGTGTGCGTGACACAGCCGTGCGGTTGTGAGAGTGCGGTCGAGAGGTTAGGCAAGCGATAGCCAATAACCCTCGATCCAGAGTGCCGACGAGGAGAGATCTTGATCGCGAAATTTTTGTACGTGGGTAATTGTTTTTAACAATTAAAATTTTTTCTTAATAACAAATAATTTTTTTTAACGACAAAATTTTTTTTTAAGCGATAATTAATTTTTTTGATTAATTTTTTTTCTCGTCTCGAAAATTTTTTTTTTTCTTCCCCTCTCGTATTTTCGATACGAATTATTCTTTAGTGGACGAAAAATAAAATTTTTTTTTCTTTGCTCGTGCTGTTAGTAGAAAAACGAGAGAAAGTCGGAAGACACTCTCGGAACAAAAAGTTGACTGTGCGCCCGAGTAAAAACTCGAGCGCAAAAATCCCCTCGAACTTTAAAATTGTTTTTTTATTTTTTTAGGTGAAAATTGTATTTATTTTTTTTGTTTTTTGGTGATATTGTCCGTTTTGACACATATATATATAAATATTTTCACATATATTTATTTTAAAATTACAAGTGCGAGTAGTTGAGCGTAATTAATTACAAATAGTAATTAATTACAAAAATAGCTTTGGTTCTTTTAGAGCCGCGTACGGGAAACCCTCGTGCGTTATCGAGGTTAAGAGCAACCGCCGTAGCTCTTAGAAAATAACCCGGGTTCGCGTTGAAAAAGCTAGCTCACGGGTTGAATAGGCAATCTCTCTCTGCCATCAATACAGAGACTACTCGCGCTAGTAAAATAAGTTCGTGGGGAAGCGCACAGCCAATTGACACCATGGCCCGATCATCGCAATTTGTGGAATCTGCGATACTCATTTGGGCCTATACACAGCCCGAAGAGGAAATAAACGAGGCCATGCAAGCCCTTGGTCTACAGCAGTCAGATCTGCAGTCAGTAAATATGCTGACAACGATCAAGTGGCTTATGGGCGATTATAGTGCCGCCGATTTCGTGCCAGAGCCGGAGCTGTCAGAGCAGCAAGCGTTTGCTAAACGCGAGCAGTCCCGAAGAGCGTTCATCGACTTAACGTTGATAAACAAGTCTGGGTCAACTATTGTGGATCCCAATACTGACCCAGACCTTCCGCACCCGTTCATAACGCTCCTTGATGACCCGATAGTGATGCAGAAACTCTCGGAGTCTCGGAGGATGAACGCTCCACAACAAGCACATAATGCAGGGGTGGAGCCAGCGGAAGAGTCAAACGGCCAGAAGGGTTCCGGGACAGAGATGTTGAGCTCTGCAGCACCCACCGGGACATCTTCAGCCGAAGCTGAGGGACGGCTTCAACAGCAACAGCTCCAACAGCAACAACTGCAGCAGCAGTAAATGCAGCAGCAGCAGCAAATACAGCAGCAGCAAATGCAGCAACAGCAGTTGGAGAAACAGCGACGGCAGCAACAGCAACAACAGCAGGAGCAACAGCAGCGGCAGCAAGTGCTCCTGGAGGAGCAGCGCAGGCAACGACAATGCCAGCGCAACTACGAAGAAGAGTCGTTGTTGGCACGAAATAAGCAGCACGGGTTCTGGCAGCAATCGCGAAACCCGCCGCAGTCGCAAAACCTAGAGAGGCCGCGACAACGTGAGTCGCGAACCGCCGGGATAGCAGTCGGAGACAATATATTTTCGGAGCAGCTACTGGCGGTGATCAAAACACTCGTCGAAGAGGTTGAAGAGCTTAAAGAGAATGTACGAATACTTCAAGGAGCTCGACATCCAACCTCAAGTACGCAATTGGAGGGAGTCCAACCTCCAAGCACGGGCCGTAGACGAGGATCACCACATGTGAACTTCCAAGACACGTTCACGTATGCGGAATTTAACAGCAGCAGCCCAAGTCTCCAGTCCCCAACAGAGGCTGGGAGGAATAATACAAGAAATTCTTCCCAGCGCCAGACTAGGAATGGTGCGACCCAGGACCCGTCTGAGAGGCGTACGTATTTGCCTCAGCAGACGAACCGTGATGTGGGCCAGATAGTCCGAAAATGGCACATCAGGTTCTCAGGGTCCTCAAAGGAGCAGAGCGTCGAGTTATTCCTAACAAGAATAGAGGAATGCAGAACTGTAGCTAATCTGACACACGACGAGGTACTTTAGTCGTTGTCAGAGCTCCTAACTGGGGTAGCAGCCACCTGGTACAGGAGTAACCGCCACACATGGCGATCGTGGCCAGATTTCATAGAGGCCATAACGCTCATGTATGGCGGGGACAGGGGAGATCAGCGGCGCGTCATGGCGGAAATAAACGCGAGGACTCAAGGCAGAAACGAACTTACGCGTGATTACGTGGTAAATCTACAAGCCATGATCCTAAAGTTGGTTCCGGTGCCTAGCATCGCTCAACAGTTAGACATGTTGCACCGGAACATGCGGCCAGAACTGCAAAAGATGGTAATGCGAAATCAAATTACGGATTACCGAGGGCTCCTGGACCTGGCCCGGGAAGCCGAATTGGCGCTCGCGGCAGATAAGGTGTATCACTCGCCACCACCGCCCGAGCGCACGTACATGTCAGAATTTGCCTACGTGCCAACTGAACCGTCCACGGATCAGCGGAAAAAGCCGAGTCCAAGCGTGGCGGCGGTGGGGCACCAACAGCACGAGCCTCGAGAGAGCCTCGATGCTATGTTCCGTCGGGTCATGGCCGAATGCTTATCGGCCTTGACAAAGAAAGGCACCGACGAGAACAAAGGGCAAAATCCTAGCCCGCCGCCAACCAGAAAACCTAAGAAGAAGGGTAACTGGGAAAATAGGCGGCGGAAGGGCGGGCAAAGTACAAACCAGCCTAGTGGGGGTAGTAGCTCGACCCACCAGGCTAGGCCGCAAAGTCCAAGAAACAACGGACCTCCACAAAGGCAAGAGTACCGAAGGGAACCCGGATATGAGCAAAAGGGAGGTAACAAGCCCAATGCTGCCGGTAACCGACAGGGAAACGGCCAGGGGGGCAGGTAAACACGACCACATACCCGCCCCCAGCTCTCTCACCAGAGACCGAGGGTAACTCGGTCCAATCGTCTGGAGTGGAGAGCGAAGAAGTGCCCGTGATTCAACCGAATGAAGTCAACCAAGAAACTTGCTCGCGATGGTGGCTTCAAGTAGGTGTAGCCGGTTATAGGTTACGAGCACTCTTCGATACAGGAGCTTCCTGGACTGGGATGAATTCTATAGGCCTACAGCTCGCTACGGCCTGTGGGAAAGAGTTAATCCCAGCTAGCAGCCTAACGGCACGAGTGGCAAACGGGCAAAGCATAGCAGTGGTTGGCTATGTGTATCTGCCCATGGTCGTGGCTGGCGTGTGCAAAGAAGTGCGCGTCGCAATAATGCCAGATCTAGATACGGAGTGCTACTTGGGGGTAAACTTCATTAAGAAGTTTAGCGCTGTCTTAGACCCCACAGATAACACGCTGCATCTCAAGGATGACGATGCAAGAGTAAAGTTAGAAGTAGCAGCCATAACCGCAAACAACACCGTGTCCGTATCAGCTATAGGGTTGGCGGACCCAACAGAAGAACAGCGGAAAGAGGTAGAAGCTTTAGTAGCTCAGCTGATCGGTAGCAGCCTGGCACCACTAGGGTGTACTTCGTGGATCGAGCATGCAATAGACGTCGGATCTACAAGACCCATTAAACAGAAGTACTACCCTGTATCTCAGAAACTCGAGGAAGAGATGCACAAACAGGTGGAGGAAATGCTAGTCGCGGGAGTAATAGAACCCTCGACAAGTGGCTGGTCAAGTCCAGTGGTAATGGTACGCAAGTCAAACGGGAAGTTCCGTTTCTGCGTGGACTTCAGAAAAGTGAACGCAGCGTCAAGGCCAGACGCGTACCCGTTACCATACATGGAAAGCATCTTGCGCAAACTGCAGAAAGCGCGATACATCTCCACGTTGAATTTAAGCAGTGCGTACCACCAGATACCACTTAGTCCGGAGTCCAAAGAGACTACGGCCTTCACCGTGCCAGGCAAAGGGCTTTTCCAATTTACGAGAATGCCCTACGGTCTTTCGTATGCCGGAGCGTCCTTCCAGAGGCTGATTGACAAAGTCATCGGCCCCGAACTCGAACCTTTTGCTTACTCGTATCTCGACGATATAATAATAATCACAGAGACATTCGAGGAGCATAAAGAGGTTCTAAAAAGAGTTTTGGACAGGATACAGGACGCGGGCCTCACAATAAATCGCGAGAAGAGCGTCTTCTGTCGCGATGAAGTCCAATATCTCGGGGTCATAGTAAATAGAGATGGTTTTAAGCCAGACACCGAGAAAATAAAGCCCATTATGGAGTATCCGGTACCGAAAAACCTCCGTCAGCTGAGACGCTTCTTAGGAATGGCCTCGTGGTATAGAAAGTTTTTATCGAACTTCGCCACAATTGCTGAACCACTGACCGAATTAACGAAAAAGGATCGGAAATATGAGTGGTTAACGGCACAAGCAGAGGCCTTCCAAAAGCTAAAAGCGCTAGTAGCTTCTGCACCGATTCTACACAGACCGGTATCTAACGCGCAGTTCGTGGTGCAAACTGACGCAAGCGATACAGGTCTGGGAGCGGTGCTATACCAAATAATTGACGGCGATGAAAGAGTCCTAGAGTTCACGAGTCGAACTCTGAGCGCAGCCGAGAGGAATTATAGCGTGACGGAACGAGAATGTCTAGCAATTCTCTGGGCAATTAAAAAGTTCCGTCCGTATATTGAGGCTTACGACTTCAAGGTTATCACGGACCATGGCAGCTTGAAGTGGCTCCGTGATCTCCAAAACCCGACCGACAGGTTAGCTAGGTGGGCTTTGGAGCTGCAGAACCACAGTTTCACGGTCGAACATCGAAAGGGCTCGTTGAACAATGTCCCAGATGCCCTTTCACGGATGTTCGAGGAAGAAGAGCCAGCGGTCGCCGCGTTAGAGCTCGAGCGCGATACAAACGACCACTGGTACCTCAAGATCGTGAAAGAGGTTCAACAGCAGCCGCAAGACTTCCCCACGTTCAAGCTGGCGGGGGGGGGAGACTGTACAAGTACAACCCTAATGAAGTCATAGACGAATCTCTCGGCGACGACGATGCATGGAAGTTAGCAGTCCCTCACGAAAAGCGACGTAAAGTACTGGGAGAATGCCATGACTTTACAACTGCTGGGCACTTGGGCCGTGAGAAAACTCTAGAGAGAGTAAGGCGGAAGTATTATTGGCTACACATGTCTCGAGATGTGGCCAGATACGTGAACCAGTGCCAAATTTGCCAGCAGTGCAAAGTCGAACAGCGCGCTCCAGCAGGATTCATGGGACGTCGTATAACACAGCGTCCATGGCAAATCGTGGCCAGCGACATTATGGGACCCCTCCCTAAAACCAAGCACGGCCACGAATACATTCTCATCTTCCAGGACCTGTTCACACGCTGGATCGAAGTAATTCCGATAAAAAGGGCAGATGGCAAATCGGTGATAAAAGGGCTCAACGAACGAGTATGTCTGCGGTTCGGAGTCCCCGAGGTGTTTCTCTCCGATAATGGGACTGAATTTAAGAATGCACCCTTAGAGGCATTCTTAAAGGAGAGAAACGTGCATCGCACGTTTACACCACCATATCACCCTCAAGCCAATCCCGTCGAGCGTGTGCACCGAACGGTGAAGACCATGATCATGCCTTACGCTGAGGAGAATCACCGGTCCTGGGATGCGCATCTGAACGAGCTGGCGTTCGCGTATAATACGGCAGAACACAGCTCTACCAAGTTAAGTCCTGCCATGCTCCTTTACGGCCGACAGCCTGACCCACCGAAGACACTAAGGCGGGAGGAAGACAGGTTAGCCGAAGAGCAAGGGCAGCAAGAGGCGATAAATAATTGGGTGGCGCGCATGGACAAGCTTCGCGAATTGCATGTTCGGGCGGCGGCCGACGCGCAATCGGAGCAGGCGAGACAAGCCAAATATTATGACGCTCATCGTCGACCTCCAGAATTCAGTCTAGGCGATCGTGTAGGAGAGAGAATAAGGTACTATCCTCAGCAGCTGAGGGGATTTCTGCCAAATTAGCCCCGAAGTACGCGGGACCCTACACGATTGTGAATATTCTAGGCGAAAACACCTATGAGATCCAAGGTGAGGATGGTCGAACGTTCAGTCCCGTCCAAGCGCAGCAATTCAAGCGATACGTCTCCGCAGAAGAGCCCAAAAACTACTTGGACAAAAGTAGTCAAGAAGTAGCCCAGTCGCTACCACCGAGGGACTCTTCAGCCGAACGTAACGTGCCAGCGGGCAACAGAGTTAGCCAGGGGAATGTACAGCCTCGGGCGACGGCTAAGAGGCGCGGTCCACCTCGTAAGACCGCGCTGTTAGTTAGGACAGGAAAGCGTGCGAGCGACGGCCGACCTACGCATGCGGTCGGTCCAACAGAATCCAAGCAAGGCCCAAGGAGGCCAAAGGGCTCGAAGAAGAAGCCTGCACCTGCCGATGTCGGGCCAATTAGCCCCCGTCGAACCCGAGCGTCCGAAAAGCGCTAACTGTGTCGTCCAGAAATTGTGCCGTCCGTACTAACCCGTGTTCGTCCTTGTTTTCCGATCCTCAGTCTCACCAATCTCCGGGGTCAATTTACCTGTTGCAGGATATGCAGGGCCTGACTCCAGAAATAGCAGAGACGGCGAAGAAGGTGATTGCTGGATTGATCCAGTGCAACCCTGACCCCGCCATCATTGACTTCCTGGAGCAGGTAGTGAAGGGCATAGACGCGGTGACACAGGCACTACCGCCAGTGGAAGAGCCCTCCACACTTGTCATAGAGGAGTTAGAGGCGCCGGAACCAAGAAGGGGACTTTCGGGACCAACCGACGCAGGCGTTGGCCCGTCCCCGCTCCGGCGACCTCATCCTCCGAAGGAGCAGCGGGAGAAGAGAGGGGTTCGGCCAGAAGAAGCACCAGTCGAGCCGATTGGTGCCGGCCGAGTTCCCGAAGAGGAGGCGGCTCGAGCCCATCATTGTGCGCCGGAAGTTGACGCCGGCGCAGCTCGGGCCGCACAAGGAAAAGAAGGAGATGCTCCGACCCAGGCCCCAAAAGGAGCACCGACCGATGGAGTCGGTGCGGCCTGGGTCCCGGTGGAGCAGGCTCTAGAGGAGGCGCGGCGCCTCAGCAAGTCCTCGCGCGCTGCGGAGGGCGCTGCCCTGGCCGCACTGGAGGATTTTCTCCAGTGCCACGGTGAGGCCGGCGAGCGGCAAGCCGGCAAATGGGTCGGAATGGCCCAAGGCCGGCGAGAAGAGCTCGCGGCCGCCGCAGAGGCCAGGGCCGCCAGGCTGCGCCGCGCCGCCTTGCAGAAGGAGGAGGAAGCTCGTCTGGCACGTGCGCAGGAGCGCATGGAAGAGGCCAGGCGAGCCAGGGAAAAGGCGGAGGAGACGGCGCGTCGGGCCAAATAGGAGGCCCAGCGTCGTCTCCTACGAGAAGGGGAGCGCCTCCAAAGGGCGCTCGAAGAGGAGCAGGCGGCCCGGGAGGCGTTAAATGCACAGGCGCTTCCCCGGTGCTTCATGTGTGGCGAGCTTGGGGTAAATAAGTCGAAGCACTGCCCCAACCAAGCTCGCCACAAGGAGCGTCGGACTTACTCCCGGGCCAGCTGAAGAGGACTAAGCCTCGAAGGGTTTCTTGTTTTATTTTGTTTTTTTTAATAAAAATATAAAAAAAAAAGATAATGGGTGACTCCGATTCTTATACTTCCCTTGTCCAAAATTCCTTCCCGAAAGGCTCCACCGAATTAACCTTATTTTCAGGTACGACGACGGCCATGGATGGCAGAGCTGCTCGCGGTCCCCTAAGCAGCGTCTGGCGGGGGGTGTAACGCGTGCGCGAGTTAGATAATTCGAGATTCGAATTACCCGCGCCGAGCCGGCATGCCCACCGGGGGCGCGAGCGCGTGAGCATCCTGACCGGATTAGAACAGTCTCGCGACGCGTAAGATGCCCGTCGCGTACCTGCGAAGCTGCTACGGCTTTAGAGGAGTCACGGCAGCCATCTTCGTGTCTGCCATCGCGCGTGAAACATCCCCTCCGTGTCTCTCCTGAGTTGACTTGTCCGCGCCGTCCTATCGTTCTTTGGGAGACCCCGCGAGTGTAGTGGAGGCGCCGCATATAGTGTACGAGCGAAAGAGAGACAGAGAGAGAGCGATCCCGAGCCGCGTGAGCCGCACGAGACTGCGAGCGACGAGCCGGCAGCCAGCCCGCCTGCCGACCCAATACAGCGACCAAGAGAGAGAGAGAAAGAGAGCGCAACTGCTGTGCGAGCGACAGGGAGTGAGAGAGAGTCGAGTGCACCGGCTGCTCCTTCCTAACGTAAGATTTCTACTCTCCTCTCGCGGGTTTATTGTAAAGGCTCGCACGGAAATCGCCCCGTGCAAGCTTTCTGTGCCGTGTACGTGCAGGTGTGTGTCAGCCCGCCGTACTTTAACACCGCGCGCGAGAATAGCAGCTTCACCGCGCTCCGTATCTTTCGCGCGTTTGAATCTTAACGGTCGCGCGCGAACTAACTCATTTGTTCTAATCAGCACGTGCGTTGTGCTTGTAGTTATTAATGATTTTAATATACTGTGATATCTAGTTACTCGTCGCGTTGTTCATTACAACCTGTCCTTCTCCCGGATACCGCCGCCTCCGCGGGAAAACGACTCCGCCGGTCGTTTTCATATCTGAGCATAGCGGCCGCGCGCTTTACTCTTCGAGCGCGCGCTTTTCACTCAGCGATCCAATTAGTTGGAAAGCGAAGTTCGTGTGCGATCTTCGCGTTGTTTTCGGGATTCCAGGAGCAGATCCCCCGGCAAGTAATTTTAGTCTGACACCCGCGGCACCGTGTTCTAGGGCATCGCTGGCCTGTGGCTTGTTGGGATTTTCCCCCACTAGCCATCCCGTTACACTTCATAATTATAATGATAAAAATATGCTTTAAAGTAACAAACGATTGAAATAGTTCAGTAATTGAATATCAACATGTGGGGTGCGTTTTTTTTATTGGTCGTTTCGCTAGTGAACCGAGTATTTCGGTCGATTCTGCTGTCCAGTTATAAAAAAAAGAGTTGAAATAGACAAATTGTGTTAAGAAATAATAAAATAAAATAAAAAAATGTTACCTTTCTTCATTCTATTTAACTCAAATTGTCTATTTTAACTAATTTATTTTGTTAATTAGACAGGAGAAACGACCGGAATGGTCACTGCATAATTATAATGATAAAAATATGCTTTAAAGTAACAAACGATTGAAATAGTTCAGTAATTGAATATCAACATGTGGGGTGCGTTTTTTTTATTGGCCGTTTCGCTAGTGAACCGAGTATTTCGGTCGATTCTGCTGTCCAGTTATAAAAAAAAGAGTTGAAATAGACAAATTGTGTTAAGAAATAATAAAATAAAATAAAAAAATGTTACTTTTCTTCATTCTATTTAACTCAAATTGTCTATTTTAACTAATTTATTTTGTTAATTAGACAGGAGAAACGACCGGAATGGTCACTTTATGTGGTTCACTTTTGAGACGAACAGAAATAACATGGGTTAGTATATCTATATATACGAGAAACAACGGAAATAAGCACTGTTCCTCATATATATAGATATACTAACCCATGGTATTTCCGTATCTGGTCCTTATATTTTTTTGAGTGTAACGGGCCTATTGAAATGAGTTTGAGGGAGTATATTGTTTATCTAAAATGAAGAACAATACTTTTTTAAATACTTGCTACTAAAAAAGTACATCACAATTTCTTGCTAGTTGCAGGTCTATTTAAAAGGATAGTCGAAAATTTATTAATTTTTTCTCAAATAAATATTTTCTCAAATAAATAAAAAAAGAATAGTAATATTCTTCATACATATATCCGGAAAAAACTTACAACATACAAAACAGATGCAAAAACTAGCTGACTTTGCATCTGTTTTGTATGTTGTAAGTTTTTTCCGGATATATGTATGAAGAATATTACTATTCTTTTTTTTTCTTATTTAATTTTATCACAGGAAAGTATCGGTTATTTTGCACCATTTCACAAACTAAATATTTAATTGCCAGGTTATACATTTTTAAAGTATGTTTTGGAAAACCACTCTGTAAACCACTGTTTATTGCAAAATTGAATTTGGTAAGTACACGAACATACTATTGATAGAAATTGGTGATTATCAAAATATATGAAATCTACTAGCATCGAGTTTATTAAATATTTCATTTCTGTAAACTTTGAATGCTTTCTAGGTAAAGTGATCAAATTTTTTTTTTTAATTTTATCTCATTCACCATGTTGTATAACCTAAAGAAATCTTGAACAGTTTACTAATTTTTTTTAATGCGTTGTGAAATAACATTGTGTAATGCAGTCATAAATCGAGGTTTTTTTGTCTGGAAAGTTTTTAAAAATATTAGATGTGGGATTTAAGAATTCGTATCACCATACTTAATATCATCTTCTCATAAATAAAATGGGTTTTTCCAATGAGTAGAGGTTTTTATTAAATTGAGAAATGCACCCATTGTGTAACATATTTGGTAACTTAATTGATGATTAAGTACAATATTGTATAGATTTAATTAACTTTTAGTTTCTTGGAATATGTTGCAAATCCAATGAATTTTTTATTAACTAATAAAAAAAGATCAAATCTTTTCATTGAAAACATATATTTTATTTATAAGAACTTGCTATCAAGCATTGTCATGCACAGTTTTAAGCCTAGCCTACATATAATGAAATATTGCACTATATAATTTCACAACATGTTATTAGTATTATAATAGTATTTTAATAGTAGTTAATATTAAAGGAAATTGATAATAATGATGGTCCAGGTTTTAAACAATATTATAAATAATTAAGAACATATCTCTTTTTTTTAGTGATTGTATGGGATTGAAATCACTAAATGTTGCTTAGCTTTCCGCAAGCAAGTTGCCAAAAAAGTATTTATATATAGATAATCTCATTCTTACAAAGGTATGCGTTAAAAGAAGTGTATTTAAAAGCTCTTTCTTAATAGAGAACCCTCTCTTTATAAAGGTTTCGTTTTGCTTAAATTATCTATGTCTATACTTGTACTTTCGAGTCAATTAGAATAGATCGTCATATCAATTTCCGACAATACCTAACAAAAAACAGAATACAGTCCACATTACAAGAAATATTTAATTTTTTACCATTCATTAATTATTATCAAAATAGTTTTAAGTGCATTATATTTCTTGGTGAAAAAAATCATTTTAATATAAAATAATAATCAAATTCATTAATTTTGTGATAATTACATAATGGCTTAGCTTTAAAAAAGATTGATTATTACACAAGTAACTGTTTAAAGATCACCGATATTTTTTGTAATTATATTCATGATCCCATAATATATCTTAAATATTCTCCCTTTTAGTTTTTACATCGAACATGGATGAATTTGATGATACTGATCAATGTTGCAACTGCTTCAAGCGAAATCTCAGTAAAATATCAGCTCAGATTAAGATCATTAATTTAGCTAGTGAAGTCGAAGCAGTTTGTGAGCAGTTAAATGTAGATAATGTTGACATTGGGTTTAAACTTTGCGATAAATGTAGAAGACTTGTTTTTTTTGGGACACGGAAAGTAGAACCTTCAACCAGTGATCGAAGTCAGCCAATGAGTTCGCAGTCAAGCTTGGAAATACGCAGCTCTCAGAGTTCAGGGAGCGTTGTTGAGGTAGTATTAAAACCAACTGTAGAAAAAGAACCTTCCATCGAGTTTCCCCTCAAAAGAACTATGATTTCTCATATAGCATGTTGCCTTTGTAGAAACAAAAATAACTTGACATGTGTACCATTGACTGCAAGACTGCAATGTTTCAAAGAAATGCAAATCTTTATTCCAAATGGCAATCGAGTTTGTACCGAGCATTTAATAAAAAAACGATTTTTTGATGATGGCCTGAAACTAATACAGATATACAGTAACACGAGTTTTTTAACTGCAGATGAAATACGTTTATTTTTAAAAAAAATTTCAGATTTAGCCTCGGAAACATTTTTAGATAAAATAAAATCATCAGAGCTTAGCGAAAAACAATTATTCTCTTTTACTAGTCTTTCGACTGATCAATTGCAAGAGCTGAGAAAATTGTGAGTTTCCATGAGATCATCGGATTCTAGAGACGTTACACAAGCCCTGGTTATATGTTTATTTAAATTACGAACTGGATCGTCGAATAATTTTATTTCGTCTATTTTCGCAATAGAAAACGAAACAAAAGTTTCAGATTTTTGTGAATCAGTAATTAATTCATTTGAAAAAGATGTCATAGCGAAATATTTTGGAGTAAAAATCACACTTCCATTTATGCAAAAAAACTGTTTAAATTAGAGAACGAGCTTGTTTTGGTTTTTGATGGAACTTACTTACGTCACCAAAAAAGTAAAAATAATGAATACCAGAGAAAGTTATATTCAGGTCAGAAGAAATACCCTTTGGCCAAGCCATTCACTATTTGCACCACAGACGGATTCGTTGTTGATGTCCCTGGTCCGTTTTTAGCCACAGAAAATGATGCAAGCATCATGAAGAAAGTAATGGATGATCTAGATGGTATAAAAACTATCATGAGAGAAGATGATGTTTGCGTTGTAGATAGAGGTTTTAGGGATGTGATACCTTATTTAAAAGGGCTTGGCTTTAAGATTCTCATGTTTGCCTACCTTAAAGGGAAATAGACCCAACTTGAGTACGACTGAATCGAATGAATCTCGTTACGTTACGAAATTGAGATGGGTTGTAGATGCTCTCCGTGGTATTCTTGGTAAAACGTATAAGCTTCTTCACCAGCAATTAGATAATAAACTTTTACTAAAAGCTGGTGCATATTGTAGAATTGCATGTTTTCTCAACAACCTTTTTGGTAAGCGTTTGAATAGCGATAAGGATGAGGGTGTCTTACAAGGTATAATCATCGGAAGAATGTTAAATTCTAATCAAAGTGAAAATACTTTCGCATTAGAAGCTGAGACAACCAGATGGTCTAGATGGCCCACTGCTACGATCAAGCTAACATCCCAAGAAATCATTGACTTTCCGGAGATGACTGAAAGAGATCTCAATATTTTTTTCAGGTACCTATCAATTAGGTCAAGCCGTATGTTATTTGGCTCAGTTAATGGATGATAGTAACAATATCAATTTGGAATATATTAAGATCAAACCAAATATCATTAAAGTATTAATAAGGTCCAGGCATATTAACAGTAAGACATACAAATGCTACATCGAATACAAATCTAACTCAATTGGATACAGCGGTATCCCACGCCATGCGTGTCACTGTGCCAATGGATTACGAACTGTAGGATCCTGTTCTCACATTGCTGCAGTCATATATTATCTCAGTAATGCAAGATATAAGTCAAAAATTATTAGACCAGCGAAAGTTCTTTCCGAGTTATTTACTACTTCAGATATTGGTCCTGTAATAGACGAAGATAGTGACGAGGATTAAAAATATTATTATAATTCAATATTAAAAATTATTACTCATGTAATTTTGTCAAATAGAACTTCTAAAAACAATTCTCGCAAGAATAAAGGTCAAATATGAAATGGTACATACTTATTTTATTGTTTTAATAAAAACACAAAAATATTCATAACATATTTATAATAATTAATTTCTATTAGAAATATTTACTCATTTTTATTTATCTACAAATGAATTTGAATAAAAATAATTAATTAAAAGGCTATATCAGGCCCTTTGTAACTACCGACGAAGTAATACTCGATTCTAAAAATTTTTAGAATATTTTTGTATGCCTAACACATATTGAACGATCTTCTTTGAGGTTATATTCCAAAAACATGGTAAAAACACGAAAAAAATGTTTATAATTTGATTTGATAGCATTATTTGATGCAAAAATGGTAGTTCTGACAGTGGAATTCGAAGATATAGAAAGAAATTGAAAAAAACATGGGAAAAATGCTTAAAAAATCGGTTTTTTCGAATTTTGAGTATGTTCCGGCTCGAAAACGCAAATTCGGACATCGCCATTTGAAAGAACGGGAAAAAATACACAAAAAATCATTATTTACAAGTTTGCCAAAAATTACCTACATAACCTAAAAAATCATTGAAAAATTAAAAAATTTTTCCTGAGTTCAATTTTTTTTTTAAAAATCTGAAAAAAATCAGACTGTTTTCTTGCTCAAAAACACACGTCCGTGAATTTTTTCAGATTTTTTTAAAGAAAGGGTCGAGCGGAAAAAATTTTTTTCGAAAAAATACGTTTTTTAGGTTAGGAGACTCAAATCATCACCTAGAGAGCTGAAAATTTGGCTAGAGACGTTTTCAATAATGTACTTTCGAATGGTCAATCCCAAAACAAAATCCAGGTGAGTGCAATTTTGACCATCTTATCCCGCTATAGCCTTTCTTTACAAATATTACTCGTTTTCCATTTATTTGGAATAATAAATGGATTAATTCTTCCTTCACCCAATTCTAACAATAGTGAAGCAAATTCTTTATTTTCCGAACGAATATTTTGATTTAATTTTAAAACTTTAAAAAGGGACCATAACGCAGAAAATTTCATTGTTTCTTCAATTATACTATTTTTGTGACCACATTTCATAACTGGAAGAACTTGCCGAAAATCACCTCCTAATATGATCAATTTTCCACCAAATGGAATATCATTAAAACATACATCTTTTAGTTTGATCAATTATTTCTAAAGCCTTTTTTGGAATCATTGATGCTTCGTCCCAAATAATAATATCAACTTATCTGAATTTTTTTATCCGATTCAAATTTTAAAAAAGCAGTTTCAATACTGTTTAAATCTAAAGGAAGTCTAGTACTTGTCATTCCTTTAGGTAATAATATCGGAGCGATTCCAGTCCAAGCCATAGATAAAGTTTTTTTGTTCAAAGATATATAATAATGTATTAATGTTTTGTATAAGAAAGTTTTACCTGAACCTCCAGGGCCGTCAATATAATAAATTTTATATTCACTGTTTACTATTTCATTAAAAATTGATTTTTGATCATTAGTTAACTGATTAAACAAAATATCAAAAATATTCTTACTTTGTGTTATATTTTCAGAATTTTCTTCAATACTATTAATTACTGTTGGTTCAGGTAAACTAAATCTTTGCAACTTTTATCTTCAGTTTCCAATATAATTTGAATATGGATAGAGCATTATTTTCTGCATTTTCTTTAAAATCCTCAGAAAGAAAATGTTTAAATTTTTCCCAAATCAAACTACCTTAAATGTTTTCTGCTAAAATGAACCATGAAAAAAATTTACGTAATTGAAATGGAAGCATTACATCAGTAGCTTCTTCAAAAATAACGTAAATTTGTGAATCATCTTCTATAAGACCCATAGCAAGTGCTGCCGCTTTGTAAGTTTCATATGTAATATTACTAAAAGTTCGTATATCTTTAAAAGAAGTAGCACCTTTTACATGATTTAGTAATAATTTGAGAAAAAATCTTTCATTATCTTTTGGTGATACAATATTTAATCGACCAATAGCTTCAAATTTTTGTGACAGTTCTCTTTTTTAAGTAAGTTAGGAAGCTGATGGTTCTACTGCCTAGGTAGTAATTAAATAAAAACAAAAGTTTTTAAAAAATTTATTCCGACGTTTCGGACGGTTTATTTCCGTCCCTTTTCAAGGTCTGTGAAAATACACACAAAATACAAGTTTATTAACATAAAAAAAGACACTAAAATTGATAAACACTCGCTTAACAACACTTACCAAAAAACTATATATACAAATATAAATAAGTGGACACAATAAGAGACCACTAGTCAAAGTGAGACGGCGCACGCAATTTCCCAGTATTTATCATCTCTAGAGTATGTATAGGAGGGGTAAGACTACGAAACACTTTAGCCATAAATACACAATAAGATATGTAAACCTATAATAGTAAGCCTTGTTTATATCAACTTATTATTATTAATAAAAATTTTATAATCTGACTTCAAAAAATTAGTGTCAAACTGTCTATTCAAACTATTGCATTGGGAATGGATATGTAGCATTTCAGATAGTAATCTTTTCTGTAAATTAGGCTCTTGATCTAAAATTTTAATATTTTTGAAATCGATTTTATGATTAGTATTCGCTATATGTCCGTGTAAAACTGACTTGTCTCTCTTAAATTTACAATCGCTAACATGTTCTTTGCTTCTTACAATCAATTTTCGAGAAGTTTGTCCCACGTACGACGCATCACAATCGCAACAATTAATTTTGTATACAACTTGAGATTTTTCATTTTTATGGTATCTATCTTTTCCTAATCTAATTATATGATTGAATTTATTGGAGATTGAATTAATCATAATTAAGTTGTAACACTTACAGATATTTTTAATTCCGGGTTGATATATTTAATAAATGGGAAAACTAAAATGCTATTAAAATTTATGTTCTTAGAATTACAAGTATTTTTATTATTATTTTTAATGTGTAATATACGTTTATTGATATGTTTATTAATGAAATCCATAGGATAATCATTCTCCAATAATAAATCTCTAATTAGATTAAGATTCTTATCATGGAAGTGTGTATCAGCTAAATTAATACATTTGTCAACTAAAGAACATATTATACCAATCTTATTACTAATCGGGTGGTGAGAATTAAAATTTAGAAATCTACCAGAAAAAGTTGGTTTCCTATACCAATCCGTGGAAATTTTTTGTTCGTTATGAATAATAAGAAGATCTAGAAAACTTATTTTATTGTTGCTTGGTGTCTCGACTGTAAATTGTAAATTCTTATCAAAACTATTAAATAAATTTGCTGTATAATCTATCATATTCGCAGGAACACATACAATAATATCATCAACATATCTATAGTAAAACGGTACAGGAAAGCAAATTTTTGATAAGGCTTGATTTTCTAAGTCTTCCATGACAATATCAGCTAAGATTGGACTTAAGGGGTTGCCCATGGCAGCTCCAAATATTTGTTTGTAAAAAGTGTGATTAAATACAAAGTAATTGTTGTGTAGGATAAACCTAAGAACATTTATGAATTCGCTACAGTTAAGTTCGCAAAGATTATACAATTGATTCCAACGTTTTTCTATTGAGTCGAAAATTAAATAATCCGCAACATTTGTAAACAAACTAACAACGTCTAAGCTGATAATGGTATATCCAGCCGGTATAACTATGTTTTCAATTTTTTGTTTTAAGTCTAAACTATTAGTAACGTGTGAATTAGGCCTTTTAAATTGTTAAAGAGAAACTTAGCAAGCATTTTGGATAAATAATATGTAGGAGTGTTAATAGCAGAGATTATCGGTCTAACAGGAAAATTGATCTTATGTATTTTAACGAGACCGTAAGCTCTGGCTATTGTACATTTATTCGAAATAGGTTGTAATTTTTGAAAAAATGTTATTTGTCTTAGGTTTTTTATAAGTGCTGCTGTTTTTTCCAAAGAAGGGAGAGGATTTTTCTTAACCATACAATAATATTTAGAGTCAGATAATAAATTAATCATTTTTTCACAGTATTTTCGTTTATCAATAACAACAGTACTATTCCCTTTATCTGCTCGTGTTACTAAAAGATTATTGTCGTTCTTTAGAAATTCTTTTGTTCTTTTTAAATCGATCTTGAGCCTTTTATCGAAAAAATCTAAACTAAATTTTTTATTCTGATGTTTACTTAAAATATTCATAATCTTATTTCTTATATTCTTAGAAAATTCAGAATCTACAGTTTTGTCATTTAAAAAGTATTCTAAGTTTTTTATAATTTCTAAAACATTATTATTCTCTAATTTCTCCGTGAAGTTGAATTTATCACCGAGCCTTAAAATGTCAATTACAAACGGAGGTAGTTGGACATTAGAAAGGTTCACTAACCATTTATCATTAGATATATTATGCGAAAGTTCATTGTCATGCGTATTGTTTTGGTTGAGGTCAATAGCCCTTGCGTTATATGAAGTATCAGATCTATATGTGTTTTTAGTTAAAACTGTATTGTATCTTTGTAAATATAAATTTTCTAATTTACTATCGAGTTTCTCTTCAACTTTTTCCATTATAAACATTAGTTTTGTATTATAAAAATGCGTGAACAAGTTAGTCAGATTTGGATTCGTGTGTTTATTTAATAAGTTCTTAAAGTTCGATATTTTATTTATAAGAAATCTCTTATGGAGGTTTATGTCTGAAATCTCTATATTTAAAATTCTTTTTTCGGTTATTCTAATAATTTTTTCAGACTACGGAGTTCTTTACAAGAATGCATCCGAAGATAAGATAAATTTTTAGAACTATTACTAATATGTGTCGGAATTAGATCATAAAATCTGCAATTTATTAAGAACTTACATTGGCAACACGATTTCTTATAATCGTATAGTAACACACTGAATTTATAAAAGAGTTTTTTATAAAAAAACCAAACTTCTTAAAGATTAAGTGTAGAACATAACTCAGTTTAGAGTCTAATCTTTTTGTAAGAATTTCCTCTAAAACCATCTTGAATAAAGAATGGCTATCAATTTAAAGTGTCGAAAATTTAAGTAATAAAACTTGCGTAAATATTAGTGACTCGCCATACAATATCTTGCCAGAAGTCAAAGAATCCTCCACTGTTAAGTTGTAGTCATCAATGAATGGCGATCCTCCAAAGTTAAGTTGTAGTCATCGATGAATGGAGTATATCCGAAGCACATTGAAAGTATATTAAAGGCCGTGTTGAGAACCCAACGGCGAAGTATATGTAGTTAATTGTCGCAAATGGCAGTCATAGTAGAAAG
The DNA here is from genome assembly GCA_036365515.1 of Torymus aiolomorphi. Classification (NCBI taxonomy): domain Eukaryota; kingdom Metazoa; phylum Arthropoda; class Insecta; order Hymenoptera; family Torymidae; genus Torymus; species Torymus aiolomorphi. The sequence continues at coordinate 147,218,822 of CM070873.1, forward strand.
TTAAGTAAGTTAGGAAGCTGATGGTTCTACTGCCTAGGTAGTAATTAAATAAAATTACTACCTAGGCAGTAGAACCATCAGCTTCCTAACTTACTTAACTTTCTACTATGACTGCCATTTGCGACAATTAACTACATATACTTCGCCGTAAATTAAATAAAATTACTACCTAGGCAGTAGAACCATCAGCTTCCTAACTTACTTAACTTTCTACTATGACTGCCATTTGCGACAATTAACTACATATACTTCGCCGTTGGGTTCTCAACACGGCCTTTAATATACTTTCAATGTGCTTCGGATATACTCCATTCATCGATGACTACAACTTAACTTTGGAGGATCGCCATTCATTGATGACTACAACTTAACAGTGGAGGATTCTTTGACTTCTGGCAAGATATTGTATGGCGAGTCACTAATATTTACGCAAGTTTTATTACTTAAATTTTCGACACTTTAAATTGATAGCCATTCTTTATTCAAGATGGTTTTAGAGGAAATTCTTACAAAAAGATTAGACTCTAAACTGAGTTATGTTCTACACTTAATCTTTAAGAAGTTTGGTTTTTTTATAAAAAACTCTTTTATAAATTCAGTGTGTTACTATACGATTATAAGAAATCGTGTTGCCAATGTAAGTTCTTAATAAATTGCAGATTTTATGATCTAATTCCGACACATATTAGTAATAGTTCTAAAAATTTATCTTATCTTCGGATGCATTCTTGTAAAGAACTCCGTAGTCTGAAAAAAATTATTAGAATAACCGAAAAAGAATTTTAAATATAGAGATTTCAGACATAAACCTCCATAAGAGATTTCTTATAAATAAAATATCGAACTTTAAGAACTTATTAAATAAACACACGAATCCAAATCTGACTAACTTGTTCACGCATTTTTATAATACAAAACTAATGTTTATAATGGAAAAAGTTGAAGAGAAACTCGATAGTAAATTAGAAAATTTATATTTACAAAGATACAATACAGTTTTAACTAAAAACACATATAGATCTGATACTTCATATAACGCAAGGGCTATTGACCTCAACCAAAACAATACGCATGTCAATGAACTTTCGCATAATATATCTAATGATAAATGGTTAGTGAACCTTTCTAATGTCCAACTACCTCCGTTTGTAATTGACATTTTAAGGCTCGGTGATAAATTCAACTTCACGGAGAAATTAGAGAATAATAATGTTTTAGAAATTATAAAAAAGTTAGAATACTTTTTAAATGACAAAACTGTAGATTCTGAATTTTCTAAGAATATAAGAAATAAGATTATGAATATTTTAAGTAAACATCAGAATAAAAAATTTAGTTTAGATTTTTTCGATAAAAGGCTCAAGATCGATTTAAAAAGAACAAAAGAATTTCTAAAGAACGACAATAATCTTTTAGTAACACGAGCAGATAAAGGGAATAGTACTGTTGTTATTGATAAACGAAAATACTGTGAAAAAATGATTAATTTATTATCTGACTCTAAATATTATTGTATGGTTAAGAAAAATCCTCTCCCTTCTTTGGAAAAAAACACAGACGCACTTATAAAAAACCTAAGACAAATAACATTTTTTCAAAAATTACAACCTATTTCGAATAAATGTACAATAGCCAGAGCTTACGGTCTCGTTAAAATACATAAGATCAATTTTCCTGTTAGACCGATAATCTCTGCTATTAACACTCCTACATATTATTTATCCAAAATGCTTGCTAAGTTTCTCTTTAACAATTTAAAAAGGCCTAATTCACACGTTACTAATAGTTTAGACTTAAAACAAAAAATTGAAAACATAGTTATACCGGCTGGATATACCATTATCAGCTTAGACGTTGTTAGTTAGTTTACAAATGTTGCGGATTATTTAATTTTCGACTCAATAGAAAAACGTTGGAATCAATTGTATAATCTTTGCGAACTTAACTGTAGCGAATTCATAAATGTTCTTAGGTTTATCCTACACAACAATTACTTTGTATTTAATCACACTTTTTACAAACAAATATTTGGAGCTGCCATGGGCAACCCCTTAAGTCCAATCTTAGCTGATATTGTCATGGAAGACTTAGAAAATCAAGCCTTATCAAAAATTTGCTTTCCTGTACCGTTTTACTATAGATATGTTGATGATATTATTGTATGTGTTCCTGCGAATATGATAGATTATACAGCAAATTTATTTAATAGTTTTGATAAGAATTTACAATTTACAGTCGAGACACCAAGCAACAATAAAATAAGTTTTCTAGATCTTCTTATTATTCATAACGAACAAAAAATTTCCACGGATTGGTATAGGAAACCAACTTTTTCTGGTAGATTTCTAAATTTTAATTCTCACCACCCGATTAGTAATAAGATTGGTATAATATGTTCTTTAGTTGACAAATGTATTAATTTAGCTGATACACACTTCCATGATAAGAATCTTAATCTAATTAGAGATTTATTATTGGAGAATGATTATCCTATGGATTTCATTAATAAACATATCAATAAACGTATATTACACATTAAAAATAATAATAAAAATACTTGTAATTCTAAGAACATAAATTTTAATAGCATTTTAGTTTTCCCATTTATTAAATATATCAACCCGGAATTAAAAAATATCTGTAAGTGTTACAACTTAATTATGATTAATTCAATCTCCAATAAATTCAATCATATAATTAGATTAGGAAAAGATAGATACCATAAAAATGAAAAATCTCAAGTTGTATACAAAATTAATTGTTGCGATTGTGATGCGTCGTACGTGGGACAAACTTCTCGAAAATTGATTGTAAGAAGCAAAGAACATGTTAGCGATTGTAAATTTAAGAGAGACAAGTCAGTTTTACACGGACATATAGCGAATACTAATCATAAAATCGATTTCAAAAATATTAAAATTTTAGATCAAGAGCCTAATTTACAGAAAAGATTACTATCTGAAATGCTACATATCCATTCCCAATGCAATAGTTTGAATAGACAGTTTGACACTAATTTTTTGAAGTCAGATTATAAAATTTTTATTAATAATAATAAGTTGATATAAACAAGGCTTACTATTATAGGTTTACATATCTTATTGTGTATTTATGGCTAAAGTGTTTCGTAGTCGTTCCCGGTCCTATACATACTGTAGAGATGATAAATACTGGGAAATTGCGTCCGCCGTCTCACTTTGACTAGTGGTCTCTTATTGTGTCCACTTATTTATATTTGTATATATAGTTTTTTGGTAAGTGTTGTTAAGCGAGTGTTTATCAATTTTAGTGTCTTTTTTATGTTAATAAACTTGTATTTTGTGTGTATTTTCACAGACCTTGAAAAGGGACGGAAATAAACCGTCCGAAACGTCGGAATAAATTTTTAAAAACTTTTGTTTTTATTTAATTACTACCTAGGCAGTAGAACCATCAGCTTCCTAACTACTTAACTTTCTACTATGACTGCCATTTGCGACAATTAACTACATATACTTCGCCGTTGGGTTCTCAACACGGCCTTTAATATACTTTCAATGTGCTTCGGATATACTCCATTCATCGATGACTACAACTTAACTTTGGAGGATCGCCATTCATTGATGACTACAACTTAACAGTGGAGGATTCTTTGACTTCTGGCAAGATATTGTATGGCGAGTCACTAATATTTACGCAAGTTTTATTACTTAAATTTTCGACACTTTAAATTGATAGCCATTCTTTATTCAAGATGGTTTTAGAGGAAATTCTTACAAAAAGATTAGACTCTAAACTGAGTTATGTTCTACACTTAATCTTTAAGAAGTTTGGTTTTTTTATAAAAAACTCTTTTATAAATTCAGTGTGTTACTATACGATTATAAGAAATCGTGTTGCCAATGTAAGTTCTTAATAAATTGCAGATTTTATGATCTAATTCCGACACATATTAGTAATAGTTCTAAAAATTTATCTTATCTTCGGATGCATTCTTGTAAAGAACTCCGTAGTCTGAAAAAAATTATTAGAATAACCGAAAAAAGAATTTTAAATATAGAGATTTCAGACATAAACCTCCATAAGAGATTTCTTATAAATAAAATATCGAACTTTAAGAACTTATTAAATAAACACACGAATCCAAATCTGACTAACTTGTTCACGCATTTTTATAATACAAAACTAATGTTTATAATGGAAAAAGTTGAAGAGAAACTCGATAGTAAATTAGAAAATTTATATTTACAAAGATACAATACAGTTTTAACTAAAAACACATATAGATCTGATACTTCATATAACGCAAGGGCTATTGACCTCAACCAAAACAATACGCATGTCAATGAACTTTCGCATAATATATCTAATGATAAATGGTTAGTGAACCTTTCTAATGTCCAACTACCTCCGTTTGTAATTGACATTTTAAGGCTCGGTGATAAATTCAACTTCACGGAGAAATTAGAGAATAATAATGTTTTAGAAATTATAAAAAACTTAGAATACTTTTTAAATGACAAAACTGTAGATTCTGAATTTTCTAAGAATATAAGAAATAAGATTATGAATATTTTAAGTAAACATCAGAATAAAAAATTTAGTTTAGATTTTTTTCGATAAAAGGCTCAAGATCGATTTAAAAAGAACAAAAGAATTTCTAAAGAACGACAATAATCTTTTAGTAACACGAGCAGATAAAGGGAATAGTACTGTTGTTATTGATAAACGAAAATACTGTGAAAAAATGATTAATTTATTATCTGACTCTAAATATTATTGTATGGTTAAGAAAAATCCTCTCCCTTCTTTGGAAAAAAACACAGACGCACTTATAAAAAACCTAAGACAAATAACATTTTTTCAAAAATTACAACCTATTTCGAATAAATGTACAATAGCCAGAGCTTACGGTCTCGTTAAAATACATAAGATCAATTTTCCTGTTAGACCGATAATCTCTGCTATTAACACTCCTACATATTATTTATCCAAAATGCTTGCTAAGTTTCTCTTTAACAATTTAAAAGGCCTAATTCACACGTTACTAATAGTTTAGACTTAAAACAAAAAATTGAAAACATAGTTATACCGGCTGGATATACCATTATCAGCTTAGACGTTGTTAGTTTGTTTACAAATGTTGCGGATTATTTAATTTTCGACTCAATAGAAAAACGTTGGAATCAATTGTATAATCTTTGCGAACTTAACTGTAGCGAATTCATAAATGTTCTTAGGTTTATCCTACACAACAATTACTTTGTATTTAATCACACTTTTACAAACAAATATTTGGAGCTGCCATGGGCAACCCCTTAAGTCCAATCTTAGCTGATATTGTCATGGAAGACTTAGAAAATCAAGCCTTATCAAAAATTTGCTTTCCTGTACCGTTTTACTATAGATATGTTGATGATATTATTGTATGTGTTCCTGCGAATATGATAGATTATACAGCAAATTTATTTAATAGTTTTGATAAGAATTTACAATTTACAGTCGAGACACCAAGCAACAATAAAATAAGTTTTCTAGATCTTCTTATTATTCATAACGAACAAAAAATTTCCACGGATTGGTATAGGAAACCAACTTTTTCTGGTAGATTTCTAAATTTTAATTCTCACCACCCGATTAGTAATAAGATTGGTATAATATGTTCTTTAGTTGACAAATGTATTAATTTAGCTGATACACACTTCCATGATAAGAATCTTAATCTAATTAGAGATTTATTATTGGAGAATGATTATCCTATGGATTTCATTAATAAACATATCAATAAACGTATATTACACATTAAAAATAATAATAAAAATACTTGTAATTCTAAGAACATAAATTTTAATAGCATTTTAGTTTTCCCATTTATTAAATATATCAACCGGGAATTAAAAATATCTGTAAGTGTTACAACTTAATTATGATTAATTCAATCTCCAATAAATTCAATCATATAATTAGATTAGGAAAAGATAGATACCATAAAAATGAAAAATCTCAAGTTGTATACAAAATTAATTGTTGCGATTGTGATGCGTCGTACGTGGGACAAACTTCTCGAAAATTGATTGTAAGAAGCAAAGAACATGTTAGCGATTGTAAATTTAAGAGAGACAAGTCAGTTTTACACGGACATATAGCGAATACTAATCATAAAATCGATTTCAAAAATATTAAAATTTTAGATCAAGAGCCTAATTTACAGAAAAGATTACTATCTGAAATGCTACATATCCATTCCCAATGCAATAGTTTGAATAGACAGTTTGACACTAATTTTTTGAAGTCAGATTATAAAATTTTTATTAATAATAATAAGTTGATATAAACAAGGCTTACTATTATAGGTTTACATATCTTATTGTGTATTTATGGCTAAAGTGTTTCGTAGTCTTACCCCTCCTATACATACTCTAGAGATGATAAATACTGGGAAATTGCGTGCGCCGTCTCACTTTGACTAGTGGTCTCTTATTGTGTCCACTTATTTATATTTGTATATATAGTTTTTTGGTAAGTGTTGTTAAGCGAGTGTTTATCAATTTTAGTGTCTTTTTTTATGTTAATAAACTTGTATTTTGTGTGTATTTTCACAGACCTTGAAAAGGGACGGAAATAAACCGTCCGAAACGTCGGAATAAATTTTTTTTAAAAACTTTTGTTTTTATTTAATTACTACCTAGGCAGTAGAACCATCAGCTTCCTAACTTACTTAACTTTCTACTATGACTGCCATTTGCGACAATTAACTACAAGTTCTCTTTTTTTCCATGATTTGGATTTAAAAACATAATATCGAGGTATTTCAACATATTTAATATTTCTAGCCGTTTTATCTGTTTTATTTAATTTAAACCACGCCGTTAAAGTAGTTTCTGTATTACACAAAGCTTGAGATTCTTTATTCTCTTCAAAAATAATTTTTTGTTGATGCTCTGTGTGTACAGCTAACCACATAATGGTATGGCTTCTGCCGCATAAAGGAAATTCTTGTAAACGCCATGCGGATTCTATCGGACTTAGATTTTGTATTTTACATAATGCTCTATCGCCACCTTTATGAATATAGTAAAACATATATTTAATACTATGAATTGATGAACAATATTTCACATTAATATGACATTTATATTTTTTTAGTAGAAAACTGTTATATGGAACTACCATTATATTATCAATGGAAATAATATGGCTACTTTTGGTTCTATATGAATGATTATCACAAGAATTATATTTTCTTTGATATTTTGGATAACCATTTTTTTTCAAAATTGTTGTATCGCGAAACTGTTTAGGAAATTTTTTTTTGCAAATAGATTCATCGTCAATAAGACAAGATGTTTGACTTGTATTAGGTCCATACAACATATGTTTGATTACTAATTTCATTGCTCTGAAGCAATTATAAAGAACATAAATAGTATATCCTTTACCTTTGATTCGTCTTAAGTCCGATATTTTACCCATCAAAATTTCATATTGTCAAAATTTGATAGTTTCATACTTCATTATTATAAAATTTCTGTCTGAAAATGGGGGTGGGCGAGCGGAGCGAGCAGGGCGCGAAGCCCCCCTTGTACATATATATATATATATATATATATATGTGTTTGTGAAACAGGACTTATGTTGACATCGCGGGTTAATGTTTATGTAAAATTAACATGTAAAAATTATGCGGACCTCCCCATAAGTACCGTGTCACGGGGTGGATTTTCGGGCTAAGGCACGTTTCACCTGCGTACCTTAGCGGTTCAATTCCATATCTCTCGGTTCAACTCCCGGAGATGTAATAGCCAGATTATGCAACGGACGCTACAACGTCGTGCAATGTTCACCTAATCTGGTTACTTACCGTGCAACACGCAAGTCGAAGACTTGCGCTTTGTTTCTCACCAGTGACTCGAACTCTCCTCTCGTTCACTGGTTCGTGTGCCGGCTGCTCAGATGAAACGATACGTTTTCTCTTACGTAACGACCGCGGAGGTGGCGGGGAACGGGGAATGACTAGGTCGCGAAATAATAACTCGAGAGGTTAAATGTTAATAATAAAAGACTATTGTTTATTAAATAAAAGAAGTTGTGGTGTGATAATGGATCAGAAATATAAAAGAAATGAATTTAGGTTTGCGTATTCCCTATCTAAACGGTGCGCCAGCACGTTACCTTTGACGTCAGCTGCCTCGGAGACTGACGTCACGCTCGCGGTAATTTACGCCGCGCACGTGAGGTATAATACGCCTCACGTGTGCGGTACTCTACGCGCGCGCTCACCGAGTAAAACGACGAAGTGTCAGAGCAGTCATGATCGCCGCGCGACGCACACACGTATAAGTGTGAGAGAGAGGGCAGACGGCGGGTTTACACGTGTGCGCACCTGTTGTGCGCACTCACCGGCTTTGAAAAAGCCGGTGGTTTGACCTCGCGTTTGACCTTGATCAAGTGCGAGCCCGATGCCTACACTCTCTCCTCGCACTTGCTCTCACCGCACGAGAACGCCTACTCGAAGCCGATGTCCAGGTACGACGAGCCTGGACAAGCGGTTACGCGGAGCTAATACGCGGCGTGGAAGAATGCGTGCACGCTTACCTTTTACCCAATTTAGCAACGGCTCAAGTAGTTGATCGGTCTCGGACGTGTCTGATCTTACTTCCTGAGCAATATAAAAATCTTGATGCTGCGGTGGAGCGGACACGAAAAGTGCTATTACTTCCTTCAGACACTAAGTAGTTTGAGTGCGGCAGGTGATACTAGCCTGTCGCACTTGAACTTTGCACTTTAACGCGCGAAAACCGCAGAAGTACTTCAATACACTATTTTTGTATATCACGAGCAAAACTCTCGTGATTCGCGCTCTGACACGGTACTTCTCTTCAAAAGAACGAACGAGTCTTCTTTTAATAACGGGCGAAACAAGGTGGAGCGAAACGAAAAGCGGTTGCAGAATACCGTAGCGAACTATAAGATGGCCGCGCCGGCTCGCCGCGGTCTGCTAGTCATCACGTCGATGCAGCTCAGATTCTGCATCGACGCGCCATCTCGCGTTCGCGCGCATGAGTTACTTCAACGACGGCTTATCCGCGACGTCCGTACGGCAGGCCGTGACAACCGTAAAGTCAGCATAAGTCTCGCCCCAGTTCAGAAATTGTCTGCATAAGTCACGTTCCACACAGATATATCTATATTATATAGTTGTAAGGGCAAAAATGGATACCTACCCCCTCCACCCCCCTCCTCCCCCTCAATCGCCTCTGCACCATCCCTCCACTTTTTACCGTTAAATTCTTTCAAATTTTACGTTATTTTGAAGGGCGTCTGCCCCTCCACCACCCTCCACCCCCTCTACTCCCCTCCACCCCCCTCCACGCCCCCTCCACCTACCCCACTACAACCAATTTCTTATAGATATGTTGCTGAAAATTGTATATAGGGGGTTTCGAGATTTGCTGATTAGGAATCTGAGCTCAGATTTTGAAAATTCAAAATAGCGGAACGAAAATGTCTGCCCCATGTTGAAATATTACTGAATTTTGCTGAAAATTGTATATACGGGATTTCTGGATTCGATTATTACGAATCTGAACTTAGATTTTAAAAATTGAAAATTGCGGCAATATATTTAAATAATACTGGATTTTGCTAATAATTGTATTTAGGGGATTTCTAGATTATGAATCTCAACTCAGAATTTCAGAATTCAAAATGGCGGATCGAAGATGTCGGCCACATATTGAAATATTACTGGATTTTGCTGAAAATTTTAATTCAAACTGGTGGACCCAAGATGGCTGCCAAAAATTGAAATATTACTGTATTTTGTAGAAAATTGTATATAAGGAGTTTTTGGAGTCGCTTATTACAAATCTGAACTCAGATTAAGAACATTCAAAATGGCGGATTCAAAGATGGTGGTCAAATATTGAAATATTATTAGATTTTGCTGAAATTAGTATTACCTTAATACGGGATTTTTGGTTTCGCTGATTAGGAATCTGAACATATTTTGTGATAATTCAGACTGGTGGATGCAAGATCGCTAACAAAAATTGAAATTTTACTCGATTTTACTGAAAATTGTATATAAGGAATATGTGGATTCGTAGATTACGAATCCCAACTCAGATTTTCAGAATTCAAAATGACTGATCGAAGATGGAGGCGAAATATTCAAATACTACTGGATTTGCTGAAAATTATATAAAAGGGATTTCTGGATTTGCTGATTACGAATCTGAACTCAGATTTTGAAAATTCAAAATGGCGGATTCGAAAATGGTGGTCAAATATTATTGGATTTTGCTGAATATTGTATATACGGAATTTTTGGTTTCGCTGATTACGAATCTGAACATATATTGTGAAAATTCAGACTGGTGGACCCAAGATCGCTAACAAAAATTTAAATTTTACTTGATTTTGCTAAAAATTGTATAGAGTCGGTTTGCGGTTTCGCCAATTAGGAATGGCAACTCAGATTTTGAAAATTGAAAATAGAGGACCCAAGATGGATGCCAGAAATTGAATTATTACTGGATTTTTCTGAAAATTGTATGTAACGGGTATCTGGATTCGCTTATTACGAATCAAAACTCAGATTTTCAGAATCCAAAATGGCTGATCGAAGATGGAGGCAAATTATTCAAAAACTACTGGAATTTGCTGAACATTGTATATAAGGGGTATGTGGATTCGCTGATTACGAATCACAACTCAGATTTTCAGAATTCAAAATGGCTGATCGAAGATGGTGGCGAAATATTCAAATTCTACTGGATTTGCTGCAAATTGTATAAAAGTGATTTCTGGATTCGCTGATTACGAATCTGAACTCAGATTTTCAGAATCCAAAATGGCTGATCGAAGATGGAGGCAAAATATTCAAAAACTACTGGAATTTGCTGAACATTGTATATAAGGGGTATGTGGATTCGCTGATTACGAATCACAACTCAGATTTTCAGAATTCAAAATGGCTGATCGAAGATGGTGGCGAAATATTCAAATTCTACTGGATTTGCTGCAAATTGTATAAAAGTGATTTCTGGATTCGCTGATTACGAATCTGAACTCAGATTTTCAGAATTCAAAATTGCGGATTCGAAGATGGTGGTCAAATATTGAAATATTATTGGATTTTGCGGAAAATTGTATATACCGGATTTTTGGTTTCGCTGATTATGAATCTGAACATATGTTATGAAAATTCAGTCTGGTGGACTCAAGATGACTAACAAAAATTGAAATTTTACTCGAGTTTGCTATAAATTATCTACAGTGGGTTTCCGGATTCGCCAATTAGGAATCGTAACTCATATTTTGAAAATTCAAAATAGAGGACCCAAGATGGCTTCCAAAAATTGAAATATTACTAGATTTTGCTGAAAATTGTATATACGGATGTCTGAATTCGATTATGACGGATCTAAACTAAGATTTTAAAAATTCAAAATGGCGGCAAAATATTTAAATTATACTGGCTTTTGCTTAAAATTGTATATAGGAGGTTTCTATATTCGCTGATTATGAATCTGAACTCAGATTTTCAGAATTCAAAATGGCTGATCGAAGATGGAGGCCAAATATTCAAATATTATTGGATTTTGCTGAAAATTGTATATAGGCATATCTGGATTCGCTGATTATGAATCTGAACTCAAATTTTGAAAATTCAAAATAGAAGACCCAAGATGACGGGCAAAAATTGAAATTTTACCGGAATTTCCTAAAAATTGTATATTATGGGTTTCCGAATTCGCTGATTAGGAATTTGAAATCAGATTTTGTAAATACAAAATGGCTGCCAAAAATTGAAATATTACTGGATTTTGCTGAAAATTGTATGTTGGGTATTTTGATTCACTGATTATGAATTCGAACTCAGATTTTCAGAATTCAAAATGGCGCATCGAAAATGGAGGCCAAATATTCAAATATCACTAGATTTCGCTGAAAATTGTATATAGGGAACCCATCTGGATTCGCTGATTACGAATCTGAACTCATATTTTGCCAATTCAAAATGGCGGCCAAATATTTAAATATTACTGAATTTTACAATTGCATATGGGAAATTTCTGGATTCGCATGATGATGAATCAGAATTCAGATTTTAAAAATTCAAAATGGCAGTAAAATATTTAAATAATATTGGATTTTGCAAAAAAATTGTATGTATGGGGTTTCCGAATTAGCTGATTACGAATCTGAACTCAGATATTGAAAATTCAAAATGGCAGAACGAAAATGTCTGCCACGTTTTGAAATATTACTGAATTTTGCTATAAAATTGTATATACACGGATAGAAGCATTCAGAGCTATAGGCCGTGAGTTATAACTGAGTAAGCGGGTACCTTCTCTGCCACCGTGTGACAGCGCGACATTCAGGCATGTCAACGATGGTCTCTAGGCAACGCGATACGGGTTGACTGCCGCAGTCGTCAGACTTGCCACTCACGCTGTGCGCGTTAAAGCTTGAACTCAGTGATAGTCACGGCCTACAGCCGTGTCGCGCGAGCACCGTTCATCAAAATGACCACAGTTACAGTCATAGACGCATGTCACGACATCCGGCGATGCTATATGGCACGCTATTTTTTTCTCGCGCATCACGGGCTACTGCTGTGAATTCTTCTTTCCGTATACGGGATTTTTGGATTCGATTATGACGGATCTGAACTCAGATTTTAAAAATTCAAAATGGCGGCAAAATATTTAAATTATACGGGCTTTTGCTAAAAATTGTATATAGGAGGGTAATATATTCGCTGATTACGAATCTGAACTCAGATTTTCAGAATTCCAAATGGCGGATCGAAGATGGAGGACAAATATTCAAACATTGATTGATTTTGCTGAAAATTGTATGTACGGGATTTCTAGATTGGATGATTACGAATCTGAACTCAGATTTTCAGAATTCCAAATTGCCAATCGATAATGGCTGTTACATATTGAAATATTACTGGATTTTGCTGAAAATTGTATATACGGGATTTCTGGATTCGATTATTACGAATCTGAACTCATATTTTAAAAATTGAAAATGGCTGTACAATATTTAAATAATACTGGATTTTGCTAATAATTTTATTTAGGGGATTTCTAGATTACGAATCTCAACTCAGATTTTCAGAATTCAAAATGGCGAATCTAAGATGTCGCACACATACTGAAATATTATTGGATTTTGCTGAAAATTTTAATTCAAACTGGTGGACCCAAGATGACTAACAAAAATTGAAATTTTACTCGAGTTTGTTAAAAATTGTATATAGTGAGTTTCCGGATTCGCTGATTAGGAATTTGAACTCAGATTTTGTAAATATAAAATAGCGGCCAAAAATTGAAATATTACTGGATTTAATAATCAATAAGTTACAAATAAAATCAGAGCTGACGTAATGAACTACATATATATTTTGCATTATTTTGTTCAATATAATATACTTAGTATTTTAAAAATTAATAAATGTTAAGATTAATGTTTTTAAAAACATTACAGAAATTTTAAATGAAAAAATAAGTGTTTCATGATATTATGTAATAGAAGATTATCCTCATTCATTATTATTAATATTTATCTCTAATAATGAGGAGCGAGCAGGGGCGAAGCCCCCCTAGTATATATATATATATATATATATATATATATATATATATATATATATATATATATATATATATATATATATATATATATATATATATATATATATATATATATATATATATATATATATATATATATATATATATATATATATACAGCGTGTCCAAAAAGTCTGGAAACACCCAAATAATTTCTCAGCTGAATTACTATTGGAAAATGTTAAGGTCGCCTTTGTAGTAATTTTTTACGAGGAATCCAATGGTGACCTTGGATTCGACCTTGGACCTCATTTTTGAGGTTATTTCAAGGTCAACCTCATTTTTTTAAATGGTAACCCCTATTTTTTATAGCGGAATCTGAAAGAGCGGAAAATTTTACGTCCGGATATGTATTAAGGTATGAGGTTGAGGTTGCCCCCAGAGGCCAAATTGAGGTCAAAGTATGATTTCTTAAAAATTTCGCGAGTTCAGTGGTAAAACAAAACAAACAAAGGTAAGGTTTGGTAAGTTCGAACGAAGACTTGAAGGTGACCTCTGATTCGACCTTGAACCTCATTTTGAGCCTCATTTTTGAGGTTATTTCGAGGTCAACCTCATTTTTTTAAATGGTAACCCTTATTTTTTTAGCGGAATCGGAAAGAGTGTGAAACTTTACGTCCAAACATGTACTCAGAACATAGTTCAAGAAGGACCTTGACGTTCATTTGAAGGTCATTTAAACTTAATGACGGTCTGATCTTGTGTAAACTTTTTAATTTTTTTAAACAGTCTAACATCTTATTTCAAGTGCTCGAATTATTTTCCATCCACTTTTTGATAGTAACCTAATCGATGATCGAAAACACCAACAGTATTTTTGATCATTTCAGTAGGAATGAGAGCTGATTCATTGTAAAATTTTTTGAAGCGTTTAAATATTGAACATTGTTACTTGTTATTTTTCGTATGGTTAGAGTGACAATAAACTATTATTCATTCCATAACCACCACAGAAAAGGGTTGGTCATCTTTCAAACATATTTTTTGAAAATTAAAAGTTCTTTTTATTTTCAACTCAAAAAGTATTTTTGGATAAGGTCTACTACGAAGAGTAATAAAAATGAACAAACTCACTGATAGAGAAAGAATAACGATTCTCATGATGAGAGGTTGGGGACACATGCAGCGATCTTATAGGGCCGTAAGAGATATTTTTAATGCTTCATTTAGGGTTGATGGAACTCCACTATCATTTTCAACAGTTCAAAAAACTATTAGAAGGTTTGAAAATACCGGCACTATCAGCGATTTACCTCGATCAGGCAGACCAATGTCAGCAGGTAACGAAGAGAAATCTTTAGATGTTGTGTTAACATTCACCGAAGATCCGCATACTTCCGTTCGTAGAGCTGCTCAAGTGCACGAAATAAGTAAATCATCTATTCATAACATACTAAAGAGAGAGAAGTTCCATCCATTTAAAGTAACGCTAATACACAAGTTAAATGAAGATGATTTCGATCGTCGCGTTGAATTCTGTGATGATATGATGGCACGCATCGTACAAAATCCAAATTTTCCATCAAATATAGTCTTCTCAGATGAAGCTACATTTCAACTTGACTCAAGCGTAAATAGGCATAACTGTAGATATTGGGCAGTTGAAAACCCTCATTGGGCAAGAGAAGCCAAGTCACAATATCCACAAAAATTAAATGTCTGGGCTGGAATATTAAATAATAGGATTATAGGACCATTTTTTATTGATGGCAATTTAAATGCAGAAAAGTATGAAACTATGTTGCGGAATCAAATTGTTCCTGCTATAAGAGAAATAGCTGGAGAGGACTTTAATAACACATGGTATCAACAGGACGGTGCAGCAGCTCATTATGCACGAAACGTTCGCACATACTTAGATACAGTATTCATTAATCGATGGATAGGACGAAGAGGTACAATTGAATGGCCAGCTAGGTCCCCCGATTTAACGCCTCTAGATTATTTCTATTGGGGTTATCTGAAGGATCGTGTATTCAAAACAAAACCCTTAAACTTAGATGAATTACGTGAAAGGATCATTGATGAATCAGCTCTCATTCCTACTGAAATGATTGAAAATGCTGTTGGTGCTTTCTATCATCGATTAGGTTACTGTCAAGAAATGAATGGAGAACAGTTCGAGCACTTGAAATAAGATGTTATACTGTTTAAAAAAATCAAATGTGAGAGGCAAGGGGACTCACGTAAATCAAGCGCCCCATCGTGAGAGGCAAGGGGACTCACGTAAATCAAGCACCCCATCGTGAGAGGCAAGGGGACTCACGTAAATCAAGCGCCCCATCGTGAGAGGCAAGGGGACTCACGTAAATCAAGCACCCCATCGTGAGAGGCAAGGGGACTCACGTAAATCAAGCACCCCAAAGGGAACAGATTTTACTACGTCCACGTCGTTGTTCCTGGGTAACGCTAAATGTAAAAATTGAACTTGACATGACTTTTAAGGACAATGTCAAGGTCACCATTAGATTTCTCGTTGAAAACTACTAAAGAATTAACCTCGCTCAGTGTGATAAAAAGTTTACACAAGATCAGACCGTCATTAAGTTTAAATGACCTTCAAATGAACGTCAAGGTCCTTCTTGAACTATGTTCTGAGTACATGTTTGGACGTAAAGTTTCACACTCTTTCCGATTCCGCTAAAAAATAGGGGTTACCATTTAAAAAAATGAGGTTGACCTCGAAATAACCTCAAAAATGAGGCTCAAAATGAGGTTCAAGGTCGAATCAGAGATCACCTTCAAGTCTTCGTTCGAACTTACCAAACCTTACCTTTGTTTGTTTTGTTTTACCACTGAACTCGCGAAATTTTTAAGAAATCATACTTTGACCTCAATTTGACCTCTGGGGTAACCTCAACCTCATACCTTAATACATATCCGGACGTAAAATTGTCCGCTCTTTCAGATTCCGCTATAAAAAATAGGGGTTACCATTTAAAAAAAATGAGGTTGACCTTGAAATAACCTCAAAAATGAGGTCCAAGGTCGAATCCAAGGTCACCATTGGATTCCTCGTAAAAAATTACTACAAAGGCGACCTTAACATTTTCCAATAGTAATTCAGCTGAGAAATTATTTGGGTGTTTCCAGACTTTTTGGACACGCTGTATATATATATATATATATATATATATATACCGGGTTCCCAAACTAAGACGTACACGAGATTTTCTCTCATCCAAATTGATCAATTCGTCAAAGTCTGAGGGCCCTAGGGGTTTTCGGACCCAAGGAATCGAATGGCGCTATCAAAAAATTCATAAAATGCCAAACACAAAAAGTAAAAAAATTATTTTTTCGAAAAATATTTGCGGTACGGCTTTTATGATAGTTTCTTGTAGTTAGTTCAATTTCGAGGCTATACCACCTTTACCCGATAGCATTTCATGTAATAATATTTATTTAACGCAGTTTTGAAAATTGTATATTTTACTTTGGCTCGGACCGCAAACTCGCGTTCGAGAAAGCGGAATTGCGGAACTCGGAAAACGCCAGACTTTTCAAACTGTGACTCTAGCAAAGAAGCGGGAACTTCAACTCGCAATAGCTGAGCACAACTAAATATAGTAAACGAACTATCTAATCATTGATACAACATAATAGCATGATATTCATAATGTTTTCATCAATAGCTATTTATTCCAAGTACATATTATTACTGTAGCGCACAACGTAATACGTAATTTGTAGGCTAACGAGCAATGTTTACAAATGGTGAACATTTGCGACGGCGTCCAGAGATGGCGCCAGTACGACTTACGTCGCACCGTATGAACGCAGCGCGCAGAGTCACGGCCGTAAATGAGCTCGTGGTGTCGCGCGTATATGCGTATCTCTGCAGTACTTATTTTCAAAGAAACTAAACTAAAGAATCATAGTTTCGTTACTGAAAAGTAATAATATCCAATTTGTTTTGCGCTTCCTTACTTCAGTAATGTTCCCATTGAAATTAACCGCATACTGAAACATGTTCTAATACTATTGCCTTTCTGGACTAGTAATTAACATACATTTCATGGCTTAAGCTAAGCATGTATTTCTTTTTAAAAATTTTTCCCAAACCTGATATAAGATTTCTTACTTTCAAGTAAAATTAATACAAGCATTGTCTTAACTGCCGATACGCGTAGAAAAATACACACAAGCAAGGTCTTATTTAAATTTTTCTTTTCTTTTACCTTTTAAAGGAAAATTATATTATTTTCTATTACAATCGTTCACGCATGAATAAATGGTAACTTTGAGACAAAAAATAACTTTTATATCAATATATTTTCATCCTATTTTCATTTACTGTGTATATGCACTGTGTATATGTACTGTGTATATGAATGAACTGCAGCGAAGTGTTCTCTTGATTTTTTGTGATTTTATGTATTTTATTTTTAATAAGCTTGAAACTCTGCCAATTGCTTGGTCGGTAATGGTAGGACTATGCCATCCTGTTAAGGTATGGCTGAAAGTATGGGCTAAAGAATGGCTGGTAATATGGCTGGAAGACATGGTTAAAAGTATGGTTTAAAGAAGGTCGAAAATATTGGCAATATATTGAGTATGTATTCGCAATATATTGGGAATATATTCGCAACAAATTGGCAACAAATTGGCAATCTCACAATCGTTACATACAAAATTATACACAGTTTGTACAAAGTTCAAATTTAGATAACGTTTAAACAAAGTTTAGACCATGTTCAGAGCAAGGTTATAGAAAGTCTCCAAGTCTTAATGAAAATCTCGCTTAAAGTGTCGCATACAACGTACGTTTATATGAAGTTTAAACAAAGTTCAGGAAAAGTTCAGGCAAAGTTTGTACAGAGTGTAGATAAAGTTTAGATAAAGTTTATACAGAGTTTAGACCAAGTTTATACAGAGTTTAAATTAGGTTTAGATATAATTTAGATAAAGTTTGGGTAAAGTTTAGAGCAAGTTTAGACAAAATTTATAGAAAGTTTCGCTTAAAGCGTTGCAGTCAAAGTTTATACACAGTTTACATAAAGTTGAGATATAGTTTGGATAAAGTTCAAACATAGTTTACAACATGTTTTGACGAAGTTGATAGAAAGTCTCAAAGTCTTCAAGCCAAAGTTTGAGCCGGACTTCGAGCAAGACTTTTAGCGAGACTTAGAGCGAGATTTTTGGCGAGACTTTTGGCGAGACTTCGAGCAAGACTTCGAGCAAGACTTTTAACCAGACTTTTAGCGAGACTTCGAGCGAGACTTTTGACGAGACTTTCAGCGAGACTTTCAGCGAGACTTTTAACCAGACTTTTAGTGAGACTTCGAGCGAGACTTTTGACGAGACTTTCAGCGAGACTTTCAGCGAGACTTTTAACCAGACTTTTAGTGAGACTTCGAGCGAGACTTTTAGCGAGACTACGAGCGGGACTTTTAGCGAGACTTTTAACCAGACTTTTAGTGAGACTTCGAGCGAGACTTTTAGCGAGACTACGAGCGGGACTTTTAGCGAGACTTTGAGAGAGACTTTTAGCGAGATGTCGAGCGAGACTTTGAGAGAGACTTTTAGCGAAATGTCGAGCGAGACTTCGTGCGGGACTTTTAGCGAGACTTTTGGCGAGTCTTCGAGCGAGACTTTTAACCAGACTTTTAGCGAGACTTCGAGCGGGACTTTTAGCCAGACTTTTAGCGAGACTTCGAGAGAGAATTTTAGCCAGACTTTTAGCGAGACTTCGAGCGGGACATTCTGTAAACTTGATCTAAACGAGGTATAAACTTTGTTCAAACTTTATCTAGACTTCAGCTATAATCTATAACCGTTGTATGTATAAACTTGGTCTAAACTCTGTATAAACTTTATCTAAACTTTATCTAAACTTTATCTACACTCTGTATAAAGTTTGCCTGAACTTTTCCTGAACTTTGTTTAAACTTCATATAAGCGTTGTATGCGACACTTTAAGCGAGATTTCCATTAAGACTTTGAGACTTTCTATAACCTTGCTCTGAACTTGGTCTAAACTTTGTTTAAACTTTATCTACATTTGAACTTTGTACAAACTGTGTATAATTTTGTATGTAACGATTGTGAGATTGCCAATTTGTTGCCAATTTGTTGCCAATATATTCCCAATATATTGTCAATATATACTCAATATATTGCCAATATTTTCGACCTTCTTTAAGCCATACTTTTAACCATTATACGTCCAGCCATACTACCAGCAATTCTTTAGCCCATACTTTCAGCCATACCTTAACGGGGTGGCATAGTCCTACCAATACCGACCAAGCAATTGGTAGAGTTTCAAGCTTATTAAAAATAAAATACATAAAATCACAAAAAATCAAGAGAACACTTCGCTGTAGTTTGAACGTTCTATCACCCAGTAAAAGTTTGCTCGTAATATTTTTCTGGGTTTGCTTAATAATCTGGAAGAAGCTCTGAAAAAACTATCGGGTATAAGTTCGATTATACGAGTTAGGATTTCTTCGAAACATTTGATTTGTATAAGCAATATATGGGCAATAGCTGCCCAAGATATATCTAAAGATAGACAGTATGTGGCTCCGGCGCTGTGACATTATAAAGCCAATATTTCACCCATATATTGTTTCTTATAGGCCACATCTTGCCCATAATTAGCTAATACTATGTGAAATATTTAGGCCTTAGTAACTTTTTCACGCTGGGAGGTTTATGTTTAATTATTTAACACTATGAATAAATAATTACGAAAAAATTATAAACTCATAGTAATAGTAATTTCAAGAAAAAGTTATGAATAATAAATTCTAAGAATAACAATAAATTAATTATTAATCACTATGAATAGTAACGTTACTGTCTGATGTTATATGGATAAATATGATTTTGTGTATTATTTATTAATTTATTTGCGATTTCTCACTCGTAACAGTATAAAAGTATGTCTGATTTGGAAAACTTCGTTACTTTTTTCATAAATAGTATATTACGCACCTAGGGAGGAAAAAACTTGGACAGTCCATATCTCGAGTAAACAAGAACATATCTCGTGTTAGGAAGTAAGGAAGCGTAAGACAAATTGGGTATTATTACTTTTCAGTAACAAAACTATGATTTTTTAGCTTAGTTTCTTTGAAAATAAGTACTGCAGAGATACGCATATACGCGCGACACCACGAGCTCATTTACGGCCGTGACTCCGCGCGCTGCGTTCATACGGTGCGACGTAAGTCGCACTGGCGCCATCTCTGGGCGCCGTCGCAGATGTTCACCATTTGTAAACATTGCTCTCTAGCCTACAAATTATGTATTACGTTGATCGCTACAGTAATAATATGTACTTGGAAACAATAGCTATTGATGAAAACATCATGAATATCATGCTATTATGTTGTATCAATGATTAAGATAGTTTGTTGGCTTTATTTAGTTGTGCTCAGATATTGCGTGTTGAAGTTGCCGCTTCTTTGCTAGAGTCACAGTTTGGAAAGTCTGGCGTTTTCCGAGTTCCGCAATTCCGCTTTCTCGAACGCGAGTTTGCGGTCCAAGCCAAAGTAAAATATACAATTTTCAAAAATGCGTTAAATAAATATTATTACATGAAATGCTATCGGGTAAAGGTGGTATAGCCTCCAAATTGAACAAACTATAAGAAACTATCATAAAAGCCGTACCGCAAATATTTTTCGAAAAAATCATTTTTTTACTTTTTGTGTTTGGCATTTTATGAATTTTTTGACAGCGCCATTCGATTCCTTGGGTCCGAAAACCCCTAGGGCCCCCAGATTTTGACGAATTTATCAATTTGGCTGAGATAAAACCTCGTGTACGTCTTAGTTTGGGAAGCCGGTATATATATATATATATATATATATTTTGTTACGTGTGTATAGTATGCACACCGTGACGAGGCGGATCTGGTTGCATATAGCAGCAACATGAGGACGACTCCAGGAAAGACGACCACCGGCATCTGTAGCTCAGTGGTCAGAGCACTCGTCGCGTAAACAAAAGGTCCGGGGTTCGATTACCCGCCGAGTCACGCCATGCCGTTTTTTTATCGAGTCCTCCTCCATCTATTTATTGTATGCGATTATTAAATCATAATATTTCTGGTGCTAGGTGTTAGGGGGCGGTAGCTAAACTGCACCGTATGAACCCAATGCTTTTTAAGGTAATGTAGATTTCTAACACTCTAAGATAAAGTAGATTTCTACAATCGACGAGGACGTCGATTTTCGGGGCCGCTGACGTGTTACGTGGGCATAGTATGCACAACGTGACGAGGCGAATCTGGTTGCATATAGCAGCAACATGAGGACGACTCGAGGAAAGACGTGCATCGGCATCGGTAGCTCAGTGGTCAGAACACTCCTCACGAAAACGAAAGATCCGAGGTTCTATTCCCCGCCGAGTCACGCCATGCCGTTTTTTTATCGAGTCCTCCTCCATTTATTTATTGTATGCGATTATTAAATCGTAATAATATATATATATATATATATATATATATATATATATATATATTCACATCTGGGACGCATTTTGAGGATTATATAGGTCATATATACCGAATTTTGAGGATTTTGTAGGCATTTTGAGGACTCTCCTCAAAAGTCCAAAACACTCGAGAGGCATTTTGAGGAGTTTTCAGCGGTTTCCACAATAGTGTGTTAATACATCGATTTCGGAAATTCCGCGATATTTTTCCGTAAAAGCGGGCGCCGCAGGCGTCGTGGTGTTAGTCAATAACCTTAGGGTCATTATTTCTTTAGTCACGCGGTTGTTTATTGGTTGTTTATAACAATGTTTATATTTGTGTCACCACTATTGTACAAATTCTTTATGAAATCCTCAAAATACCGTCCAATGATATTTATATATATATATATATATATATATATATATATATATATATATATATATATATATATTCATATATATATATAAATATATATATATATATATATAAACTCGCCGTATAATCGGTTGTTGAAGTCAATGTGATTGTCACTTATAATTGTTTATTGTCCCGTCGTCAGGGCAGACGGAGTCCCCGGTCGTTTTCGGCTCTAAATAACGTGTGCGAACGCACATCGCTTCTGCTTCCTCCTAGACGAAGCTTTGTGATAGTAAATTTTTGAGTTGTTGTAAAAACATGTTATAATTGTGTTCCGAGGTGTTAGGAATCAAAATACATGGTTTTTGTAAAATGTCTGTATGGATGTATGTGTGTGTGTGTGTGTGTTTGTGTGTGTGTTTGTGTGTGTATGTGTGTGTTTGTGTGTGTGTGTGTTTGTGTGTGTGTGTGTCTGTGTTTTTGTGTGTGTGTGTGCGTGCGTGCGTGCGTGCGTGCGTGCGTGCGTGCGTGCGTGCGAGCGAGCGTGTGTGTGTGTGTGTGTGTGTGTGTGTGTGTGTGTGTGTGTGTGTGTGTGTGTGTGTGTGTGTGTGTACGCCTGGATCTCAGCTTCTACTCTGTCGATTTTGACCGGACAGGTCTCATTTTTTTTTGTCTTTTTTGCGTGATGGCGGGTCAAAAATCTGTTTTTTGATTGGGGCGATGCGTTTTTGTTTTTTTTTTCAAATTTTCGATTTTCTCAAAACTGTTTTTTGATTTTTTTTAATGATAGGGCGATTTATTCGCATCTGATGGATAGCGTTCGAAAGAGAATTAAAATATCTATATTTTCTAAAAAAAAAAAGTTTCTAGCTATCACGGTTCTTTTGTTATTAACAAAAGCGTGTTTTTTTTTAGAACCTTATAACTCCTAAACTTAACGGTCAATTTTCTTGAGAAAAATCATGATAATACAGAATATAAATAGCTATAATCTTCTAAAATTTGAATACATTATGTAGGCTAGATTTTGAGTAAATAATTAAAAAATGAAAAAAATCAGTTTTGTATGTCCAACGATTACAAGAGTAAAATTGACTTAATGGCTTCAAAATTCCTTTTAGAGGTAGATTTTTTATAGTTCTCGGTCGAGTTCTTTGGGCAAAATGATTGGTCCATAAATTTCAGAGATATTTGAGGTTAAAAATTTGTTTACATTTATTTAAAATCGTAATTTCTCGAGAACGGCTCTATATATCTGAATGGGGTGGGTGGGATTCGAAAGAGAATTAAAATACCTATATTTTCGAAAAAAAATTAATTTTCTATCTATCACGGTTCTTTAGTTATCATCAAAAACAAAAACGTGTTTTTTTTTTTAAAACTCATAACTTCAATGATGTGTAACAAAATGAATTAAAATGTTTAAAAATTATATCTATTATAATCTATTATAATTATGAATTATGCATTATGAATGCATTATATTCTGCATTATT
This sequence comes from Torymus aiolomorphi, assembly GCA_036365515.1. NCBI lineage: Eukaryota > Metazoa > Arthropoda > Insecta > Hymenoptera > Torymidae > Torymus > Torymus aiolomorphi. The sequence goes on from CM070873.1 coordinate 147,242,740, forward strand.
ATAATTTATTTGTGAGTTATGAACTTTTTTAAAAAAACACGTTTTTGTTAATAACAAAAGAACAATGATAGCTATAAATTTTTTTTTTTTTAAAATATGAATTATGAAATATAAAAAAAACACGTTTTTGTTAATAAAAAAACAACCGTGATAGCTATTTGTTTTATTATAAAATATAGATATTATACTTCTATTTCAAATGATAACTTTATTTATCAGCTCAAAATTTATATAAATTTGATATAAATAAATAATAAATAAATAAGTTTAAAAATTAACAATTTTTAATATTCATAAATGAATTAAATTATAATTATGCAATAAATTTTTTAAAAAATTATAAATTTTGTTATTAAAAATTAAGTAAAGGAATCAACAAATTACGTTTGTGGAAGCTACGGGCCAATGAATTGGCAGCGGTTTTTATATGCAAAGAAATTGGTTTATATATGACTTCGATGATGAGTCGAGATCATCTTTTTAAATAAGTTAAATTACCGCAAATGGCATGCGGTTAAATTGTAACATTTTGAGAATGCTAAATACAGAAAAATGGCTGCCCGTGGACTTTAGCATTCAATGACAGGTGTGTGTTGCGATCCCTCACGTTTTAAATGCGGAAATTGCTAAAATAGTATACACATGTATGATATTCGAAAAATTACCGAAAAGATAAAAACTCGTTTTAATTAATGTGTCACAGAACGTAACACTACACTCAGAAAAATTCCTCGTGCATCAAAGAGAATCTGCCTGTAGTAGGAGGACGTTCTGTGAAAGATGGCTCCTTCGAAATCTCTATTTTTGAGATAAATAAATTTGATGTCAACTTTGTTGTCTGAATGAATGAATTCAAAAGTAACGCTGCATTAAAGCAGTCAGTTTTAAAGTAATAGGTCTAGTGAAAAATTTTTTAATTAAAATATCTGATTTTTTATGAAAAATCAAAATTTGTGGAAATATTGTCAATATAATAAAAGTACAATATGTCATAGAATTTATTAAAATTATGTATAATCAGAATTTGCTTTTTAAAGAAAAATAATAAAAATCATTAGATTTTTTAAATCACTTTTTATCTACATTTTCTACTTCTTTAAGATACTATTTGAGAAATCATTCTACTAATTCAGTTAGCAGCGGTTTTTTCATTTCTGTGTATAGTCTGACATAATTTGGAACTAATATAAATGATAAAATTTGAGATCAAAATCGGTCACGATAAACTACTTTACATCAACATATATACATATTTATATAACGGATATTAATAAGGATATTTATTTTTCTCTTAGTGTTATTCCGACTCAGTGCACGTACGGCTGCTTGAAAAATGAGCGGTATCAATTTAACGCTGAATCCAAGGAGAAAAAGTAAGTAGTAGGAAGGAACAGGATTATGCCAGTCACTGCATAATTCCGGTTACCTATTTCACAAAGTATACATAAACTTTTAAGCACTTATTTCAATTGAATATTGATATGTTGCTTATATTCAACTATTTTCAAGCATAGAAAACTTCATATTACTGCAAAGGTGGAACTCTACCTTTTTGGCTAAATTTTTTTCATTAGCACATACTCAATTCAAAGTTTTATATCATATTTCGTATACAATATCGAATATGATACTTAAATTTCAAAGTTTTTTATTTACTGAGCCCTAATTTATAAACTGTTCCTTTTTTCTTTAAAATACCATCTTTTCAAAATATATTCAGCGTCATAATTTTTATTGAATACTGTTACGCAAAACTTTTTCACTCTTTAGCACAAAGTTCAAGAAAAATTACTTGGAATATTAGTATGAAACTCATTCTACACTAATGACTAATCAAGATGCGCGGGAGCGCTCCGAAGGCAAGTATAGAACAAGCCTGAGAATCGACCGCGCTATTTATACATTGAAATGATTATCCAAATTTTTAGATTTATTGTTTCTTTTAATGTATCACTTGTGTGTGTGTGTATGTGTGTGTGTGTATGTGTGTGTGCGTGTGTGTGTGTGTATGTGTGTATGTGCGTGTGCGTGTGCGTGCGTGCGTGCGTGCGTGTGTGTGTGTGTGCGTGCGTGCGTGCGTGTGTGTGTGTGTTTGTGTGTGTGTGTGTATAAATTTCTTTTTACGGCGTTATGGTAACCTTTTCTATATATATATAGGGACAACCGCATAGGCTTATGGTCACCGGGCGACATAAACTTCTATAATGTAGGGGCTTATGCCGCCCGACCTAGAGTTCCGACTTTGAGAGTTCAAACAAAATTTCCGGAAAAGTTCTAAGGAAACTGAAGGGGGCACCGCAGGCGTCGTGGTGTTAGTCAATACCCTGAGGCATGGTATTATTGTAGACAATGGCGGCACGCAGCGCCGCCCTTACCCACTCATAGTGCGGAACTCTGGGCTGTAGGTACTAATATACAGTGTTGGACGCCATAAACCCCCCGTAACAAACACACACACACACACACACACACACACACACACACACACACACACACACACACACACACACAGATATATATATATATATATATATATATATATATATATATATATATATATATATATATATATATATATATATATACCGGGTGTCCCATTTTAAAACCACCAGGCAAATATCTCGAAAACTAAGGGAGATGAAAAAAAACTTTTAATACAAAAGTTGTAGGGTTCAGAGGGGCCCAACTGATCGTCACCTTGGTTATGACCTTGAGGTCAATGATCAAGTTCATTTGAAGGTCAAATCGATTTTTTCAAATGGGAACCCCCACTTTTGACCTCGTAAATGGAAAGAGCGGAAAATTTTACGTTCAGATATGTCCTTGAGTCAAGGTCATGATCATGGTCATGTTTAAAATCAAAATCAATCAACGCATCCAAACATTCCCATAATTACGCATACGAGTGTTAAATACAGAAGTTGTAGTGTTTGGAGGGGCCCAACTGATCGTGACCTTGACCATGAACTTGAGGTCAAGGATGATGTCGTTTGAAGGTTAAATCAATTTTGTTTAACGGCAACCCTCACTTTTGACCTCGTAAATAGAAACACCGAAAAATTCTGATATGACCTTGGGTCAAGGTCATGGTCAAAGTTATGGTCAGTTTCCGTGCAGTTAAGAGCAAAGTCGGAGATAACCCGGTCACCTAAGGCAAGGTCGGAGATTACCCGGCCAGTTAAGGCAAGGTCGGAGATGACCCGGCCAGTTAAGGCAAGGTCGGAGATGACCCGGCCAGTTAAGGCAAGGTCGGAGATGACCCGGTCAGTTAAGGCAAGGTCGGAGATGACCCGGCCAGTTAAGGCAAGGTCGGGGATGATCAGGCCAGCTAAAAATTCATTGGAAAATTCCACGTTCATGTGTATTTAGTCATAGGATCCAAGTGTTTCGGTCACCATTTACTGAAGAAGATGCTCAAAAGTTGCACCATTTACCTGTTGACAACACATTCTATTCTCCTTTTAAAGTTTCTAACAGTATTTAATAATACTTGACGTGGAATACTTAAGCAGATTTGTGTAATCCTTTGAATCATGTCATCTCTTGTAGTTGGCCTGTTGCGGTAGACTGTATTTTTTAGAAAGCCCCATAAATAAAAATCTGGAGATGTCAGATCTGGAGATCTTGGTGGCCATGCTACGGGACCTCCTCTACCAATCCATCGACCGTTAAACCTTTCATTAAGAAAATCTCTGACAATTCTGGCATAATGTGGACGAGCACCATCTTGTTGTAGCCACATTCTGGCCCTTGTATGGAGATCAACGTTTTCTAGAAAGAGTGGTAGCTCGTCTCTCAGCAACTGTAAATAAGTATGTTGAGTTACGTGACCTTCAAAAAAATAAGGTCCAATCAGACATCCGTTAATAATACCACACCATACCGTTACATTCCAGCGATGCTGATGATCAACTTCTCGCATCCAATGAGGATTAACAGGAGACCAGTAGTGGCAATTATGGCGATTCAACATACCAGTACTCTGAAATGTAGCCTCGTCGCTAAAAAGAACATTGTTAAAGAAATTTTCGTCATCAGTAATTTGTTGTGTTGCCCATTGGCAAAATATTATTCTCCGTCGATAATCTTCCACAGTTAAAGCTTGATTTAGAGTAATGTGGTAAGGATGGTAACGCGCATATCGTAAATATCTACTGGCCGTAGATCTTGGAATACCCATTGTTAACCCGATTTCGCGTAAACTGACATGAACATTTAAATGTACCATGGCTAGAACAGCAAGAAAGCGAGGATTATTTTCATAATCTTGTTCATTCAGTGTCCTCCTTCTTCGAACGAAGTTTCCTTGTCGACCGCGCAGTTCAATGTCACGTATTACCGTATGATCAGGATGTTGTCGTTCAGGGAACCGAGCACGATACAATCTGCTTGCCTCTCGATAGTTTCGTCGACATTCCCCTAAAATAAGAAGAATGTCAACTATTTCATTAGCAGAATAGTCAGGCATTCTTTTTTAGTTGTAAATGCAATTATTTATCAAAACACACCACAAAAGAAATAATATGTTATTATACTATACAATATTTTAAAACGAAAAAGTTCAATTTTCTGTGCCAATATAAGTGTGCTCAATTTGAAAACAATTTGATGTAAACAGTAATAATTATTGACTATTACCGATCAATGCTGAATACTACCGGTCACTATTGGATACAGGTGGTCAACACTTATTAACTTTTGTTATTATTTGATATAAGTGGTTAACCCTGGTAAATATTGATAATAGTAAAAATAGTAAAATTTTCCGCTCTTTCCATTTACGAGGTCAAAAATAGGGGTTCCCATTTGAAAAAATCGATTTGACCTTCAAATGACCTTGATCATTGACCTCAAGGTCATAACCAAGGTCACGATCAGTTGGGCCGCTCCAAACCCTACAACTTCTGTATTTAACACTCGTATGCGTAATTATGGAAATGTTTGGATGCGTTGATTGATTTTGATTTTAAACATGACCATGACCATGACCGCCGGCCTTGACTCAAGGACATATCTGAACGTAAAATTTTCCGCTCTTTCCATTTACGAGGTCAAAAATGGGGGTTCCCATTTGAAAAAATCGATTTGACCTTCAAATGACCTTGACCATTGACCACAAGGTCATAACCAAGGTTACAATCAGTTGGGCCCCTCTGAACCCTACAACTTTTGTATTTAACAATTTGTCTTGTATGCCTAATTATGGGAATGTTTTGATGCGTTGATTGATTTTGATTTTAAACATGACCATGACCATGACCATGACCTTGACTCAAGGACATATCGGAACGTAAAATTTTCCGCTCTTTCCATTTACGAGGTCAAAAGTGGGGGTTCCCATTTGAAAAAATCTATTTGACCTTCAAATGACCTTGATCGTTGACCTCAAGGTCATAACCAAGGTCACGATCAGTTGGGCCCCTCTGAACCCTACAACTTTTGTATTAAAAGTTTTTTTCCATCTCCCTTAGTTTTCGAGATATTTGCCTGGTGGTTTTAAAATGGGACACCCGGTATATGGATTTATATTTATAGTTTCAATTGTCTGTTACTTATTTCTGAGTTTGCATTCCACTTTCATCAAGGTCTCATTTTAAAAGTAACGTTTTGTATCAAATTTTTAGCCTCTGTCGAGGGATATTAATCACGTCACAACCGCCTTAAGCATATTTTGGATGGTATATTCTTACGTATAAATTAACAATATAATTGGCATCAATCTGGAAAAATTCTGAGCAATTCTACTTACAATTTGGAAACTTTTTCCCATTTAATGTGCTATACCAAAATTTCAAGATTTTTAGTAAAAAATCATGAAAATTGCTGTTTTTTGAAAAAAATCAAAATTTTCAAATTTTCAATTGATTCTAACTTTTTAACCATTGAGTATTTCCCTCTTAAACACTAGGATTGTATTTTGGGGCTAATTTAGAACTAGAAAACCCCATTTTAAGCCATTTTAAAATTTCGACCTATCACAGTTGACGTGAAGTTACCCATATATATATATATATATATATATATAAATATGAAATTCTGGAAGTTTGAGGATTATATTCAGCACCCGCTTGGAAGTTTGAGGGGTTATGGGAAGTTTGAGGAGCCTCCTCAAACTTCCAATCTATATATTCAGCATCCGAGCGGAAGTTTGAGGGGTTTTCTAGAGTCTATTTGTCTAGAGTCGGTAACCTGAGGGTTATTATTTCTTTAGCCACTCTGACCGACCGGGGTTGAGCTCGTCAAACTTACTAGCCTATATATATATATATATATATATATATATATATATATATATATATATATATATATATATATATATATATATATATATATATATATATATATATATATATATATATATATATATATATATATATATATATATATATATATATATATATATATATATATATATATATATATATATATATATATATATATATATATATATATTCACATCTGGGACGCATTTTGAGGATTATATTGGTCATATATGCCGAATTTTGAGGATTTTGTAGGCATTTTGAGGAGTCTCCTCAAAAGTCCAAAGCACTCGAGAGGCATTTTGAGGATTTTTCAGCGGTTTCCACAATAGTGTGTTAATACATCGATTTCGGAAATTCCGTGATATTTTTCCGTAAAAGCGGGCGCCGCAGGCGTCGTGGCGTTAGTCAATAACCTTAGGGTCATTATTTCTTTAGTCACGCGCTTGTTTATTGGTTGTTTATAACAATGTTTATATTTGTGTCACCACTATTGTACAAATTCTTTATGAAATCCTCAAAATACCGTCCAATGATATTTATATATATATATATTTATATATATATATATATATATATATATATATATATATATATATATATATATATATATATGTATATATATATACATACATATATATATATATATATATATACTAGACCCCCTACTCGCTCCGCTCGTCAACCCCCCAATTTTGACAAGTAAATAATTTATTTATTTTCAACGTAGATATTTTTCATATGGTGTATTAATATGGTATTTTTCATATTTTGTATGGACGATAGTTTATACAAATGTAACACTTAAGAGTCGTTCTTAATTCTTAATTTTTGAAACGAAAGAATGGATTATATATTTTATTCTATTTTTTCCACATCACCTAGGAGGTAAATAGAAAGATGCGTTTTATTTTTAAGTGGTATCCCCAGTAGGCCTAATCTACTGTCTTTGTCACTATAAAATTTCAGAAAACATAAAATTGTTACAATAAACGTATATTTTTTTATAATATAATATATATTTTGTAAAATTAAATTTAATAATTAAATGATTTGAATTACCTGATAATAAGTTAAATTCTTCAAAATGTTTTATTCAATTTTTGAATTATTTTTTTATTTTTCTTTTTTACCCATATATATATATATATATATATATATATATATATATATATATATATATATATATATATATATATTTCTGTTCACCGCTATGTTTCAGGACATTTGCATGTTTTCAGGACTGTACTGAATTACGAATATGTTTACCGCTACCTTTCAGGACATTTTTGTATTATTCAGGACATTTAGGGTATATTTCACAACGTTTTTTTCCGTTTAATTTTTCCGAAATCAACGTAAAATACTGCGGAACTGAAAGGAGGCGCCGCAGGCGTCGTGGTGTTAGTCAACACCCTGAGGGATATTATTTCTTTAGTCACTTATATACTGTTTAACGTTTTATACCTACTTCTATTGGAGAAAACCTGTAGGTGTCCTGGAAGGTAGCGGTGTACTAAGTTATATATATATATCTGTGTGGAACGTGACTTATGCAGACAATTTCTGAACTGATGCGAGACTTATGCTGTCTTTACGGTACTTATGCGGACGTATAGTTTTTACATGATAATTTTACATAAACATTAACCCGCGATGTCAACATAAGTCCTGTTGCACAAACATATATATATATATATATATATATATATTCCTATATTATATAGATGAATGTTACCACGTAGCCCCACCTCACCCCCACCTCAACGCCACCTCACTCCCACCTCAGCTCCCCCCTCGCCTCCTCCTCACCCCCACCTCAGCGCCCCCCTCAGCTCCCTCCTCAAAATAACGTAAAATTCCGTAATTTTTTACGTTATTTCGTGACTTATTATTCTGTTAGAGTCCCTCCTCACCCCCTCCTCAGCGCCACCTCACTCCCACCTCAGCGCCCCCCTCACTCCCACCTCACCCCTACCTCAGCGCCCCCCTCAGCTCCCTCCTAGCCCCCCTCAATGTCTCTTAAACAATGTCATAAAGTAGGAAACAAATTTATGTAAAATTTAATATTGGGAAGAACAAAATTTTAATTGAAAAGAAATGCTATGTCACCTTGAAGGTACTGTTGGATTTTTATTCTTTAACAATAGCTTTATATAAATTTTCCTGTTAGAAAAATGTTTAGAAGCAATTCTTTTGGAATTGTTTTTTAGAAAGATATAAATGTATAGTTAAAAATAATTCTATTAATCATTATCAGTATATAAATGTATAATATATAACTTATATACTATTAACAGTTTTCCACGCCGCCCGAGAGGTACTGTGAATAGGCGCGTTGGATTTTGTTTAAAGTGGCATCCTTCGCCTGGAGCCCTACATAACCACTATTTCATTATCCTTTCTTTCTGTTATTATGAACTTTTTACAGATTAATTATATTGATTACCTAAAAAAATGATTACTATTAATATTTTTTTTTAATTATTTAATATATATATATATATATATATATATATATATATATATATAGATATTTATGTTTAATATCTAATAGGAATGATACTAGGAATTAAATTAATTAGTTTTCGTTTTAATAAGCCTTTATGGAAATCATTAAACCATTTTCTTGTCTGTTATTGTGTGCATTTGGAAAATTAAGGAAAATAATATATTTATATATTCCTCTTTATTTGTTTCCGTTTCATTTGAACATTATGCAAGAATAAATTCATTATTAATGATATCATAAAGTTTATGAATATTCATAAATTTCCTATTTATCATTTTTTATTAAAAATTTTATAACAATAATAGAGAAAAGAAATATACTCATCTTATTTATATTTATTAATTAGTGTTACATTTTTCCTTATTTTCATTTTCATGATTGTTCATCATTTTCTTCTTTTTGTTTCGTCTAATAAATAATAACATTAATTATTATAACTAATATTTATTCAATATGCAAATTTAAAACTTTACCTCATTTAAAAATATTTCAGAACCCATTATCAAATTGTTTAGGTACATTTTATGATCATTTAACGTTTTTATGTGTTCTATCGATTTAATTTTCAAAATAAAAGATACTCCTAAAAAAAATAAAGAAATATAATAATAAATTATCACTAAATAATAAGGTGTATATTTACCAACTTCTTGTAGATCTCCTGTTATATCTAATTTTGTTCCTTTTTCAATATCTAGAGATTCACTTGAATTTTTAGTAACTACAATATCCAATTTATGATTTCCATTAGTTATTGCAGCATGATATTCTAAGTCGTTATTTTTAATTCGTTGAAAATTATTTTGTAAATAGCCTTCAATCTCTAACAATTTTATTGTATAATTATAATATAAGTTTACTTAATCTATTGTATAAAACTAAAAATTTATACTTATTAATCCACGGTTTGTTGGAATTTGTTCAAATTTAATTTCTGTTTTATTCATTTTTTTATAAGTATCAACTTCTCCAAATGATATTATTGACGAATAATGTTTTAATGTCAATTCATAATGTACATTTCCTTTAGTATATCGTTTTGCATTACCAACGACAACATTTTCTAGGAGAATTTTCTAAAATAAATTGAATATTAACGTTTTATACCGTTTATATATATTACTTGAGTTTGTAATTGTATTCACAATTTTACTCCCCATTGTCAAATGTAAAAATTGTTGTTTTGGTCAATTCTGACCAGATCCGTTGGGAGCAGGAAAGAAAATAGACTACGATGTTAAGTAGTTGCAACGTTTCGTCGACGGGTTTGTCGACCTCTTCAGGCTTTATTAAAAAAAAAAATATATAATAATATAATTAACAGAATGAGCTCATGCTAGTCTTAACTTACAATGGTTGAAAAAATTTTAAAAAAATGCGAAACGAATTACCTAAGTTATCGCACAGCGATCCGTCGAGTAATGTGAAAGTACATAGCAACATGACTTATATATATATATATATATATATATATATATATATATATATATATATATATATATATATATATATATATATATATATATATATATATTTATATATTAGGCTAGTAAGTTTGAGGAGCTCAACCCCGGTCGGTCAGAGTGGCTAAAGAAATAATAACCCTCAGGTTACCGACTCTAGACAAATAGACTCTAGAAAACCCCTCAAACTTCCGCTCGGATGCTGAATATATAGATTGGAAGTTTGAGGAGGCTCCTCAAACTTCCCATAACCCCTCAAACTTCCAAGCGGGTGCTGAATATAATCCTCAAACTTCCAGAATTTCATATTTATATATATATATATATATATATATATATATATATATATATATATATATATATATATATATTGGCTTCCTACCAAAACGTAAACAATAACAAATTTTGAATTAGATCGAGAATATACTTTACTTTTTATGTAACAGCTTAAAGATAGATTTGTATTCTCTACTGAGATTCTGTGTATCTTCTTTTTTGTTTATTGTATTTGGTGTACTGTTAATAAATAACATTTCAGAAATAAGTCTTTTATTATAGTTATTTTCAATATCTCTAATTGTTACTGCTTCAAAATCAAATTCATGATTATATTCATTTTTATGTATATTGACAACCAACTCATCATTATTATTCTTGCGATGTTCGGCAATTCGTTTATTTAGGGCACGTTTTGTCTCGCCTATGTACCGTGCATTGCAATCTTTACAAGGGAACTCATAAACCACATTCGTTTGCTCGAGTTTGTTGGTTTTATCTTTGCCAAGAACAACTAGTTTTGAGAATTTATTAACTATATTTGGGATCGTTACAATATTGTATTTCCGTAAAAATTTTGAACAATTGTTGTAAAATTTTGAATAAAATGGAAGTGATAATTTAATGTTGTGTCGGTTAGTATTTACAGGACTGTTTCTTTTATTTTGAAAACGAATTTTAAATAGTCTAGATCTTATATGTTTGTCAATAAACTCTGGTGGATATGAGTTCTCTTTAAGTATATTTTTAACCCGCAATATATTTCTATTATGAAAACGTTTATCTGATAAAAGTATAGCTCTATCAATCAAGTTAAAAACTATATTCTTTTTTAATGATATCGGGTGGTTGCTGTAGTAGTTTAAAGTTCTATTAGATGACATCGATTTTGAATACCAGTCAGTGATAATATTACCATCCTGTTTAATGAGAGACACGTCCAAAAAGTTAATATTGTTATTAATTTCAATTTCATAAGTAAACTTAAGGTTGGGATCAAAATTGTTAAAACATTGATTCAATACATGAATATCGTCTTTTTTGATACAACAAATCGAATCATCAACATATCGAAAATAGAACATAGGTATTATGTTGAATTCTGTTTTTAGTTTCTTCCAACAAGCAATTTCTAAATCTTCCATGACCAGATCAGCAAAAAACGGAGAGATTGGAGAACCCATAGGTGTCCCAAAAATATTTCCAAATAATATATACATACAAAATGAAACAGAAAATAAAAGTCAAATAACAAATATTGTTTAGAAAGAAATATTAGATTAATTACATTTTTTTATCTTATTTTCTTTTATTATATTATGATATTTAACATTTTTAACTGTAACACATTTAATATAATTACCAATAACTTAGTAAAATACCAAATGGCTAATCAAGGAGATTCAAGACCCAGTCCATTAAGATGGGATCCAACACAGAAATAAGATATGTCGAAGTAGAAAGTATACAGCATGCAAGATATTTGGATGAAATAAACAAACAACTACAAAATCACATTAATGAGGAAGATGAATATGAACATGATTTAATTAATCAAATCAATGAATATAATAATGATATCACACAAGGACAAATTCCACTGATTTGGAATCCAGAACAAAATAAATATAATGAAGTAGATAATTCAAAAGATACCGTTGAACTTGACAGGTTAAATGAAATAGTGGAAAAACATGAAAAAGAAAACAATAAGTACAATGAGTATAATAATAACTTACTTAAAGTGTATGATATGAATTATATAAAAACTTTAATTGAAACATATAGATAATAATTAAATTCAATTGATAAAAATTAATGAATATTGTACAAAAAAGTTTAAGAGTTAAAATAATTATTAGAAGTCAAAAAAATTAATTTCTTTAATATATGTCCTAACAATTAACTACATATAAAAAAGGAACAATAAAAATATACAAGTTCCTAAAATACTTATGAAACCTTAAAGGATTATATTAAAGAAAAATTTTATTAATAACATTTTTCGTATTGTTCAAATGATAACAATTAAACTTTTTTAAAATATATAATATTTAAAATATTACGAAAATAGTAAGTTATAAGTTCATTAACATCTTTCATATATTCTACATAATGTTAACATATAATGCTAAAATACATATAAAAGGAACAATAAATATATGTTTCCTAATTATGAAAAGCATACAAAAAAGTAAAACATTAAAGAATATGTTAAAGAAATATTTTCCCACATGAAAAATTATCAAAATTTTCGTAAATTAAGTCATATATAAAAAGTATACCAATTTAAAATTAAACATCGAAAGTGGTTACGTAGGGCTATTGGCGAGGGATGCCACTTTAAAAAAAAAATCCAACGCGCCTATTCACAGTACCTCTAAGGTGGCGTGGAAAACTGTTAAATATATATAACTTATATATTATACATTTCTTATCTTTATAAACATTTTTCTAATGGGATCTTTCTGACTATACATTTATATCTTTCGTTATAAAATTATTCATAAGTATACAATTTAAAACATTTTTTATTATAATTACAACACATCGGGGGTTGGCGAGCGGAGCGAGCAGGGGGGCGAAGCCCCACTAGTATATGTATATTTATAAATAATTCAACCAATTTATTACATTTAAATTAATCATAAAATTTGTTCCATCTGGTTTTTACAGAACTTTGTATTATATGCCTCATTTTAATATACAAGTGTGATTGTCCGTGCACATTGTCAAATAAATAAATTTTCTAGGATTCGAAAAAGGGGAGGAAGATATCCTAGATGAGCGCGGCAAGGGGACAGCAGCGGACGCACGTAGAAGGAGCACCCGAGGGGAAGGCGCAACTGGGGAGTGCGCACTGAATACCCGCGAACTATGCAAATTCGTTTCTGCGCACCCCCCCAAAAACAGGCGCTCCCTCACGACCGCGGATCGCGAGCCAGTGGACAAGCACGACAGAGGCAGTCGAGTTCCAGCAGCAGCACGCGCCAGTTCTTTATTTTTTACCTGCCCGCAATACACGTGTCACAGAGAGCAACGAGGCGCTGCGTAAGATACAGAGGAGCGGAAAAGAGGAGAGCGAGCCAACAAGCTACCAAGCGGTGGACAGCGAAGCCGTTTAGCCAGAATTGGATACATCGAGCCCGCGGCTTATCATTCCTTCCTCTTCATTTTCTTTTGTGTGTCGTAAAAACACGTAAGTTTTTTTTGGTTTTCTCGCTCAGTTCGTTGTGCGAATTCCAGGCCTGGGATTACTCCGGTTAGGATAAACCAGGCCAAGTCGAGTTGGTTCGCCTGACTCGGCGCAAAGTAGGTTAGGGACTTGGACGTCGGGTTTAAAACCAAGAGACGGCATAGCCTCTCTCCCGGTCCTGGTATAATGACCGCAAGGTCAGAGTACCATTGGGCGGCAGGGTTGCCCCTGATCCAAGGACACCGCCGTAGTTAGTGTTAATTTTACAGACGCGACGCGATTAAATACTTTCTATATAACCTCTCTTAATAGAGAACGCGTAATTTAAATTCAGGTTTCTTTTTTTTTTTTTTTTTTGATAAATAAAATCCAGAATAACGCGGATAGAGGTGTATATATATACATATATATATATATATTTGCGGATAAATCTGATTTTCTGTATAGATAAAGTCTAGGACGGATAAGCTTGCGCCACCTATATATCTATATAGGTGTATGTACGTGTATCTACCTGTACGCACATACCACAATCGTCGAGAATAAATTGTTAAATTCATTGCATACGTTATATTGAATACTTACATATTTTATTTGTTTTTTTTCTTCTTCTTATCGGTTAAATCATTTGTGTTTATTATTTGATGTTTATATTTTTCTTTTCTTTTCTTTGTATAACCAATGTCGATTCCACCCAAATAAGGATGTTAATAAATTACGATTAAACTTATATTATGATTATTATTATTGTAACCTGGGCGTTTTCCTCCACCATATCCTGTTTCCTACCATTTCACACGTTAATTATAAATTATTTATATTATTTGGAACGGAATGTTAATAACTAGTATTATTTTAATTTAATTCATTCTTACAATCATTGTTATAATTTCTCATTCGATTATTTTAATTTCTTCATTTTATTAATACTGATTTTATTATTTTCTTGATTTTAAAAAAAAATTTTTTTTGGATTAGACTTTTATTTCTTTTTTTTCCTTCTATAGAATTTTTGATTTGAAATATACATATATATATATATATCATTTATACTGCGACGGAGGACAACTGCAGTAGTGATCATCGAGACCATATTCGCTTGTTCAAAGTCACAATTGCACCTAGGTGATTTCTAACCTGGATTTCCCTCCCCTATCCACAGAACCTACTCACAAAACCTTACACATTGTATAAGTCAAGTAAGACCGTTTTTCACGATGAACCTTATTATTATTACACATCGAGAAATATTCAGTATTTATAAAGAAATTGGTTTTTGTAATGATAATGATAGTAAAAGAAAAGTTGTGAAGTATATTTTAAATAAGAATAATATTACGACGGACGAACGAATAATCTCTCACATCAATATGAAATTAAGAAAAAGCTTCTTCAATAATTTCAAAAACAAAATGGCTAAATTAAAAAAACAAAAGAAGAGTTATTGCGCTTTTCAACGTGTTTACTCAATGTGGTTGGACAAAGAATTGAAAATCTTCCATAATGCTGAAGTGAAAGAAGATAGGTGTAACTCAGGTTAGTTCTATTACTGTATATTTTATTAATTACTGCCGATGATCGTGCTCATTATAAGAATACAGATAGTATCATATTTAAGGAATTGCATTATTTATTACAAAATAATAAATAAAATATATCAATCCCAGTAGAAAATAAAGTATGCACACAATTGTTAATAATTAAATATAATTTTTATTCGCAGTTACTTTCTATTATTTGCAGTTATTTGCATTTATTTGTCTTTTTTAATAAGTCATGATAAAACAGATAATTTACAAAAAATTTGTAACAGATATGAATGATTATTATTTATAATTAAATATTGTTATTGTTTTATAATTTATAACTTTATTTCGATTATAACGACAATTTTATGATAATAATTGATAATTAACTACCGGCAAATACTATGAACGTAAAATTGTTACTTAAAATTAATAACAGCCACTAACAATAATTACACTAAAAATAACACTTTCTAGAGAGTGTCAATAAATTCAAATGATTAATATTCACTACTAATAGTTAGAATTGATTATTTGCATTTTTGTATCCTAAAATCATTCCTCACATGGAACCATAAAAAAAGCAAATAAAAGCAAATAAGTGCTTAACTATTAATAGGAACCCTACTGAAAAATCTCACGTGAGATCTCACGTGATTTCTCACTTGAGATCTCACGTGAGATCTCACCTCAAAATCTCACGCGAGATTCTGCTCGAGGGGACAGTAAAAATCTTGCATTAATTAAAAACGAGTATTCCACAACTGAGAACTGCCTCATAGGTAGTTTTACCCCCCAAATGAATTTAAAAGTACACCTTTCAAAGCGATTCAGATAGTTTCACAATTTTTTAAAATTTCTCACGTGAGATCTCACGTGATTTCTCACATGCGATCTCACGTGAGATCTCACGTGAGAAATTGTTAAAAATTGTAAAACTATCTGAACCGCTTTGAAAGGTGTATTTTTGAATTCATTTGGGGGGTAAAACTACCTATTAGGCAGTTCTCAGTTATGGAATACTCGTTTTTAATTAATGCAAGATTTTTACTGTCCCCTCGAGCAGAATCTCACGTGAGATTTTGAGGTGAGATCTCACGTGAGATTTTTTAGTAGGGAATTTACAACACTTACGAAATGTGTTGGGCTTTCCTAAATCTTGCTGTTATTTTTTTTATTTGCATTTATTTGCTTTTATTACCAGGTTAACGGTAAATTTATTTCCGCCTAGGATTATATTTATAATTTTAATTTTAAGGATAAAACAATATTATTTAAGTATTATTTTAATTCACGATACAACCCATTCATGTTATCGAGGTTAAAGCGTATGCAACAGTTATTGCTATAATTTAGTATTAAATATAATAAATGGAATATTATTATATAATTTATATATGACAAGAAATACTATTTTTCGAGATAATATATAGCTATTTAAAGAAAAAAATCTATATATAGTCGCATCTTTCAGGTCATATTATTTCAAACATCTTTCTTAAAAACTACTTCTTTCATACGCCGTAATATTTTTTATTATTTTTACAGTAGTGTGTAGAAGAGCTGGTCAAGGGTTTTCACAATATACAGTGCGTTCCTAAACTATAGAAACACCTAGTTGTAACACGATAAACGTAGCGTAGACCTTGCAAATGATATAATAACCGGGCCAATCTTTCTTTAACATATTTTAAACATGAAATTTGAACGAAATCATTTGTTTCGAGGGATTAAAAGACATCAAAATATTTTTTTTTCACTTTATTTAAAAAATAAACAAATTATCATTAATTTCGCCGTCCCATAACTATAGAAACACTATAAAAATTCGCTATTAAACTGAGCAATACTTCTATTCATTTTCGTTAATTACTTATAAAATATTAGTTTACATTAATTTTAAACAAAATAATACAAATTTGAATAATTTAATACATAAAATAAATAAATTTTAATACTTTGTTGGCCCACCTTTGTTTTTTATTAATTCAAAAATACGGCTCTGCATACTGGCGACCAATTTATTTATGGTATTTACATCAATCGCTCGCCATGCTTGCAGGACTGCATTTTTTAACTCTCGAACAGAATTGTATTGTTTATTATCGGCATACACTTCACGAACAAGAATACCCCAAAGATTTTCTATTGGGTTCATGTGCGGAGAGCACGCAGGCCATTTTAAAACTAAAATGTCATTATCAGTTAACCATTGTTTTGTTTCGCGACTTCCATGTATTGCCGCATTGTCTTGCTGAAAAATTAGATCTAAATGTTCATTGCTGTCCAGAAAAGGTAATAAATTAGTTTCCAACACACGAATGTACTCTGCTGAATTCATTTTGCAAGATGGAAATGCCAACGGTAAGATTCCATGAAAACTAAATGCTCCCCATACCATTAAGCTACCACCATCAAAATTTCTACGGGAAAAGTATTGGGGATTTTCTCGTAAATCTCTCCAATAAGAGTGCACTCCATCTGGTCCGTCAAGGTTAAATTTTTTTTCATCTGAGAATACCACCTTAAAAATTAAAAATCATCACAGTTTTTCGTTAATCTAAAACGTTAATAATTATTTACCATTTTAAAGTTTGTATTCATATTCAATTTAGCAAACTCGAGTCTAGCATCTTTATGTCTTGGCAGTAATCTCGGAGCTTTCTGCATTTTTTGTCTAGTGATAACAGTAGATTGTTGCAATACTCGATGTACCGATGATTTAGAAATGGTTACTGGTAATCGTCTTTTGATATTATTCAAACTAATCATAGAATTACTAGCTAAGTTAACAATTTGCCGTTGCAATCGAGGCGTAATCTTACTTTTTCGCCCACCTGTTTTTTTCGTACCATACGGTGAAGGATCTTTTAAAAAACTATGAATAACTTTCAAAGATCTACCAAGCTTCTGTGATATCTTTCTAAGACTTAATCCAGTTTCACGGTATGCTTGAATTCGTCCTTTTTCAAGATCAGTTAAATATTTACCTCTCGACATTGTAAGTTCGTTACAAAAAATAACTCTATACAATAGAAAATATATTTAATTATAACTCAAATCTTAATGTCAACAAGTGGTGAACAAGTGAAATACGTATATGCGTACTACTTAAACAATCAAATGAACTGCAAAAAGCTTTCGTCGTTACGCCGATTTTTACTGCAGGTTAAAAAAGAATCTGCATTACCGACAGTGGGTCAGTAAAACACATATAAACTGGGCTAGGAGTAACAGATAGCGAAATTATAAACATAAACATACATAAAAAATTAATTTTATAAGCCAAAATAAGATTAAAATATTTGTTATATAAACTATTGTGTAAAAATGCAGTTGAAAATTAAATTATTTAATAAGTTATTAAGAAAAAGTCGACTATCTTCTGAAAATAAATATATTCTATATACATATAAAAATAGTCAAATTTATATTATTTGATAACAATTTAATAAAAACTATAAATAAAAATAGAAGTATTACTCAGTTTAATAGCGAATTTTTATAGTGTTTCTATAGTTATGGGACGGCGAAATTAATGATAATTTGTTTATTTTTTAAATAAAGTGAATAAAAAAAATAATTTGATGTCTTTTAATCCCTAGAAACAAATGATTTCGTTCAAATTTCATGTTTAAAATATGTTAAAGAAAGATTGGCCCGGTTATTATATCATTTGCAAGGTCTACGCTACGTTTATCGTGTTACAACTAGGTGTTTCTATAGTTCTGGAACGCACTGTATAATTAGTATTCTTAAACCACAATTTTCGCGATATTAATATATTTAGCCGAAAAACGTCCTCTGTTGAAAAGACCTCTTAAAATACTATAAAAAAAAATTTTTTATCGAAATTTCCAAGGTTTTTGCACCCGGAGAGCCTGATAAAATACTATGTACTATTATAAACCTATAAGGGTTTATCTGGTTCAAACTGTTAGTTCTATAGTACACCCCTCATAAGATATGACAAACCATAATTTTTTATAGGTATTTTTAGGTATTTATAAGGGTCTTATATTAATATGAAAATAATTTCAGTAATTTATAGTAACTTATGAGATATATATTACTAATAAAATATATTTGGTTTGCATTTATCTGGTTTTATAAGAATTTTCACAACTTTTGAATAATTTTAGTAAAAGATACTATCTAATCGGTATTTATCATACTATTACTATAACGCCATTTACAGTGTTTTATATGATCGTTGCAGGAAATTCGAGGTTCATCTACCGGATGCTACCGGCTGAACCGACGATCAAACCGTTCTTCCTCAATTCGCATATCAAGAGAATTATTGCTTTTTGCCGCATTTTTGTATCGCGTTTTATGGGCCTTTCCACGGTTAGGGAAAGTAGGGGATATCGGTTTTTACCAATATAATTCTGCATTTTCAAGAATCCTAGGTGAGCCATTTATAGTGTTTTATGGTGAATGTAGCATCAAATTCGAGGTTCATCTACCGGATGCTACCGGTTGAACCGACGATGAAAGCATTATTATTCAATTCGCTTATCGTAATTTATTAGGCATTGGAATATTAAATATTAATTACTAATGAATAGATATATATCGGGATATCAAGAGAATTATTGCTTTTTGCCGCATTTTTGTATCGGGTTATACACCAATTATGCCGGTCAATCGCTATGAACCAAAGTGAAATAATTCTACAAGAGCACGCTTCTTTGAATTTGGATTCAAACATTATTGAATTTATATCGTATCTTGATAAAAAACATTCTAAAACAACTTTAAAATCAGCAAATGCAAGGTATTTTGGACGGTTTCGTTCAACAAAAAGAAAGTGGATTAGAGAATTAAATTTATCTGTTGAAAGCCTAACATATCAAAAAATAGTTAAAGCGAGATGTCTATATACATCATGTAAAAACAGAAGAATTAGATCTGATAATTCTTTTGCATTAACTACAGATGGTCTTTACATCAAGATACTTGACTTTATAATTGACGAAGTTGCAATGCAAGAATACACAGTTTGTAATATAATAAATGTAGTAAATGTCTTTGACCACTGTCATAATATTAAAAAGATTGTACAAATTCAGCAAAATGTATTAGCTATTAAGTCTGAATTCATAGATAGAGTATGTATCTTTATAAATAATAATAATATCATGTATATTTGTGCAGTACCGAATTTATATTATTACTAATAAAAATTTAATTTAAAAAAAATTATTTAAAATATATTTAAAAATTACAAATTCAGAAAAAAACGTCTAATTTTTATTATTTATTAGCTACATGTTTTTAACTCATAATTTTAACACATGTTTTTAACACATGATTTTATCATATGATTTTAACATATGATTTTAACATGTGATTTTAACATATGATTTTATCATCTGTTGAATTGACACCATAAAAACATGTAATAAAAACATATGTTTTTGTCATGTGTAATTAACATATAGTAAAAACACATGTTTATTTTCAACAGGGAACTGAATCTCGCTTACTGAACAGCTCAAGTTAGAGTTACGGGAGAGCGCAGTTGATCCAATGCTATTTTTTCCCCGTGTATGAAATGACAGCTGTGCATGTTTACATTGCTTGCGGACTTTTACATAGGTTAAAATCAGCTCTGTTACAGTGAATCCACATTGCATGCCGTACGCCGTATGCCGTATGCCGTCAGAAAAAAAGTTGTTGTCTGAAATCTATAGGATTTATAACTCTATGGTTATAAATTCTATGGGCCCTTCACACAGCTTTGAGGAACAGATATAAAGTGCAAGAATAACATGGGTTAGTATATCTATATATACGAGGAACAGCGAGATACACAAAGAACAAGAGTCTTGTTCCTTGCTGTTTTTCGTATATATAGATATATAACTCATGTTATTCTTGTACTTTATATCTGTTCCTCAGAGCTGTGTGAAGGCCCTATTGGAATTGTAACCATAGAATTATAAATATTATAGATTTCGGACAACAACTATTTTTCTGACGGCATACGGCATACGGCATACGGTATACGGCATGCAATGTGGATTCACTGTTACAATAAAGGAGTGAGCTGTGAGCCTGTAAGAGGCTGTAGTTGATAAGCCAGGTTGTTACGGTGCCAACTTAACTGCTATATAAGTTTTAAAATCAAATTTTTATTTTTGTCAAAAATGCCGTCCATAAATTATATTATTTATTTTTTATCTTTGTATTAAGGGGATGCCTTATACCGACAGAGTTCTCTACCGTACCGACCCTAACGTCTTTAATTAAATATTAATTCTTAAAAGATTTTTCTTAAATTCCAAGAGTCGACGCACAAAGGCAAACTTATTACCTAATTCCCGGTCAAATTTCAGATAAATTTATTGAAAAATAAAGACGAAATTTGAAAAATCGCAAGATGTCATATTTTGAGGTTAATATGCGACGTTGCGATTTTTCAAATTTCGTCTTTATTTTCCAATAGATTTATCTAAAATTTGACCAGGAATTAGATAATAAGTTTGCCTTTGTGCATCGACTCTCAGAATTCAAGGAAAAGCTTATATCAATTAATATTTAATTAAAAACATTGTGGTCGGTACGGCAGAGAACTCTGCTGGTATAAGCCATACCCTTAATGATTAAAATATTATTTTTGGATCTTTTAAAGTGTATACAGACATATATTTAGAGTGAGAATTTTAAATATATTAAGAACTATGAAATGAAAAAAAAATTAGTAGAAATAATATATGATTATATAATTATGTATACAAGGGGAAAAATGTAATTTGAACAAAAAACAAATGAAAAGCTTTATCAGTGTTTTGTGTATATTCTTATAACAGAAATAGATAATGCTTTAAAACAAATTGGGACATATTCTACAAGTGTTTTTTTAGTAAAATATGTAATAAAAAAAATTGATTTTTCGTCATTCTAAAGGTGTCCGACCCCCTTAATTATTGGCAATTTATCCGTAATAGAAATAATATTGTCGCGCATTTCTTCTTTTTAAACAGAGAGTGCGTTGCTAGCATAATATGCACGATATTAAGCAGTCACTACAATTATTCATTATGGTGGTCTAATACCTCAAAATTACGAAGTACCATCTTCATTCTTAAAAGCAGACCGTGTTGAAGAGGTAACTAACAGGCTACTTTTAGCTTTATTTGAATCAGATGAATTAATTAATAGTAGTAACGCAAACAAAAATAAGGAGCATGATGACGCGGAGAGCAAACAGCAGTTAAATCCTGATGTAGTTAAAGCCATAACAGGTAAAACCGAATGTCCAGAGAAAGATAGCGATGTATATATATATAATTTATTAGCGGTACACATATTTATTTATGAATATGATTTTTTTAGAATGTGTATTTGAAAAATTTGCTAATAAAAAAAAGAGAAACATCAAAGTGTAATAATTTATCAAGAAAACAATAAGCTATTGTGTTAATCGATATTTTCTGAATCTTTTAAATTAATTTATTAATTTAACAACACTCCCTATACTAAATACAGACTGCCGGCAGTATTAACTATACGCTGTAGTTACTACTTTACACTAGTTATAGTAACTACTAATATACTACCTGTAGTAACTACTACAGAATTCCTGTAATGCTAAATACACACTGCAGTTATTTTTGCAGATTTTAGGTATTTATATTCTGCATTATCATGATTTTTTCAAAAAAATTTACCGTTTAGTTAGGGAGTTATAAGCTTTAAAAAAAAAACACATTTTTGTTAATAACAAAATAAACGCGATAGCTAGAAACTTTTTTTTCTTTAGAAAATATAGATAGTTTAATTCTCTTTCGACTGCTACCCATCCGACTCAGATACATAGAGGCGTTCTCGAGAAATTTCAATTTGAAAAAAAGATTTAAAAAATTTTAACCTCAAATATCTCCGAAGTTTATGAACCAATCATTTTGCCCAAAGAACTCGACCGAGAACTATCAAAAATTTACCTCTACAAGGAATTTTGAAACGATGAAGGCGATGTGAAGCTTAAGAATTGACTCTACCTTACCGACTTACGATTTTTTCACAATTTTAATTTTTTTAATCATTAAAACCTAAATATTTCGGAAAAAGGACCATGGTACGTTGTAAGTTATCGAATCAGGAATAATCTGTTAAATTGTTTAGTAGATCTGTTAATTATTGGCAGAGATTGATAGTTCCCTAAATTTGGGAACTGAAAATGTTCGAGGATAATGAAAAGTTTTGCACCAAAATTGAATGGAATGTTTGTCTTTTGCTAACTTAGAGTGTACCATGGCTCTTTTTTGGAAAACGTACAAAAAGTATAATTTTATATTTTATCATGGTAATACAGCATATAAATATAACACAATCATAGAATGATGGAACATACATAGAACATAACCATAAACCATTGGCCATTGGGGCCTATTCGGTATTCCGCCGCATGGTGCGCTGCTCACATTTACCCCCATGCAGTGGTGGGTAAATGATGCGACAAAAAATTTGCGACATCATACGCGTATGAATCATTGCGACGCGTATAATATGTCGCAATGGTGTCGCAGACGTCGTAATCAATGAAAAACGCGCGAAATTTAAAAATTAAATAAGTAAATATTTTAATAGAGTACTTTGCGATATAGATTTTATGAAAAATAAATATAAAAAATTAAATAGATAAATCAACTGTAATTAATTTGCTTTTTTCCTAATGCTGCACATTTTTCTATGAGTCTGAAGTTTGCATCGTTGGAATGAAATATTGTCAAAAAAAAATTATTCTTCTTATCAAACGTTTTGGAAGGTAACTGGAAAGAAGCACGCAAAACTAGCTACATTTGCCGTAAAATTATTGAGGATTCCAGCTTTTTCTGTAGATAAAAAAGTTAATATTGAGAATAGTTTAGAAAATACAAAAAATTTGTAACTTTTTTATTTATTAAAAATTAATGAATAAGTTTAACATTTTAATTTGATTATTTATTATTAAATAACAATGTGTAATTTTGTACAATGAATTACTTAATAAAAGTAATTTTAATAGGATATTTGGAATTTTTCATTCAAACGCGTATTATACGCGCGTATCAAACTCGACTGCGTTTGCGACGTTTGCGACACTGATTTGCGACGTGTCGTAAATACAATTTACGACACCGCGTATCAGGGAGGATCCACAAATGCACTGCGCCCTCCTGCGCTGCCCTGCGCTGCGCCGCGCTGTGTGGTCCGTTCCGCCCCAGAAACAGAGAAGCCCTTCTATGTTCATGGTGTTATTCGAGGCGTATGAAAGCAACCTAGATAAAACATGGTTCATAGACATCCATTTTGGGTTGGATACATTTGTTTATGTATTAGTTACGTTGATTTTGGAGTTGATTTTAAGTTCCACTTTATATTTCGTGATGGAACTTAATAAAACAATGAAATGTTTAGCAATTTTTCCAACATTGGTTAAGTTGATGATAAATCTTAGACTTTTAAAAAAAAGAAAAAGATCACTTAGAAGATGGTGGACAAAACCTCATTTGTATCCACAAATCCGTAGCAGTTTAGGAGCCTATGATATAATTTGCATTTATTTTCAATTAAATGATCATGAAGAGTTCAAGATATTTACCAGGATGGACGTACAAGACTTTAATGACCTGCATGAGCTGGTAAAAAGTCGCATTGAAAAGCATGTAGGAAGAAGACCACCTATTCATTCAGGAGTAAGATTAGCATCAACATTGCAGTATGTATGATATGTTTAATATAAAAAAAAAAACAAGAAAATAAAACCAAAATTTAATTCAGATTTTTTTAAATTATAGTTATCTAGGTCATGCTTCAAGTATAAAAAACTGTGCTCTATTTTTTAGAGTAGGGAAATCAACCATGTACAAAATCATTTTTGAGACATGTAAAGCCATTGCAGATGTTCTTGTATGGTTGTATGTCAAATTGCCAGCTAATGAAGAAGAATGGTTGCAAGTCGCAGAGAAATTTGAATCAATGTGGAATTTTCCAAACTGCATAGGTGCTGTCGATGGAAAGCATATCAGGATTCAGAGACCACCCTACAGTGGCAGTAAATTCTTTAACTATAAAAAGTTTGATAGCATAGTATTAATGGCTTTATGTGACGCCTATTCGAGGTTTACATGGTTTTCTACTGGTGATTTTGGTAAATTAAACAATATTACATATTATCATTTTTATAATTATAATTTTTAACTATTTTTCTTTTTAATTTTTATATAATCAATTTTCAGATTCTTACAGTGATTCTAGCGTGTTCTCTGCAACATCATTTTCAGAAAAACTTAAGAATGGTCAGTTAAACCTACCACAGTCAAGACCACTACCGAACACGGATATAATGATGCCATATGTCATTATTAGTGATGAAATATTTTCACTGACTACTTATTTAATGAAGCCATTTAAAAGAAGTTTAATTCTAAATGTCAGAGAGAAAATTTTTAACTACAGATTAAGTCGTGCCCGTTTTACCATAGAAAGGGCCTTTGGAATATTAACATCCAAGTGGCAAGTTTTAAAGAAAGCATTAGCTTTTAATTTAGAAACTGTAAATTATGTAGTTTTGGCTTGCATTTCTTTACATAACTTTTTAATTACAAGAAATAGACAAGAATTAAATTTAATGGAGAACATAGAGAATGTATATGAAAGACCTTTACCACAAGTGAATGAAGCTGGGCAGAGACAGGTACCATTAACAATAAGAAATCAGTTCGCTGATTATTTTTCTTCCCCAGAAGGATCAATACCCTGGCAACATTTGTATATATAAATTTAAAAAATATATGAAAGGTATTTAATGTAAAAACAACAATTATATTGTAAAAAAGATTCTTTATTAATAAAATTATATAATTATATACATGTATATGAATTATGTTACACTAAACCTCTTAATTCCTTACAAGTTATGAAAATGCATATGAAATTTTTTTTTGACGTTCAAATTACCGATGGTCTCAAGAAAAAGTTTCAATAATGTCTAGAATTCCACAGACACCATCAAATATTAGCTCTTGTGGTAATTCCATTAATGCTTGTTTAATGACTCTTGAGTAACTATCAGAATTGTTAAAATTCGTTGTCGTAGGTTCTGTAAGATTTGCTATCTGCTTTGTAGCCATTTCAAGTAACTTCGAAGTATCTCTTTCTATATTTTCTATTTCATCTTTTTGCGTTTTGTACTTATCCGATACTAAGGGAATGGTACTTTCCTGGTTATTTTTTTTTGTATTAATTTAGACTGTACTGAGTTGTTTTCTTTACAGAGATTTTTTTTCATTTCTAAGTTTAGCTTTGCTTGGTCAACATGCTGTATATTCTTCAAACCATCATCCAATGTTAATTGATGAGAAGTGTCATTAGTCATTGTCGAATCTATTTTTCTCTTCTGACTTGTAGATTTTATGTGAGAATCTAAGAATTTCATTTCATTAGCTAAGTAATAATTGGAAATAGAATTACTTAGCGATCGATTGTATGATTTCCTTATAGCTTCCCATCGCTTCTTGATCTCATCAGCTGTAATATAAATAGAAGTTAATTATTATTTAAAATTTTATTGAATTGGTGCAATAGTAAATACAAAAAATTATACGAGACAATGATTTATAACAAATATATAAAGTCCTTACATGTTAATTTATCTTGTAAGTTTTCATTTATAGAATCTGTGATTTTTGTAAATGCTTTGTTTCGTTCAGTTTGAACGTAATAACCTGAACATTTTTTATCGTACAGGACAGGGTATTGTTTCACAGTTAATATAATGACGAGATTAAGATCAACAGGCATTTTTTTTATAAAAAGAATTATTTACAAGCAAGTATTAAGTAAGAATAGTAACAAAAACCTAATATATAATAATAAGAATACTACTCAACATCCGCGAAATAAAGCGTGACTTGAACAAACAATTCTATTGCAATAGGTTAAGATATATGTCAACCGAATCAGCTGTTATTGCCTGTTGCTTCATTGGGTAACAGTGCACGCGAAAATTCAGTCGTACCTTTTTGTTTTATTTAAAAATTGTAAAATGTCTAGCACTGACAAAAGAATCGATCAATTGATTATAGAAATGGTTTTTGGGCAACCTTTACTTTATGATAAATCAGATGATGATTATCATAAAGAGTCTAGAGGTGAGAGGCAAAACCAACTGAACTATATTTCGCAGGCGATTTTCCAAGAATTTCAGGTTCAGATGTCAGGTAAAATTTTAAATATAAAAATAAAAACTTAGATTGAGAGTTATTATAAAAAATACAATTTGCAGAAGATGAAATATGGAAGAGATGGACAACATTAGTTCGAAGATTCCGAGAAGAACATAAATTGATAATACAGCATTGTCCATCAGGCTCTCAAAGAGTTAAAAAAGATGTTTGGGAGTTTTACAACTCGATGCTTTGGTTAATACCACATGTAGAACACATGCCACAATATGAGAATAATGAAGACAATTTTGCAAACTGTAATCCTTCAATCAGTGACATGGTTAATAAATTTACGAAAAAGAGACAAGAGAAGACTGAAGACAAAGCTATAGACAGTTTACTAAAATGTAGTGAAGCTATTTCTAATAAATTGAATAACATAGAAAGAGATACAAAATTAGAAACTATTGAGAACTATATGCCAGTAATAAATGATGGTTTTCAAAAAATAAAAGAAGACCAGAAGTTTCATTGTTGTAGAAAGATAATGGCATATTTAAAGGATTTAAAATCCAACTGTAAATAATTTTTATACAGTTTTTTTAATTGATTTTCTACTTCATACTGCCGCTATAAATTAAATAAATAAAATAAAAAAAAAATTACTATCGCTTTTTCTTGAAATAAATTTAGGCTAGGCACCCAAGCGAGCACGTTTTTGTTATTATTCTTAGAATTTATCGCGTAGTCTGCAGACGTTCCGTCCGACTCAAATAGTGCGCACGCTTTCTCTTGCAATTGATCGCTAAATACAATAGCTTATAATTTTATTTTATAAAACAAAACAATATTTGTTGTTGAAATGGCTAGTGTAAATAAAATAAAAAGAGTGTACGAATCTCGTACATTTCACGATCAAAAGTTACATGAAAAAGAGACATTTTGTCTAACCTACATTTTACAATGTAATAGTGATAGATTTGTTAAGGTAGCATTAAGAGAACTTGATATAGACATGGGAGAAAATTATCACTCAAGATACTGCATGTGGTTTAATCACAATAGCCACGGTGTAATTAAATTGTGGAATGAAGAAAAAAATCATGTATCAACGTTAAAAAATCTAATGAAAGTATTTGATGCAAACAATCAACCAAACACAAAAATACTAGGCACTATTGAAGATAAAAATGCTTTTTCTTTGGATAAAGATGTCACCAAGTGGACAAGGTACCAGCATGCATTATATCGATCATTGTGGCCATCCCGAAGTAACCCAATTGATCCATTAATAACATCAATGATGGATCAGTTACACACATTAAAGAGTATTCCACCATTCTGCATAACTGATGAAGAAATTAATGAAACTTGGAATGCAATTGTGGCTAAAAAAAATCAGAAATATATTTGGGAAGATCTTGGTAACAATTTGCGTATACTTCGTCACATGAAGCGATAATATTTTGTCATCATTTAACATGTTTATATTATACAATTAATGTACTTTTGTAATTACGAATAATTTATTTTAATAAAAAAAGTTTAACTTTAAAGGATAAATATTTTGAATTAATTAATTTAAACAATAAGAATCCAATACCAATTTAACCTACTTTATTCGAAACTTTAAAATGCTGCCCGTAGTCAGATCAAAATCAAACACAAGCTGTGGCTTTGGCTGATCTTTCATATCCACCATGTAGTCTGATGAAAACTTATTGGCCGTTGAGTCGCAATGTCATCTTTCCTCTGCCTGTCCTTTGTTTTATGGGCACTTGATTCAGACAATGTAGAAGACTGGAAAAATACAGATTAATTAAAAACAAAGTATCCAAATTACACAGTAGCTTTTGCAGGATAAAGGGTACCCTTAAACATACCAAAACTACTTTAACTCCACTATAAGTATTTTAAATTAATTAATGAAAATTAATGAATAAAGATAAAAATTATCAAAATATTTTCATTACGTTTTAACTACATAAAAATCTAATTGTAAGAATAAATTGGAACGACATGAATACAACACTAACTTAACCAAATCCTACCTTTATTCGCAATTCTTTGGAATGCTGCCCGTAGTCAGATCAAAACCAAACACAAGCTGTGGCTTCGGCTGATCTTTCATATCCACCATGTAGTCTGATGAAAACTTATTGGCCGTAGAGTCGCAATGTCATCTGTCCTCTGCCTGTCCTTTGTTTTATGGGCACTTGATTCAGACAATGTTAAAGAATGGAAAAATACAGATTAATTAAAAACAAAGTAACCAAATTACACAGTAGCTTTTGCAGGATAAAGGGTACCCTTAAACATACCAAAACTACTTTAACTCCACTATAAGTATTATAAATTAATTAATAAAAATTAATGAATAAAGATAAAAATTATCAAAATATTTTCACTACATTTTAATTACATAAAAATCAAATTGTAAGAATAAATTGGAACAAGAATAGACAACCAACTTAACTACATCCTACCTTTATTCGCAATTCTTTGGAATGATGCCCGTAGTCAGATCAAAACCAAACGCAAGCTGTGGCTGTGGCTCTGGCTGATCTTTCATATCCGTCGTAGTCTATTTGATAAAAACTTCATGGATCTAGAGTCGCATTGTCATCATCCCGCTGCCTGACCTTTGGTCTATATGCACTTGATCTAGAAGTCAAACACTGAAGAAATTTTAAAACAAAACATATCAGAAAATCAAAGCTTCAAAGAAAATCATAAAAATGATACAGAGTATGTTCAAGATATCATAAGATTGGAATTTGAAAAACAGCTGATCAAATATAATAGAAAAAAAATCTAATATGTTTATATAGAGTTGTCTTAAGTAACTTTATACTTACATGTGATTTGCATAACTAGCCAAAACAACCACGTTATTCTATATAATAAAATACTCGATGAAAGAACATAACGAAGCATGCAGTTAACCTCGTGAACATGTCGGAGTAGTTAACCTCGTGAACATTTCGGAGTAGAGCTCTCCTTAATTTTATTTATTTTTTAATTACTTTTCTTATAAACATTTAGAAAATTTTGGAGTTTCATCATTATCATGCTCCAAAATTTTAATATCCAAACCAAAATGGAGCTATGTCCATGAACGATGTTCTATCTAGGTTGATTTCATGCGCCTCGAATAACACCATGAACATAGAAGGGCTTCTCTGTTTTTGGGGCGGAACGGACCACACAGCGCGGCGCAGCGCAGGGCAGCGCAGCGCAGGGGGGCGCAGTGCATTTGTGGATCCTCCCTCATACGCAGTTACGCACCCACCACTGCCCATGTGCTAAGCAGAGTACGTCATGTGACAGAATATCTCATCACTCATGGCAAAAATTTGGTGGCGGCTGCTTGAGCAGTATAATCTTTTTCTATTTTGTTTATATTTTATTGTTTGCATGGTTATTGAAGATTTTAGCCAATTACTGATATTTTATCTACGTGTGCCAACTATGAAATAATATACCAAGAAACATATTAGATAAGATTTAAATGTCAAAATTAATATATAATAAAGCACTGTATGTGTAAAAAACTAGATACTTTGTCTATATTTTTTTCCAGATAAAGTTTATACTTGGACTTGGCTATACTTTAGAAATAGTTTCTGGAAGAAATTTGAAGAATTTAAAAATAGTTTTTGACAGAATAACGAAAGAAACAAAGTTTATAAAAAGAGGAAAAGAAGTTTATGGAAGTACGAAGAAAGAAAATTCAGAAAATTTGAATAAAAGAAATACACACACACATATATATATATATATGTTGATATTATAAAAGCAGACTCTAAAATAAGGGTTATGTGATTGAATTGGAAATCAAACAGCAAATATAAATAGCATAGAAGAAATATAAATGCCATTGATGGAAGCAATATGTATTTTGTAAAATAACTTGTTTTTTTAACGTAAAAGTACGATCCACTGAAATATATGTATGGAATTCTGTCAGTAAAGTATACCTCAGTTTATTTTTATTGTGCTTAAAGTGCTGTTTCATACAAAGCATAAACAAATGATTTAGAAAAATGAGTGTATGATAAGTGATTAATTATTTTAAGTTATTATAGTGAAATTAAACAGCGAATATAAATAGCACATATCAAGGAAACATTGGATCTTTTTTATATAATAATTTGTTTTATGAAATAAAAACAAAATTCTGTCTAGTGATAATCATAACTTGGTTATGTATACAGGTAATTTGTAAAATAAATGTTTTTAACATAAAACCATGATCCACTGAAATGTATACCATGTATGAACTTCCATGTCAGTGAAATATAGTTCAGTTTATTCATTGTGCTTACGAATGATTAAAACAACTGACTATGAATAGTATAAGTGAATTATTTTTGGTTATTACGTGTGTCAAAGGTTGAAATAATATTGGACAGATATTAGATAAGTATTCAATGATGAAATATTAGAAGAAAGAGAAAGATTAGAAATATTTTGTGGAAGAGACTTTTGGAGACTTTAAAAATAGTTTGCGGAAATGTGAAGAGAGAAATGTTTATGGAATAGTTTGAATTTTAAATGATTAAGCTGTAAAAGAACTAGATCGTTGGTGTACATTTGTTCCAGATTTTTGAAGATTATACTTGGATGGCCTTTACAAATATTTTATAGAAGATACTTAGAAATTTAAAAAATAGTATGCGTAAGTGTGAAGAATGAAATATCTTTATGGAATAGTTTATAGAAAAATAAAGAAATTTTAGGCAATGCAAATAAAAAATACATGTAACAATAAATTGATTTTATGAAAACGAACTACGGAATACAGATTAATAGTATGTAAGTGAAAATTAAATAACACAGATATTAATAGAATAGAATAGCATAAAATAATATATATATATGTATATATATATATTATAAGGAAGGATTTAGGTACGTGTGAAACCACTTTTTGCAATGTAAAATGATTATGCTCTCCAGTAAAATATTTCTACACTTTTCTGTCAGTGGATCATCAGTTGTTTTATTTACACGGTACGGAGTTATCAAAGATTTCAGCCAACAGTTGACATTTTATTGACGTGTTTCTACGAGAAAGATTAAAAATATTAAAAGGAACTAAGTGATGAAAACAATGAATATAAATAACATACATCAAGGGAACATTGTACATTAATAAAATAACTTATTTTTGTAATGTAAAACCATAATGTTCTCGGGTGAAATATCTATTGACTTAATTTTCTGTCAGTGTAATATGGTGCATAGTTTATATACTTTGTTAAATGTGTAGTTCAAAATAGAAAGCATAAATAAATGATTAAAACAAACTGACAATGAGTGGTAAGATAAATAACTTTTATAATAAAATATTTTAAGTAATTATATGAGTGTAAAAATAAAACAGCGAATATAAATAGCACAGACGAAGGAAACATTCGAAAATTGAGATCAAGAATTTACTTTATATTTTCAACTCATTGCAGAGAATTTTGTATAATGCAGCTATAATGGTAGATTTCGTCTAATATCCTAAATCTTGCAGCTAATGGCCAAATTTACTACCACTACGGTGTTATTAATTCGAAGGTAATTAATAAAACAACTTGAAATTGAATAGAAATTTCTATATATAGAAATTGAGTTTATTACCAAAAGAATATAAATTTTCCCAAAAAAAATTTTTTTTTTAATTTTTTTATTACATTAATTATTTAGTCTGCTAAAAAGTTATGAAACTTTTTATATAGCATATTACATGGAACAAGTTTCTAAATTATGAGTAGAATCAGATATAATTATGCCAAATTGATCAAACGAATTTTTGTCTTTGATTGTTGATCAACATTCCTTCACTTTATGTAAAGGGTGTACTTAACTGCCCCTATTTTTTCCAGAAAAGCTAAAAAAGTATTTTTAATACATTATTGCCTATAAGAAAATTTTATTTTGATGGTTGAAGGACTCTGAAAAAAGCTACAGGCTTTTTAAATTAGTAAAACACATGAATTTTTTCATTTTTTGATGTATAACATGATTCCACTCTGATTACAGTTCATATTACTGTACAAAAATGTTTCAATAAAATATCTACTGTTCAACAGAATTCCATCCCAAAAAGTTGTTATTGTATTAAAATGAAGTATATCGTCGGTTTTTTTTTCGTTGAAAAAGCGGACACGTCGATTTTAGTTGAAAAAGGGCACAGTTCGGGCCCGAGTTTAAATTACTATTATTTGAGTTGAGATCCACTGATACTGGAAAATACTGTCATACCTATCAAATAAGTTTTGCTCATGCTACTTTTTGTCACTTGGTTATGTACTCAGCATTATTTACAGTCAATAAGAACTACTAAAAATATTTTTACTGTACAAAAGTAATAAACATGTTTAAGATTTCTTTTTATAATATTGTTATAATAAAGAGACGATCCTCTATATTTCAGTTTTTGTCTTACTTATTTTCTGTAAATCCTAACGTTTATGATTTCCACAAGGCGTTCTCATTTTCTCAACCGCTCCTTATTCAAAAGCACGCGCGCAATCCGGGCAACCAATAATCGAGGCAGACCGCTACTGCGCAGACGCGAGTCCTTAGTTCGACTTTGGCGCTTTGGTTCTCACAACAATTCGCGTAATTTAGCGCGCAGTAATTTGTTGACATTTACTTGCGTCCAGTCGATTGAACAACTATTTATTGTTTCAAGAAAATATTGTTCATACGGATAAGGAAGTGTCGTATCAAATCGATATTTTTCATTTATATCGATTGTTTTATTATATTTCAAGTGGAATTGGACTGTAGTAATGACCACATTTTTGTTATCATACGTCAGCTTCAACTTTATAGATTGCGGTTAGAGTGAATATTTACAATGCCTTCTAAAAAGAAGAAGCCAGGGTCCAAAAGAAGACTTGTAAGACTAGCGTAAGTATAACATTGTCCGTTAATTTAATTTATTTAACATTTTCGTTAATCGGCTGGGAAAAATTGTTTTTGACGTTTTTTATTTCTAGTGCATATTTTTCGGCCTTGCCAGGCCAAAAAATAAAATACGCACGACGGCAGAAAGCAAAGAATGTCCCAGATCGCATGTAAATTGTAGCATTCGGCTCGGGTGACAATTTCGATTTTCGATTTTCCTGCCTAAAAATGTAATATACTATATGTATTACTGTAATCAATGCTAACTGAATTTCGCGTTTGTTTCTGGTTGAATGAGACTGGTTCTTCTGTTAAGTGTAAAAATTAAAACCCGGTATTTACTTAGAAAGGCGACGTTTCGAAGACTTTGTTTTGTCTTCCCTCTCAAGTCAAAGTAAAAGAAAATTAGTAAACGTAATTACACACAGCAAGTACATACAAATGGACAAGCAGGTTTTCACTGTGTTTAACCCACACAGCATGTATTAATTCTGAAAGGATTCTGAAAGAATACATGAAATAATTTTATTCTTTCCGAAATCATTCAGTGAAAGGTTTCTGTAATAATGCTATGTCCGGGGTATTTTCCTTTCAGAATTAATTCACTGAAATAATTCAAAAATAATTTATATTATCATTGCAAAATTTTTTCAATCAAAGATTCCTGAAAGGATTCATGGATTATTACCAAAAGGTTACTAAAAGATATTTCAAAATTATTTCTGAAATTATTTCTGAAAGGAAAATTCCCCGGACATAGTATTATTACAGAATCTTTTCAATGCAAGCTTTTTGTAAGAATTCATGAAATCATATTAAAAATTAATTAGAAAATATTATGGAAATATTACTAAAAACAAAAATTTCGAATTGATTACAAAATATTATGGAAATATTACTAAAAAGAAATTTCGAAGAGTATAAATCACGTATTATTGCAGAATCTTTTCAATGAAAGATGTCTGAAAGGATTCAGGAATTAATTTTGTGAATTAATTAGAAAATATTATGGAAATATTACTAAAAAGAAATTTCGAAGAGTATAAATCACGTATTATTGCAGAATTCTTTCAATGAAAGATGTCTGAAAGGATTCAGGAATTAATTTTGTGAATTAATTAGAAAATATTATGGAAATATTACTAACAAGAAATTTAGAAGAGGATAAATCCCGTATTATTACAGAATCCTTCTAATGAAAGATGTCTGAAAGGATTTAGGAATTAATTTTGTGAATTAATTAGAAAATATTATGGAAATATTACTAACACTAAATTTGGAAGAGGATAAATCCCGTATTATTACAGAATCCTTCCAATGAAAGATGTCTGAAAGGATTCAGGAATTAATATTGTGAATTAATTAGAAAATATTTTGTAAATATTACTAACAAAAAATTTCGAAGGTTATAAAATCCTGTATTATTGCAGAATCCTTTCAATGAAAGATTTTTGGAAGGATTCAGGAATTAATATTGTGAATTAATTAGAAAATATTTAGTAAATATTACTAACAATAAATTTCGAAGGGTATAAGGGTATAATCCCGTATTTGAAGGTACATTTTTATATTTTAGAATATTATTTAAATAATATTCTAACTATTTTTACATATATTCACATTGTTAATAATTTTACACTATTTTATCGCAGAAAAAAACGCAGAAAAATTTTTTACATGATGGAGATTCGAACCCGGGTCGCTCGGGTACTACGCAAATACGCTATCCATTACGCTATCGCTCGCTTGCTAGATCACTTCATTTTCATCATTATATACTGCAACATGAGTGACACGATAAATTAGAACATTTATTCTTAATATTACTTTATTTTTTAATATTAATTTTGATCAATTAATTCATAGTTATTTAATATTTTTAGTTTATTAAATATTGTATTAAGTGGATGTGAAACATGTATAAAGAGAGCTCTTCCTTACCGACGTTATAAGTTTTTGCATTTTTTTGATCTTACATTCAACTTTTGATGAATGAAGCTCTTCACTGCCCTCCGTAATTGCATAAATAATACACCTATGAATTTTTCAGAAATTCTGTTCATTATTTTTTATAAATAACTGGTAGAAAATTTTTGAACCCGTTTCCTGTAAAATCTATAACGAGCAATAACTTGAAAATTTACACATAGTGTATTTTTGTCATTGCGAAGGGCAATAAAGAGCCCTTTTCCCGAAATTCGATAAAAATAAAAAAATGATAATTGCATATAATGCAGAGATGAATAGGATGAGCTCTACCTTACCGACGTTATTATTATTTGCAGTGTTTTCCAATTTAGAATCAACTTTTAGAGTCAAAGGCTCTTTACTCTTGGCAGGCGTATAAATAATATTCCTGTCGATTTTCAGGGGACTTCTAAACATTGTGAAACTGAAAGAATACTATTATGAAAAATAATAAAAAATATTGCTTATTTTTAGTACCTATATTATTTATCTTTAAATGTTTTTTTTTCCTTTTATTTTAAGTTTTTATATTCTTACATTAACTTTTCAAATTAATATTTTTCGCAATTAGTAAATGTTTCAATCTATCTTAGTTCACAAAAACGAAAAATTATATACCCCGCACAAAATTTAATACGTTCTTTAATAGGATCATACGAATGTAGAAAACAATGGACGACTAAATCCGATCATTATCCAATCATTTCATTTTTTTCATTATATAGTGCAAAATGACTGACAAAATAAATTAGAATATTTATTTCTAATATTTCTTTACTTTTAATATTAACTTTGTTTAATTAGTATATACTTATTTAATAAGTTTTGTTTATTAAATATTGTAATAATTAGGACTTATTTGATTGAAAGGAATTTGAATTAAAAACAAAATAAATACATTATACAATGCCTCTTATATACGAACACTGCCCTCTTCGTGTTGAATAATTGTAATAATTTCTAAACTATTTTATGTTTTCTTTCAAAAAATCTTTTCAAGGTTCTTTCAGGAAGAATTTGTGTAAATATTTTTTTTGCTATTTTGTTTTAAAAAATTTTATTCTAAAAATCTTTTTCAAACGAATTCTAAATTATTTCTTGTATTAATTCACATGAGTTTCCCGGAAGATTTCATGAAATAATTCATGAAATGATTTTCAATAGATATTGAATTATTTTTGTGAATGATTAATTTATATCTTTCTGAAACTATTTCTGAATTATTTCATGATATAATTCTTGAAATGATTTCTGAATTGTTTTACGTTTTCTTTCAAAAAATCTTTTCAAGGTTCTTTCAAGAAGAATTCATGTAATTATTTTTTCGCTATTTTGTTTTAAAAAATTTTATTCCAAAAATCTTTTTCAAAGGAATTCTAAATTATTTCTTGTATTAATTCACATGAGTTTCCCAGAAGATTTCATGAAATAATTCATGAAAGGTTTTTGAATAGATCTTGAATTATTTTTGTGAATAATTAATTTGTATCTTTCTGAAATTATTTCTGAATTATTTGATGATATAATTCTTGAAATGATTTCTGAATTGTTTTATGTTTTCATTCAAAAAATCTTTTCAAGGTTCTTTCAGGAAGAATTCATGAAATTATTTTTTTCGCTATTTTGTTTTAAAAAATTTTATTCTAAAAATCTTTTTCAAAAGAATTTTAAATTATTTCATGTATTAATTCACACGAGTTTCGCGGAAGATTTCATAAAATAATTCATGAAAGGTTTTTGAATAGATATTGAATTATTTTTGAAAAATAATAATTTGTATTTTTTGAAATTATTTTTGAATTATTTCATGAAAGAATACTTGCAATAATTTCTGAACTATTTTATGTTTTCTTTCAAAAAATCTTCTCAAAGTCCTTTCAGAATTAATTCGTGTAATTATTTTTTTGTAAAATTTTTTCTTTTTTGGAAGATTTTTTAAAATATTTTGTAAGGGTTTCATATATTATTTTAAAAATTAATTTAAAATTCATTTTTTTTTCCTTTTAAAATCCTTTCTAAATCATTTCAATGTATTAATTCATGAATTATTTCATGTAATTATTTCAGTTTTCTTTCATGCTGTGAAATAAATAATGACTGCTTTGGTTTCATAAAATTCTTAACACGCATATTTCTAAAGAAATAATCCTTAGACACAAACTCAATATAGTTTTACGACAAATAATTATTTATTTCAATACACGAAATACATAATATAAAAATTCAGCTTTTTCTAATATCTCTGTACTTGAATATAAGTAAAATATTTACTCAATTTAAATGAATTTTCATCTTGGAGTAAATAATGATTTCTTTGGTTTCAATACATTTCTAAAACGCATTTTTGAAGATATAATTCTTTGACACTAATGAAATATAGTTTAAAAAGAAAGAATTATTTATTTCAATACTGGAAATACAGAATCCAAGAATAAAGCAATTTTTAATATCCCTGCACTCTAAACCCTAAAGTGTGAAAAATGTAAGTTTAAAGAGTAAAATGCAGATTTTATCAGTTTTAGAGGTAAATTTAAGAATTTTGCACTTTTGCAGAAGATTGAAGTCTACATTTTCTACTTTATAAAGTGTAAAACATTCTACTGATCTTTTAAAAGATTGATTTGATGTAATTACACTTTAGAAAAAGATTCAAATCTACGTTTTCCACTTTATAATGTGTAAAACATTGGACTGTTTGTTCAAACGATTAATGCGATATATTTACACTTTTGGAAAAGATTAAAATCTACGTTTTCTACTTTATAAAGTGTAAAGTTATTGCTAACCTTTTAAAAGATTGATTTCATCGATTTATACTTCTGCGGACTATTCTGAAGACTTTTACACTTTTGAGGGTAAATAAGTCACGTCACCGTGGGTTATTCAGTTATTCTCGATTTATTATATACGAAATGTGTGTGTTTTAATGATGGGATTTCAATTTCTGAAACAAATAGGTATAGCATTCGGAAAAGCATAAAAAACCTATATATTAAAAAATTTCTCTAGCTATTATTATTAATATAAAACGTGTTTTTTTAAAACCTTATAACTCCAAAACTAATCAGCCAATTTTCTTGAGAAAAATCATGATAATACAGAATATAAATAGCTAAAATCTATAAAAATTTGAATTCATGGTTTTGGTTAGTTTTTGAGGAAAAAATTGAAAAATGAAAAAAATGAGTTTTGTGTGTCCAACAATTACAGGAGTAAAATTGAATTAATCGCATAAAAATTTCTTCTAGAGATAAATATTGGATAGCTCTCGGCTGAGCTTTTTAGGTTAACTGATTGGTCCACAAATTTCAGAGATATATAAGATTATTTTAAAAAATTTTATTTTCAAATATTATTTTTTCTAGAACGGATCGATGAATCAGCTACACATTTATAGACAACTTTGTGTGTAATGTAAATTTCCGTATTTTACAAAGTATTTTGGGAAATACGTTTAAAACTACTTTTGGCTGTACTAAGATATTAATCGCATTCTCTCTTTTATTCATGGAATCATGAAATGTATACATAACTATGTATAGAGACAATTTTAGAATAATAATTACTTTATTATAATAAAAATAGAAAGAATAAAAATGAAACGCAAAAATATACATATAACATAGTCTCGCCGTAAAAAAAAGTGCATACAAGGAAAAATAATTATTTAAATAATTCTTAATCCCAAGTAGGCTGGGAATGCGTGTTCCACGCGTATACGGGAGTCCGTCAGACGTATATAAAAGGCAAAATAATTATTTAAATAATTCTTAACCCCAAGTAGGCGGGGGATGAGAGTTCCATGCGTATAGGGAGCGCGTCAGACGTGTATATATAGCAAAATAATTATTTAAATAATTATTAACCCCAAGTGGGCGGGGAAGCGACATCCACGCGTATACAGGAGCGCGTTAGACGGGTAAACATGGCAAAAAAATTCTTAAAATAATTCTTAACTCCAAGTTGGCCGGAAATGCGAGGTCCACGCGTAAACGGGAGCGCGTCAGACGTATATACATGGCAAAATAATCATTTAAATAATTCTTAACCCCAAGTCGGCGGGGACGCGAGATCCCCGCGTATATGGGAGTGTGTTAGACAATTATTCTAATAATTCTTAACCGCAAGTAGGTGGGGGATGCGAGTTCTACGCGTATACGGGAGCGCGTCAGACGTGTATACATGGCAAAATATTTATTTAAATAATTGTTAAACCCAAGTAGGCGAGGGATGAGAGTTCCACACGTATACAGGAGCCAGTTAGCCGTGCATTAAATGCAAAATAATTATTCAAAAAATCTTTACCGCAAGACAGCGGTTCCCGTTTACGCGTGGAACTCGCATCCACCGCCTTCTTGCGGTTAAGAATTATTTGAATAATGGTTTTACAATTAATGCACGCCTAACGCGCTCCCGTATTCGCGTGAATCTCGCATCCCCCGCCGACTTGGGGTGTGGAATTATATAAATAATTATTTTGCCATGTATTTACTTCTAATGCGTTCCCGTATACGCATGGAACTCGCATCCCGCGCCTACTTTGGGTTTGGAATTGTATAAATAATTATTTCGCCTTATATTTACTTCTAACGCGCTCCAGTACACGCATGGATCTCGCGTCCCCCGCCTACTTGGAGTTAACAATTATTT
Source organism: Torymus aiolomorphi (assembly GCA_036365515.1). NCBI lineage: Eukaryota > Metazoa > Arthropoda > Insecta > Hymenoptera > Torymidae > Torymus > Torymus aiolomorphi. Next base: position 147,283,661 of record CM070873.1, read on the forward strand.
AAATAAATATTTTGCTATGTATACACGTCTGACGCGCTCCCGTATACGCGTGGAACTCGCATCCCCCGCCTACTTTGGGTTTGGAATTATATAAATAATTATTTTGCCATGTATTCACATCTAACGCGCTCCGGTATACGTGTGGAACTCCCATCCCTCACCAACATAGGGTTAAGAATTATTTAAATAATTGTTTTGCCATGTATTCACGCCTACTGCGCTCCCGTATACTCGTGGAACTCTCATTCCCCGCCTACTTGGGGTTAAGAATTATTTAAATAATTATTTTCCATTTATGCACGTCTGACGCGCTCCCGTATACGCGTGGAACTCGCATCCCCAGGCTACTTGGGATTAAGAATTATTTAAATAATTATTTTTCCTTGTATGCACTTTTTTTTTACGGCGGGACTATGTTATATGTATATTTTTGCGTTTCATTTTTATTCTTTCTATTTTTATTATAATAAAGTAATTATTATTGTAAAATTGTCTCTATACATAGTTATGTATAAATTTCATGATTCCATGAATAAAAGAGAGAACGCTATTAATATCTTAGTACAGCCAAAAGTAGTGTTAAACGTATTTCCCGAAATACTTTGTAAAATACGGAAATTTACATTACACACAAAGTTGTCTATAAATGTGTAGCTGATTCATCGATCAGTTCTAGAAAAAGTACGATTTGAAAAAAAAATTTTAAAAATAATTTTATATATCTCTGAAATTTGTGGACCAATCAATTAACCTAAAAGAACTCTACCGAGAGCTATCCAATATTTATCTGTAGAAGAAATTTTTAAGAGATTAATGTAGTTTTACTCCTGTAATTGTTGGATATACAAAACTCATTTTTTTCATTTTTCAATTTTTTCCTCAAAAACTAACCAAAACAATGAATTCAAATTTGTATAGATTATAGCTATTTATATTCTGCATTATCATGATTTTTCTCAAGAAAATTGACTGATTAGTTTTGGAGTTATAAGGTTTTAAAAAAACACGTTTTATATTAATAATAATAGCTAGAGAATTTTTTTTAATATATAAGTTTTTTTAAGCTTTTCCGAATGCTATACCTATTTGATTCAGAAATTTAAATCGCATCATTAAAACACACACATTTCGTACATAATAAATCGAGAATAACTGAATAACTCACGGTGACGTGACTTATTTACCCTCAAAAGTGTAAAAGTCTTCAGAATAGTCCGCAGAAGTGTAAATCTATGAAACCAATCTTTTAAAAGGTTAGCGATTATACAAGCCTATTCTATATAATGCACAGCTCAAAAAGTGACTTTACTTTCACTGATAGAAACCGTGTATTATGACCGTATCAAAACACGTCAACTTTTTAAAATTTTTACTTTCTCTAGCAAAAATTGACAGTGTAAAAAAATGTTAAAAAGTGTAGAAAAGTGTAAAAAAGTATAAGTGTAATTAAACGTAGTTTGACCCGATATTTCGGACATATTTCACATCTTTTTACACTTATCTACACTTTCTTACATTTTTGTACACTTTTGTACATTTTATAAAATCTGGAAAAATCAGTAAAAATTTACAGTTTTCTAAACTTATTTACACTTTGTTGCATTTTTCTACATATTTTTTTCATTTTTCTACACTTCCCTAAAGTTAATAAAACTTTTATTAACCATAAATATCTATAAAGATAAAAAAAATGTTTTTTTTTTTAATTTGCTTAAGTAATCTTTTAACAATTAAACATAAAATATTTCTAAATTGTTTTACGTTTTCTTCCAAAAAATCTTTTCAAGGTCTTTTCAGACAAAATTCTTGTTATTATTTTTTGCGATATTTTATTTACAAAAATTTTATTTACAAAAATTTAATTAGAAAAATTATTTCCAAAAGATTTCGAAATTATTTCTTGTATTCATTCACAAGAGTTTACTGGAAGATTTCATACAATAAGTCATGAAAGGTTTTTGAATAGATATTGAATTATTTTTGTAAAATAATAATTTGTATCTTTCTGAAATTATTTCTGAATTATATCATGATAGAATACTTGAAGTAATTTCTGAATAATTTTAAATCCTATTCTTTTTAGAAAAATATTATTGCAAACATTATAATTAATGAATTCTAAATTACTTCATATATTAATTCACGCTAGTTTACTGTAAGATTTCATTAATTAATTCATAAAAGGTTTTTGAATGAATACTGAATTATTCTTCTGAAATATGCTTTGTATCATTTTGAAATTATTTCTGAATTATTTCATGATAGAATCCTTCAAATAATTTCTAAATTGTATAATGTTTTCTTTAAAAAAATCTTTTCAAAGTCCTTTCAGAAAAAATTCGTGTAATTATTTTTAACGCTATATTTATTAAAAAAAATTTTATTACAAAAATTTTTTTCAAAAGTATTCTAAATTATATCTTGCATTAATTCGCACGAGTTTACTGAAAGATTTCACGAAATAACTCGTGAAAGGTCTTTGAATAGTTATTGAATTATTTTTGTGAAATATGGCTTTGTATCTTTCTGAAATTATTTCTGAATTATTTCATGATTTAATTCTTGAAATGGCTTTTTATATTGTTAAATGTTTTCTTTCAAAACATCTTTTCAATGTCCTTTCAGAAAGAATTCCTGTAATTATTTTTTTCGCTACTTTATTAAAAAAAAAATTTATTCCAAAAATGTTTTTCAAAAGAATTCAAAATTATTTCTTGTATTAATTCACACGAGTTTCCCCGGAAGATTTCATGAAATAATTCATGTAAGATTTTTGAATAGATATTGAATTATTTTTGTGAATGATTAATTTGTATCTTTCTGAAATTATTTCTGAATTATTTCGTGATATAATTCTTGACATGATTGCTGAATTGTTTTATGTTTTCTTTCAAAAAATCTTTTCAAGGTTCTTTCAGAAAGAATTCGTGTAATTATTTTTTTCGCTATTTTGTTTTAAAAAATTTTATTCTAAAAATCTTTTTCAAAAGAATTCAAAATTATTTCTTGTATCAATTCACACGAGTTTCCCGGAAGATTTCATAAAATAATTCATGAAAGGTTTTTGAATAGATATTGAATTATTTTTGTAAAATAATAATTTGTATCTTTTTGAAATTATTTCTGAATTATTTCATGAAAGAATACTTGCAATAATTTCGAAATTATTTTATGTTTTCTTTCAAAAAATCTTTTCAAAGTCCTTTCAGAATTAATTCGTGTAATTATTTTTTGGTAAAACTTTTTTTTTTTTTTGGAAGATTTTTGAAAGTATTTTGTAAGGATTCCATATATTATTTTAAAAATTAATTTAAAATTCATTTTTTTTTCCTTTTAAAATCCTTTCTAAATCATTTCAATGTATTAATTCATGAATTATTTCATGTAATTATTTCAGTTTTCTTTCATGCTGTGTGGGAATCACTTTTTTTTACTTTGACTTGAGAAGGAGGACAAAAGAAAGCATTCAAAACGTCTTTTTAACCTTTAGACTGCCGGAATTACTAAATATATAATTACAACCTGTGATCGGAACTTTACATAGGTTATGTCTAAGATGTATAACATTTTAGGCACTTTCTAAGGGGATTGAAGCTCTTCAATTCCTGGCAACCTAGTTAACAAAAGACCGGGTTATTGCCGGGTTTTTTTTTACCCTTTTAGCAACTGAGACCGGTACACTGAGAAAATAAATTCTGCCGAACTGTTGAACAAAAACAACGGAAAATCGGATTACATGATCTTTGGCTGTATACCTCCACGAGCAGCCATCAAGCATATGTTTTGTGAACGTTTTCGTTAAATACTCGGAAATTCGTGCAGTCACGCAAGTTGAAATTTCACGTACAGCTTTTTAAGGTTTTATTAACCAATACGTTATCTATAATTTTGTATTGCTCTTGCTGCATTTTCTTAATATTGCACTCTGCATTTTTACAAAATTTCATTCAGAGTACAGTATTTACATACGCTGGGGACACGATAGCTGTGTTTTTTCCAAAAATATTTAATAACTATTTGATTACATAAAACCCGTATTTTCGATAAGTAGGAATCTGTATTTTTCTCATTTTATGTAATTTTAGAATATATCTTAAAAATAAAATTTCTGAGTACATTACTTGCATGCACGGAGAGCTTGTCAGACGTGTTTTTCCAAATAAACATTCGAAAAATAATTTATTATATAATGAATTTCGATTAATTTTAGACCTCACATCGATTTTAAAAAGAACTTATCGAAGCATCGTCACTTAGAATTAAATCCGATGATTTCTGCGCCATTTTTCTCACTCGCTTGGCTCGTGCGAAAAACGTCTCATGCGGTAAATAATTACCTTCCAGACCCGTATCGTAATGTACTATTATCGCACTAGTGTCGAAATGTACTAATATATAACTTTAAAAATAGAAATTGAAAGTAGAAAAAGAGAGCTTTCAACTTTTTTCAGAATCAAAAACTATTATTTTTTTCGAAACATTGAGAACAATGATTTATTCAAAATTACTAATATATAGTAACGTCGAAATAACTTGCAATATAAAAAGAATTACTACATTTCGTAGTAAAAATTGATATGTATATCGCAATTTTTACTATAAAGTATAGTAATTGCTTTAATATTTCAAGTATGTCTCAACGTAAAAGTAGGCGTAAAAATGTACAAGGATCTGCTTCTTTATTTCGCTCGTATTTAAGTGCATTTTCTTTGCTCAACTTCAAACTATCATAGCTTTCGCTAAAATTAATATTGTTTAATTCTGATAAATATACATAAAAGCTCTCTTTCTAGATTCATTTTCGATTTTTAAAGTTGTAAATACAATTTTTTTATTGTTTGATTAATGATTGAAGAAAAGTCAATTTTTCAAAATTTGTTTAAAAATAAAACTCGAAATATCCATAACTTAAGATTTTAGAGCATACCAATCCATGGAATTTCTCATACATAAAAAGAATGTTTTACCTCGTACATTCCACCAGCGCCGTCATGCGGAGGCAAAGCCTCATAGTTATATTGCAGCTTCGATAGAAATTTTCCAAAATTATAAACAATGGCTTCCTCCTAGAGGAAGCTTTGTGATAGTAATTTTGTGAGTTGTTGTAAAAACATGTTATAATTGTTTTTGAAGGTGTTAGGAATGAAAATATATGGTTTTTGAAAAATGTGTATGCATGTGTGTGTGTGTGTGTGTGGGGGTGTGTGTGTGTGTGTGTGTGTGTGTGCGTGTGTGTGCATACGCCTGGATCTCAGCTTCTACTCGATCGATTTTAACCGGACGGATCTAATTTTCTTTGTTTTTTTTGTGTGATGGCGGGTAAAAAATTCGTTTTTTGATTCGCCGATGCGTTTTTGTTTTATTACGAATTTTCGATTTTCTCAAAATTGATTTTTGCTTTGTTTTAATGATAAGATTGAGGTATTTGAATCGAATGGATAGCATTGCCTGGATTTCAGCTTTTACTCAACGGATTTCAGTTGTTCCGAGCTCATTTTTTTGTTTTTTTTTTGTGATTGCAGGCCAAAATCCGTTTTTTGTTTTGTAGATTCGTTTTTGTTTTATGGAGAATTTTTGCTTTTTCTTACTCATAGAATTGTAATATTTTAATCGGATCAACGCCAATCGAAGGAGGATGAAAGTAACTATATAAAAACAAAATTCCTTTCGCTATTCCCGTTCTTTTGGTTTTAACAAAAACGTCTTTTTTTAAAAAGAAGTTATAACTTTTAAACTAATCGGTCAAGTGACAAAAATCATGAAAGTATATAATATTAATATCTATAAGTTGTGTAAATTTTAATTAATTCTATCGACTGGTTATCAAGAGAAAAATTAAAAACTCGACAATAAAGTTTGAATTGTAAATAATTATGTTTAATGGCTTTTTTATTTTATTTAGTGTTACAGTCATATTTAATGCATTGTTCGTTATAACTTTATGTTTCACGTTAACTGGAATAGAAAATACGAATCCTATAAGAATAACTAACATGTATACAATCGGGGGATTCCCTGCTGATTGACTAAGTTTGTACCAAGCTATAGCTGCAAACCTACGGCTGAAAATACATCTTCGAACTTGACAAATTCGTATCGGAACTAGTGATGTGAAATGACCGTCTTTTTGAGACTTTCAAATGACCAAAAAAAAAACAGTCCATTGATCATCTGTGCTCGTCAGAAATTTTTTAAAAATCTGTATGTGAAATCCGTCTTTTTAAAAACAGTCATGTCATAATCACGAACCGTCGGAAGACGGTCATTTTACATCTATATAGGTGCCGCACCATAATAGTTTGTAGAATAATAGTTTGTAAATAATAAATAATAAAATAATTCCATAAAATATTATTATTAAAATAATAAAATAAAATAATTACTTATTACATTTTTATTTATTTTACAAATATTTGTACTTGTCAAAATTTTTAGAAAGAATTATATTAACATTGTTAAATATAATATTAAATATAATTAAGTACTCCATCACTTTTCACTTACTATATAATGTTAAGAATAAGAGCAATTCTAATCTTTACAAGCTTTGCTTCCCGCTCGTTTATTCCTTGGAACGAGGTTTGACAGTCAGGAAAATTGTCTTAAATTTTCTGAACGTCGTGGGACAGTCTTAAGACCATCGAGAGACCAAAAAATGACTGTCACTCTGACGGGCTCACATCACTAATCGGAACGTACCTCAAAACTTCGTTCACCAACAGAAAATCCCCCGATTCTGTACGTGTTACTTATTCTTAATTGATTGCGCATGCTGTTTTGTGGGAGCGGAACGCATGTGAACCCTCAACGATACGACGATAATTTAGGCCTTCTTTTCCTAAAACCTTATTTTAGCGCCTAAAACAAGGCCTTTTTTAAAAAAAGGATCTTGTTTTAGACCCTCCTCTAATCTCGAAATCTACTGATTTGAGATTGTAAAAAAGTTGTAGGATTTCGGACGAGGATTCTATTTGTGATTTCAAACTCGACCTCCACCTTCAAAGTATTTTGTACAAGACATTTTTATATCAGATCAGTAGTTTCTGAGCTCAGGGGTAGGTACGATACGTTTTGAACACCCTGTATATTAATAGCATAAAATTTTAAACATATAAGCGTCCACTCACTGGCAGAGGGAGCGCTCCGTGGCTCAGTTAGCAAGACGCTTGCTTTCGGATACACGGCTGCTCAGGAGGTGCCGACAGTTCGATTCCCGGTCGGGGGCGAAGCATTTTTTCGGAGATTTTTTCTCCGAGTTCTTCGTCTACCGACGAGAATCTTATTCGGAACCTCGATCCGGGTCGTCATTGAAATAGTACATTTCGACACGGGTGGGGAAGTCGATTATTTAGCTGGTGTGACTTTTTGCACGAGCGAAGCGAGTGCGAAAAAGCCACACCAGCTAAATAATCGACTTGCGCACTAGTTTCGAACGGTATTTTATACCACGAGCGCCGAAAAATCACATCAAAATTGCGATTTTGAGGTTAGAGTGGTATAAAAGGATTTTTCCTGATTGCATGGGCTGAAGAATTCATTACAGCATATATGCCGCGCTGTATTGGCCGGTTGGCTGATCGTCCGTTTCAGCAGGAACCTTCCTTGACGGCGACCCGGTAGCTCAAACGGGTTTTTCGTTCGGGAGGTAGACAGATCGATTATAGGGGAGAGCGGGGCAAAATGGTGACATTTGAGACATTATGAACAGTAGTTTTCTTCCTGAAATAAAATTGGAACTTTTTTCAAAAAAGCAAATTGCTAATATAATTTTGAATACTTTGAGATTCACCAGGTGAAAGCTCAATTTGTTGTATAAAATAGAAAATTCATAGCAATAAATTAATATTTTGCGTTTTGATGAGTCGTAAAGTGTTCATTTTGCCTCTATAGTTAAGAGTCTTCTTAACATACGTGCGTACCATTTTAAATTAATATTTACATAAACTGTAAGTAATTAATAACTAATTACGACTAGAAAGCCACTAAACATTGCAATCCGATCGTGCTCCAATCTACATGTTCAGCGCTTATGATACCTAGGTTATGTTTACACAGCGAAACCGCCGCGGACTGTTCATTTTACCTCTCTCATAGTGTCCAATTTGCCTCCAAAGAGCCCTGTTTTCAAAAACTTATAAATTATTAAAAGAGACCATCAAGTTGAAAAAAAACGGACACGACACAGGAAGACTTGAATATTCGATTAGAACAGTTTTCAAGTGTTACGAAAAGATTATTTTTTAAATGCGTCGTAAAGTTGGAGATGACAAGTCTCCTTTGGTTGTACTGTGACAGAGCTATTTTTTTATTTATAAAATCCATTATCCACGAACTTTTTCATATTATTTTCGTGTTCAGCGGGTATTTTTATCGGGGTTAAAAAAAATTAGAATTTTGCATCCTTTATTTTTTTTATATTCCAAGTGTTCATAATGCCTCGTGTACATCATGACCCGCTCTCCCCTATGCTAATCTTGTCTTTACCAACTGCTGTTTCTCGTATGGGTTTTTCCCAGGCACTAAGCTAGGGTTTCTCCATACCCTCGGCGAATGCGGACGCAGCAGTTAACTAGGTTGCCTTCCTATATTCCATGACCAAGATTCTGCTAGTAGGATACATTGAACAGGATTATAGAAGGATTAGACAAGCCACGAATTTCAAAAGGATCTAATATACTACAAGGATTTGAGTACATGCCTGATCAGGGAATAACTCATTGGGGGGGGGGGGGCTGGCAGAGAAAAGGTTATCTTTGCTCAAATCGCACCAGTTAAAATAGCTTATGTGCACTTAATCTAAAACCGCCTAGCTCTCAAGGAGTTTATACCTGAATGTTGGATAGAAACAGCGTAAATTAGGGTTACGTGACTTTTCTTCTGAACTAAAGTACTAAAAACTCCGGCAGTTTTTACTTGAGTGCAGCGAATGATCTTATCCGTCCTTCTGTCGGATGCCATACATTGTTTTGACCCTAAATTTAAGCGGTTTTAGATTTTTTTTATCTCAATGCAATAACCAGTCATTGATACTCACGAAGTGTCTTTTGTTAAAATTTAACGACTTCGTTATTGTTTATCATAATATAAACATTGTAATTTTCAAGTTTAAAATCAAATTAAAAATTAAATAAATTTTTCCCTGATGATGTATAATATTTGAACCGTATTAATAAAGGTTTTGATTTGTAAATTAGTTACTTAAGTAGTCACAATTCCGTGTGCACCTGAGGATGTGGCACCGTATTTAACTTTTCTTTTATTATAAAAAAATTGTTTTGCTGGTTAATAAATTTTATTCTATTTTTGTTACTGATCTTACTATTTTCTCGAACACAAAATATATTAGCCTTATAGCTTGTTTCGTTAGTGTCAGTGTGATTGGCTTTTTGTTAACCCTTTCATTTATCCATAATTTTACTATATCTTTTTGACGTTCCGGCAATATATTTTTTGTCTATTATTTTCGACTTTAAATAATAGTCGTTATTCAATCTTCGGGTAAGGTGAACATAAGTATACTTATATTCCGCTTTTTCACCCTATGCGAAAGTTGAATTACGACAATGAATTTGAATTACAATTTACACTAATTACATTCTTTTTTTCAGGCGGGAATCAAAATTGCAAGTTAAAAATGCGGTTGGAAAATGTGATTTACGCGATAATATTAGTGAAGTAATTGAAGTAGTTGAAATTATTGAAACATATGATAACTTAACAAAAAATGAGGAAAACGTTTGCATCACAGTTGAAAATACTACTTGCAATGATCAAAATAATTATGACGTGTCATATTCTGTAAACAGTAAAATCGAATTGTTTTCTGATCAAAAACAACAAATAAATACTAATTATGAAGTAATTGGCATAGGAAATGAAATCATTTCGAGTTCAAAAGAAAATTGTATAATTACTACTATAGATAATGTATCTCAAAATGAGGCAACTGCAATTGCTAACGTTTCTGATCATTTCTTAAATGAGTTAAATATGAAAGGCAGACAGATAGTCGATATTGACTATTTTTTGAAAGCTTTTGTTAATCTCTACAAAACACATTCATTAACTAAGTGTAATAAGGTTGATCTAATTGCTACTAAGTCTGTAGATAAAGGTTTAGGAACAAAAATATTTTTTGAATGCAGAAATTGTAAATTTCAAAAATGGATTTCGTCCGAAAAGGAAAAGCAGAAAAGTTTCCCCATTAACGTGATGAGTGTTCTAGCAACAGTGGTTAGTGGTGCTGGTTATGAAGGTATACGGCAACTATGTGCAGGAATGAATATATCATGCATGTCGAGCTTTACATATATAAAGCTTAGAAAATCATTAGTACCTATTATAGAGCAAGCAGCAAAGGATGAAATGAAAAAAGCTGGTGACATGGAAAGAGATATTGCAATAAAAAAAGGAAATTTTATAAATGGAATTCCTTGGATAGAAGTCGAAGGAGACGGCGGATATGGTAAAAGAAGTTATAGATCTGGTAAGCATGATTCCTTGTTATGTGTCGGCGTCATTATCGGCGTTGAAACGAAAAAGGTTCTCTCTGTAGAAGTACGTCAAAAATTTTGTTTGGTATGCTTCAAAGCATCAAAACGTAAAGCAAAACCACGTGCACACAGGTGTTTCAAGAATTGGAATTATAACAAAAGTTCTTCTAGTATGGAAACCGATTATATTTTAAAAGGCTTTCAGAAGAGTGTAGAAACACATAATTTAATATATAAAATATATATTGGTGATGGAGACAATGCAACCTACAAATCTTTGCTAGATAATGATGTTTATGGAAAGTATGGTGTTCGTGTTGGTCGATTATATTGTTATAATCATTTATTTAGGAATATGTGTAATAAAATTGTCGATTCATCAAAAGGCAAAATCAATAGAAGCAAAGTGACTGGTAATATTTTAAGTTTTCGAAACTTTATTAAGAAATCAGCTTTCAGAGTTCGCAAAGCAATAATGTTTCATGTAAATAGACGTATAAAAGAAAATAGCTCAGAACAAGAAAAAGTAAAAGAATTACAAAGAGATATTTTAAATGTTGTAAATCACGTTTTTGGACAACATAATAATTGCAAGAGTCGAGACTTAACTTGCAGTGTAACAAAAAAGCAGAAAAATTGGATCCCTATTTTAAAAGCTTGTAATGTTTATGAAACAATAAAAGATGCAGTTACAAAGGTTAGCTATTTTGCAAAAAGCTTATTACGTAAAGTGACAACTAATGCTTCAGAAAACTATAATTCGAGAGTTGCAAAAGTTATTGATGGAAAACGCAAAAATCACGCTTTTGCGGATTCTTATTATTCAAGATGTTTAATTGCGGCAATACAATATAATACTGGAGCAGTATACACAGCATTAAGTAAATATATCCCGGAAGATTTTGATGTTGCTATTCATGTAGAGGAAGAAACACAGCTAAAATACTCGGGAATAGAGTATCAAGGGAATCAAGAGGTAGACAAAAGAAAAAATTTTCTTTTGGTGACGATGACAAACATTATGGAGATAATCATGAAGAGCCTGATGTTTCAAAGGAAATATATGATGAACTAGTTCGTGCTCATTTCCAGCAGTTAGAAATAGATAGAGACAATCGAGAAGAAATTGAACGAAATACAGTAAAACAGAACGAATCGGATGAGTGGTATGAGCGAAGAAGGAAGTTATTGACGGCATCTAAATTTGGCATACTTTGCAAAGCGAGAGATACAACATCCTGTAAAGTCAATGTTATGAGTATATTATATCCTATTCCATTAGATTTACCTCAGCTACATTATGGGCATGAAATGGAGAAAATCGCTATTTCTTTAGTAGAAAAGAAAATGAACATTAAAATCGAACCAGCAGGTTTACTGATCGATATTGAGAAACCATATTTAGCCGCAAGCTTAGATGGAAAGATAAGTGAAGATGGAATGATTGAAATAAAATCGCCATATGTCGCCCGATATTTGACACCTTTACAAGCTATAAAAGAAATCAAAATTGTTAGGGATATCTTCCAGCCTAAAACTATAAAAAAATTAAATAGAACACATAATTATTATTATCAAGTTCAAGGATCACTTCATATAAGTGGAAGAAAATATTGTTTATTCATTCTGTACACACCAAAAGGTATTCACATCGTAAGGGAAGAATACGACAGACAATTCTGGGAGTTCAAAATGGAACCGAAGTTAACGAGATTTTACATGGAATGTTTATTACCAGAAATCGTTGATAGCCGCGTACGTAGAAACATGCCTATCAAAGAACCAAGTTATATTATAAATGCTTTAAAAGAAAAAGAAGATCGAAGTTCATATCGACTTTCCCAACAACAATTACAAAGAAATAATAAGGGTAAACAGATCTCACAACAAAAAAAGTCTAAGAACGATAAAATCGATATAACTGTGACTGAAAATAAAAATAAGCATGAAACCTATTATATTGATGGGGTACAGGAAACTGATGCAAAAACAGTTTTAAAACCTGCTCAATCTAAAGTGAAAAAAAATTCCATAATTAATAAAATGAGAAAGGAATTACAAAAAATATCTAATATTCAATCACGAAAGAGAAAAAATGATGAATCATCTTCAAATCTAAATATTAAAAGACAAAATTTAACAAACCACCACAATATATCTCAAAATGAAGAAATTTGTGAGGATCCACATTCTGCTTTGAGTAATGAGGAATGTCAAGCAGACATTGATATATGCAATTCAACAATAAATATTAATGAGGTTATTTCAAATATAATGAACATTGACGACTTGTTAGACGATGCTACTATTGAAACATTTATGAAATTAGTTAGACGTAATTTACCTGATTATGAAATTCACGTTGTTCAACATTTTGTTTATTGGAAGTTACTGAAACCTCCAAGTAAAATTAAACATATTCAAATTGTGGGAGGTAACCGGTATCATCATTGTATATGCATATATTTTAATGGATCTAATTTGTTTATTTATGATAGCCTTAATCGTTTAGAATACGAATTTCTGCATGAAGATGAAGAACAATATCTACAAACTCGGTATAATAACATTAGACCAGATGAAATAGTATTTATTCCTGTGACAAGACAACCAGACTCTGTCAGTTGTGGTGTTTATCCAGCTGCGTTTGTCACTGAAATAGCTTTAGGTACAGACCCTTCGATGATAAGTTATTCTCAAAATGCTTTGCTAATGAGACAACACTTAGTTAAGATAATAAGCAATCGCCAATTACAACGTTTTCCTCGAGCATGACATACATAATAATTGCATGTATTTACATATTGTATGTAGTAGTAGTAATAGTAGTAGAAGTATTAATTTGTAGCTAGTTTGACTACCTATTTGTAAGTTAAATGTAATGTAGAAGCATGCTTTTCTTTCAATAATTTTTCATTACTTATTAATCAGTATTTAATAGCATGGTATGAGCATGATTTTAATATTTTAACAAAGTACCATTGACAGTTGTTTATATGTACATAAAAGAAGCCTGTCTAGTGCAGGGGTGGTGGAGGGCTTTTCAACTAAAATCATGTATAATAATATAACGATCACATTTTACCGTGATATATCAATCATCACATCAAATAAGAAAAGAATAAGACAATATTAATAAAAAATCATACTAAAAGAACTATACATATATCCATAATGGCAATCATAATATGTTATATATAAAAGAGGCCTGTCTAGTACAGGGGTGGAGGAGGGTTTTTATATTCAAAGCATAAAAGTTAATTCAAAACTTTTCATCATAAATCATAAGTAATACTATTATTGTATTTAATAATCATAGTATTTTATTGCAAGATGACACCCTGTTAAATATGATGTCACACAATTTGTATTTTCCTGTGCTGTCTTAAAATGCATGACTTCACTTACTTTCTGCCATATAAAACTTAAAATATTAATGATAAAAACAATCATCCTATTTTAAAAAAATGATGGATTTGTTATCATATCAATTTATTCGTGATTTGGTTGGTGGGAGTAATGGTTTACTATGTTACAAAAAGAAAAGTGGCGCGAAGCGTGCTTAGCGATGACTAGTACTAATAGAATATTTATATGCATGATAGCAATGAAATTGCTTTATAAAAATGAAAAAAGGTACTGCCTCAAAAAAATTGTTACTTTTTAAGTTTTATTCTATAAATACACGTTACTAATGGTATTTATAGAATATGGATTTAGAAGAATGAGAAGACAAGAAATGGATTAACTTGCTGTCGTCGATCATTTCCAGGTGTTCCAAATATTGTTTTTTTGTACGTTGATAAATTAATTAGGTAAGATATGTCATCTATATTTGTTATGTAAAATGATAAAAATGTTTACTTGTTTTTATTATATGTTATAGGTGCAAGTAGGAATCTACTATAATATTCATCGTATTAAAAAATAAGGGTTGTCAGAGCCCATAGCACACAGTTACCGACGTTTAACAACTGTTTTATATGAACCGTATATTAAGATGGTAATGTAAACAATCTTCATTTATAGTATATGCTTTTTTTTTATAGTACATTTGATACTGGCACGAAAGAAGGTTATTTACCTCATGTGACGTTTTTTTTCGAGCAAAGTTATAAGCTCGTAAAAATTCTACTACTTCTGTTCTGATTTTTTGCATTTTTATACAGTTTTTAACATTTTATCACAATTTTTTACATAAATAGAATTTTTATATTAATAGAATTCATTACTCTTTAGAATTTTAAAAATGTAACAATTTGTAATGAAATATAAACAATTATGTAAAAAAATATAAACTGTTACAGATTCTAAAAAATGATTACGTTTACTAACATTTATGTGAAAATAAAGGTCAAAAATAAAAAATTTATAAAAATGGAAAATTCTGTAAGAAAATATAACTGTTATAAGATTATAAGTACTTTTTGCATTTTAAGAACCTTGTACCACGTAAGGTTATATTTTATACAGGTATTTTCCTCGCCGGTAAAGCCTGTCTACACTATGTGAGAAGCGCGACTGCAGCCTATCACAACTTCATTGGAGCGGTAAACACTCTTTCCGTCTCCTCGAGTCAAGCTGTGATTGCTGCTGCAGTCACGCTGCTAGTAATAGCTCGCATGCACTTATTGCATATCGACGGCTGAGAGGAAGAAAAACGTATCTCGGCGCGCGGATGAAGAACAACGTATCTCGGTGCGCGAATGAAGAACGACGTATCTCGGCGCGAGGTTGAAGAACAACGTATCTCAGCGCGAAGATGATGAACGACGTATCTCGGCGCGAGGACGAAGAACGTCGTATCTCGGCGCTTTTACGGCCAGTACGTGGCCAGTATACGGCGAAATACGTCTTTCGTCATTCTCGCGCCGAGATACGTCGTTCTTCATCCTCGCGCCGAGATACGTCGTTCTTCATCCGCGTGCCGAGATACGTTCTTCTTCCTCTCAGCCGTCGATATAGTGTAGATACGGCCTAAGCGACAGGACGTCTGCCTCAGTTATGCCGGCTATGCGCGTACAGAATCGTCGCGAAAGAGGAAAATAGGGTCGTTCTACATCGGTATGCCTGACACCGCAATACTACACCGTAAAATACTAGAGATGTATACCTATACACGGAAAGAAGGATTCACAAATTTTAAGCAAAATCTAAGTTTCCCTTTAACTTTTGTGCTTAGATTTTGCTGAATAATGGTATACACTGGTTTTCGAGGTAGCTGATCAAAATTTTGCTATAATTACACTTTCGAAATTGAAAATGGCTGATCCAATATCGCGGTTAATATTGAAAAAATGCTTAGGTTTTCTTTAAAATTGTATTACAGTGTTTTTCGAGGTCGTGATCACAATCTTGCTATCAGATTTTCGAAATTGAAAATGGCTGTCAAAAGTCTGAGGAAAGCTTAGATTTTGCTTGAAATTTGTATACAAGGATTTTCGTGATCACTGATCACGATCTTGTCATCAGACTTTCGAAATTCAAAATGACAGATCCAATATGGCCTTTGAAAGTTCGAAGAAACTTACATTTTGCTGAAAAGTGGTATAGACGGGGTTTTCGAGGTCGCTGGTCAAAATATTGCTAATAGACATTCGAAATTCAAAGTAGCTGATCCAATACGAGGGTCAAAAGTTCGAAGAAACTTATATTTTGCTGAAAAATGGTATAGACGGGCTTATGTAGGTCGCTGATCAAGATTTTGCTATTAGACTTTCGAAATACCAAATGGCGGATCCAATAGGAGAAATAAAAAGGGGGGATCCAATACGACGGTGCAAAATTCGAAAAGAGATTAGAGTTTCCTGAAAATTTGTATAGGTACGCCCCGTGTAAAACGACTCTAAGATACAGAGCGATTATCCCGCCGACATATATACGCGCAAGTACATGTGATTCTATGAATATATTGTAATAGCTGAGGGGCTAGCCATATCACGAAGAGAAGTGTTCACAGCTCCGCGCCGTACCGCCGTCAGGCTACTGCGCCGATCACCTTGTTTTGCCGTGCCGCCCGCTTTTTTTCGGATGAGCTCGGGCCGCGCCTTCGACCATATACTACTGGGTGTAGCGTTCAAGCGGGCGAGCGCGTTACCAGCTGAAGAGAGAGATAGGGCCTTCACACAGCTCTGAGTTACAGATACAGTGAGACACAGATACAAACAATAACATGGGTTTCTATATCTATATATATTAGTTACAAGTCAGATACAAAGGAACAAGAGATTTGTAACCCATGTATCCGTTTGTTCCTCATATGTATAGATATAGTAACCCATGTTATTGTTTGTATCTGTGTCTCACTGTATCTGTAACTCAGAGCTGTGTGAAGGGCCATAGCATGTAACTTCATAGCTGCTATCTCTCTCTTCAGCTGGTAACGCGCTCGCCCGCTTGAACGCTACCTCCAGTATTATATGCTAGAAGGGCCGCGCGCGCGTCTTTTCGTCCGGCTGCGTTACTACTTGGTCCCTGATTCAGCCATCAACCAATCAGCAATCAAATCTACAAGAAGTAAAGCACCTCACAGCACTTATGTGACTAGCCCTTGATTCTAACCTAGCGGAACGCATGTCACGCGTACCGTGTACGTCAAGAAATATGTAGTAGTGTACCCCATGTGTCTTTACGAAGAAAATATTGTTTTCAAAATTTTACTCAGAAATTTAAATAGAATTGGATCAATATGAAAAAGAAAAAAAAGTCAGACAACATGGGGAAAGAAAAAGGATTGCCGACCAAAACGAAAATACTTCACCGAATTTCGGTTTACCGGCTCCTAAGCAAAATCCTGTAAGGTTTGATAGACAAATTGTTTATGCATGCACATTTTAGTAAATATCTGACCTTTCATGTTTTTTTATAGTTTTTACAGGGGCTACGAGTTCCTCATATAGATTCATTTAATTACATGACTGAAACTGGCCTTGCAGAAGCTATGAAAACTCTACTTCCAGTGTATTTGACTTTGGAAAATAGTGATAGAGTAGAAATAAGAATAGAGGACACCAATATTGAGCCACCAACGATCCTCAGTGGAACAATTGGTGTAAGAAATCACAAAGTATATCCCACTGAATGCAGACAGCGAGCTGCTACTTATAAAGGCAAACTGAATATTAAAGTTGGTCGGTTAATATTAAACAACAAGAAACATTGGAGAAAAATTTAGGAGAAATCCCAATTATGGTTAAGATAAATTAAAACATTTTTTTATCATTTTGTTGTGATTTGTTAGTGTTTATTTAGACTGATATTACTTATGTCAATGTATGTTATATTTATTTAGTCTAACAAGTACAGAAATAACAAAAATATTAAATTTGTATACAAATCAAACAAAAGAAACTATTAAAATCATGCTCCATGTTGTCCGTAGCGCAGGAGAGCTGTACACATTGCAACTCCAGAGGCACATCACAACTTTCATTTGACCTGGAGAATTTCTACACAGCTCGGTGACTTGGAACAAACCGACATTTCGTTGCAGCTTCGCCAACACTTCTTCATTCTATTTCATAAATAACCTGTCAAGCTCTAGACAGAAGGAAATTTAGAGATTAAGTTTAGCTATGCTACGTAGTAAAGTCTCAATCTAAAGCAAAGTACTTACTCGAGTTGGTCGCACGAATGTGGACTTCATTCAACTGCACCATCGCTATAATTTCTCCAACGTATAGCTAGTATCCTGTGGTCGAAAGATCGCAGTCATACTAGTCAGCTGTCTGTCACATCATCTGCTCGTTTCCAGTTCATACGCCCGATTCCTCAGCAACAGGCTCAGTCGTCAGAAGATTGCATAAAATACCTATAGATTATAAAGAATTTCACTCTAGAATCCCTTTAAATGTTTACATGAAACCTTCTAAAATTCCCTCTTATTTTGTATACTAATAAAGAAAATTTTTAATGAAACTTGAAGAAAGAGCATCGCAACATGTGTGCAAGTATTAGATTTAAGTCGATCTTGGTATTCTTTCGATTACCAATAGAGTTTTTTATTGATAATGGAATCACTACATACAACTACATTGTTTAGTAACTATACTTGCAGGTATCACTAACCCAACCAACTGTATATCTACATCAGGAGAATCTGTGGCTTAGGTTACTTGTTAGAAAGAAAATCTAGCACTGGCAAAGCTGTATCAGGTATACCCAACTTCAGAAAAGAATCATTTTAAAATTTTCACCGTAGGAGAGCGGACCCACCGCTGAATTGAAAGAAGGCTCTGTTGTATTTGCTGCATATATACAGTGCTGATATTTCTCATTGACTGCATGCCGCTGTTCATGTTTGTAGTTGGATACTGTATCAGAATATAGGTGTATTTTTCCTTGGTACAAACTGAACTTCTAGCTGTGCTGCATCATTTTCTACAATTTTAAAGGCCTCTTGGTATTTTTGTATATCATAAACTTTAAGAAATATTTTGGTTCAAATAATTTTTCAACATCAATATACCTTTTCTTGGATTCTCAAAAATGTCTAGTAATGTCAAAGATGGAGCTGATTTTGTACTATTTGGTGAGTCTCTGATACTTTTGCACATTGAATAAAAAGTATCTTTAAAGTAATTGGCCTGCTCCATCTCAATGATCAGTTGGTGCTTCTTCTTCTTGTGCTTCTCAACAATGTTCTTGCATTCTGTTCGTCTTTATGGTCTCCGACAAGCTCTCTTCACTTAGATTGCTGGATTCCATCATACATCAAATCATTATCTCTTAAGCCTATGCAGATATTTATAAGTAAACTGAGAAAAAAAGGCGGATTCCGATGAACTGACATGCCATTACAGCTGAACTGTGCTTAAGGATGTTCTCTTGAGCAGTGGTGCTCAACTTTGATTGAAATTATGAAAATTGTAATTTACAACTATAATTTATCATGAAAGTCTTCAATACTTAGTGTATATTACTAAAAAAATAGTTACAAAATTTCATTGCAAAAAGAACAGTATTAAAATGTTGTTTAAAAACTAACGTGCTCACGCGCTAACACTATATAGATATACAAATAGCATAGGAGTTTTCTTTCGAACAGATATATCTTTGAAATTAGTATCGCAAGCCATATTAACAATTACACCAAATTATTTCTACTATCCTGCAGTATTCATACTAGTTTTTAAAAAAAAAGTTAGGTTAAACTCGATTCACGGCAGAAGAAAATGTGCCCTTATTCCATGCTCGGCATATGCCTCCCATGTTAAAAGTCAAAACTTTGAGTTCGAATATTTCAAATTTTAATATCGCTAGCCATATTTATTATTATGGAAATGAATAAAGTGTAACGTCATTAGCTCGTATACCAATTTACACAAAAAGTTAGGTAAAGCCGATTTTCAAGAGAACTACCTTAAGCCAAAACGACTGTAGAGTTCGGCAATTTTTATCGAACTTTTCGGTAGTAACCGCTATACTCGTCAAGCAGAATTACGGCCTTTTATAACTAGAGTCGAGTGCCGTTATACAGTTTATTATAAAAATTCATTTAAAATTATTTTGTTGCCTTTGAGATTTTGTTTGTATTATCGACAATTTCAAGAATATACAAGGTGTCCCATTTTAATCGCCCCAGGCAAATATCTTGAGAAGTATGAGAGATGGAAAAAAAATTTAAAAACAAAAGTTGTAGGGTGCAAAGGGGGTCAGCTAATGGTAACAACGACTTTGATCTTGAACTCTATTTTCAAGGTTATTTCAAGGTCAAAGTGATTTTTTAAAATGAGAATCCCTACTTTCGACCCCGGAAATGGAAAGATCAGAAAATTTTACGTTCAGAAAGGTCTGATATGTTGGGGTTTCAAGGTCAACCAGCTAATTTAATGAGGTCGACCTGGGAATACCTCTAGGAAGGACAAAATTGACATTGACGTTCAAGGTCATTTTAAGGTAAGTAGATTTTATAAAATGGAACCCCTTATTTTTGACCCTGGAAATGGAAAGAGCGGAAGAATTTACGTCCGAATATGACCTTGACCTCGACCTTGACTTTAACCGTGATCTGGAAGGTTAATTTAAGGTCAAGTCGATTTTTTTAAAATCTCCTTATTTTTGACCTTGGAAATGGAAAGAGAAGAAAATGTTACGTTCAGATATGTACCGTCATATGGTGTCAAAGTTGGCCCTCTGGGGTCAATTAAGGGTCAAATTGTGCTTGAGGTCAATTGGGGTCAAATTCATTTTTTTAATCTGATGTGTTCTTACTTTTGTCAGAGTAACTCTGAAGGATTTTTGGGATTAATTTTCGATATGAAAAGGTACTTTTCTTCTTGTTCTTTCTTGGTTAGGTTAGCACCATTGAAATGTACGGCTACGTCAAATGATATTTTTTAAGTACGAGTGACCGATTACTTTAAGGTAGTTATGAGGCGATGATTTAATGGTTTTGTTATGAGTCAATTATAAAAATTCGAATTCTTTAGTTTGGTCAATTTGGGAATATTTTCATTGTTTTTAAAGAGTAATAACAATACTGCACTCGAAAATAGGTTGTAACGCGTGTCTAGCCGCGATTCTAATCTACCGCGCGAAGGTAGTGAGCGCGCGCGCGCAACTCCTGCGCAGCCGAATCGAGGCGCGCCGCGCGTAGCGAATCGGTCTCGCGACGCGTAAAATGCCCGTCATCCGTCGCGAAGCTGCTAACTGGTTCCCGCGAGAAAAGGGAGCCATATTCGTGTCTGCCATCGCGCGTAAAACATCTCCTCCGTGTCTCTCCTGAGTTTACTTGTCCGCGCCGTCCTATCGTACTTTGTGAGACCCCGCGAGTGTAGTGGAGGCGCCGCATATAGTGAACGTGCGAAAGATAGACAGAGAGAGAGCGATCCCGAGCCGCGTGAGCCGCACGAGACTGTGAGCGACGAGCCGGCAGCCAACCCGCCTGCCGACACGATACAGCGAGCAAGAGAGAGAGAGAAAGAGAGCGCAACTGCTATGCGAGCGACAGGGAGCGAGAGAGAGTCGAGTGCACCGGCTGCTCCTTCCTAACGTAAGTTTTCTACTCTCCTCTCGCGGGTTTATTGTAAAGGCTCGCACGGAAATCGCCCCGTGCAAGCTTTCTGTGCCGTGTACGTGCGAGTGTGTGTCAGCTCGCCGTACTTAACACTGCGCTCGAGCATAGCAGCTTCGCCGCGCGTCGTGTAGTTCGCGCGTTTGAATGTTAACGGTCGCGCGCGAAATAACTCTTTGTTATAATCAGCACAGGCGTTGTGCTTGTAGAGATTAGTAATAGTAAATATATTGTGATATCTAGTTTCTCGTCGCGTTGTTCTTTACAACCTGTTCTTCTCCCGGATACCGCCGCCTCCGCGGGAAAACGACTCCGCCGGTCGTTTTCATATCTGAGCATAGCGGCCGCGCGCTTTACTCTTCGAGCGCGCGCTTTTCACTCAGCGATCCAATTAGTTGGAAAGCGAAGTTCGTGTGCGATCTTCGCGTTGTTTTCGGGATTCCAGGAGCAGATCCCCGGGCAAGTCATTTTAGTCTGACACCCGCGGCACCGTGTTCTAGGGCATCGCTGGCCTGTGGCTTGTTGGGATTTTCCCCCACTAGCCATCCCGTTACAAGGTAGAGTTAGTTATTTTTAGTGGTGTCACTGTGCACAGTACAAATAAAGAAAACCTTTTGATTTCTTATTATTGAATAGCATACGGTAATGATTTCATGCGTTTATTAGAATAAATAACTTTTTCGCTCATTTCCGAAAATTGCCTTCTTAATTTCTTTTTATACATACAATTGAAGTGGAAAACCAAATTTCTTTTGTGGTACCATATTCCTTTTTGAGATGGCTGATTACACGCCCCAGGAGATTGTGAATATGATAAAAGTTGTTGGTGAATGTCATGATAATTATAGGGCTGCAGAAAGACGCTATGCCGAGAAATATCCCAATGCCCGTCACCCAGATAGGAAAGCCATCAAAAGATTATTAACGCGAGCTGCACAAGGCTCCATCGTTCGTAAGAGGCGCAAAACTGGAACGAAACAGCACATTGCGCTGGGTGTGCGAGCTATTATTGCTGAAAATCCCCACATTTCAACACGAGATTTGCAACGAATGCATGGTGTTCCCAAATCAACAGTAAATCGCCTGTTGAAAACATCTAAATTTCACTCCTACCACGTTCGCCTTACACAAACACTAGAGGATGGAGATTATGCACGGCGTTTAAATTTTTGTCAATGGGCAAATAATCAGATACGTAAGGACCCTTTCTTTTTTGATCGAGTGCTATTCTCAGATGAAGCAAAATTTGATAATATGGGTGGTGTCAATCTTCATAATGCCCACTATTACGCTGAACAAAATCCTCATTGGCAACGAGATCATCGAATCCAGAGACGTTGGTCAATAAACGTGTGGGCAGGTATAATTGGAGATCATGTGCTGGGACCTATCTTTTACAATCAAAATTTGAATGGACAATTGTATTTGGATATTTTGCAAAACCAGCTACCTCCTCTATTAGAAGATATCCCACTTATCTTACGGCGGGATATGTGGTTTCATCAAGATGGAGCTCCTGCACATCGCGTTCGATCAGTCAAGAATTTTCTCAATGATATGTATCGTAATCGTTGGATTGGCATCGGCAGCCAAGTACACGAGTGGCCGCCTAGATCCCCAGACCTCACACCTCTTGACTTTTTTTGTGGGGAGTAGTTAAAGGCAAAGTTTTTGCACATGCTCCAACAACCTTAGAGAACATGAGAGGAAGAATTATGGAAGCTTTCCAATCCATTTCAGTGGAAACATTGAGGAATGTTCAAGCAAGCTTCCGAAGAAGGATGCAAATGTGTTTCAGAGAGAACGGACACTTGATCGAGCATTTGCTGCCTTAGATCTTCAAATGACAGTCCGTTAATCAATCGGCCCTTTTCAGGCCCAATGATGTGCGAAATCCTTTCGGCAACCTCCACGCGGTGCACATTGGGTAATGCTAATGTCGAGGGTAGTCTTTCTAATTTTCGATTCATTTGAGGGAGAAAAAATACTTTTAGATTCCTAAGTAACTTATAAAAACAGTGAAATCCACTTCAAAAAAATTAATTTATTTATTATTACCCTTAATTCACCCCAGAGGGCCAACTTTGACATCATATGACGGTACATATCTGAACGTAAAATTTTCTTCTCTTTCCATTTCCGAGGTCAAAAATAAGGGGATTTTAAAAAAATCGACTTGACCTTAAAATAACCTTCCAGATCACGGTTAAAGTCAAGGTCGAGGTCAAGGTCATATTCGGACGTAAATTCTTCTGCTCTTTCCGTTTCCGGGGTCAAAAATAAGGGGTTCCATTTTATAAAATCAACTTACCTTAAAATGACCTTGAACGTCAAGGTCAATTTTGTCCTTCCTAGAGGTATTCCCAGGTCGACCTCATTAAATTAGCTGGTTGACCTTGAAACCCCAACATATCAGACCTTTCTGAACGTAAAATTTTCTGCTCTTTCCATTTCCGGGGTCGAAAGTAGGGGTCCTCATTCAAAAAAATCACTTTGACCTTGAAATAACGTTGAAAATAGAGTTCAAGGTCAAAGTCGTTGTTACCATTACCTTTACTGACCCCCTTTGCACCCTACAACTTTTGTATTTAAAGTTTTTTTCCATCACCCATACTTTTCAAGATATTTGCCTGGGGCGATTAAAATGGGACACCTTGTATATAATAAGGCAACGCATGACTTTGTAAAGAAGAAACTGCAAGAGTGGTCACTGGAGACTTTTACTGAAAATATTTTTATTTATTATTAATTATTGTTATCATTTAATCATCGTTAATTTGAAATTTTGTAAATTTAATTTTACGTTCCTCAATTATGACAAATAAATAAAAATTTTTTGCTAGATGTACATTATTTCAAACATTATTAGTTAATTGTAGATTCTAATAAATGAATTCTAATAATTAGTACATTACGATACGTGTGAATTAAGTGGCCCATTATTGCATGGCGCGAAGTTAGCGCCCGACCGTACCGAGGTCGATAATTCACGTTGTGTGATGGGCCACTCAAATTATTTTTCGACACTCCGTGCGCGGACTCGATCTCCTCGCACGCTATGAAAAAAAGCGTTCAATAGATCTCGTTTCGCACACGTCGTATCGAAAAATTATGTTCGATACATGAGCGAGGAAGTGATTTCAACCTCGTGTGGCCTCTTCACCCTCGCTTCGCTCGGGCGAAAACTGCCACACGAGGTTAAAATCACTTTCTCGCACTAGTATCGAAATGTACTATTATAGCACGTTTACGTAAGTCCGCTGTCACGCCTATATGCGTGCCTTAAGCAGTCCATTTTTGCACCGTGACCGTGAGGTTAGCGCGCGAGCGCAGCGAGTGCAAACGCGGTGCAAACTCGGTGCAAACTCGCTTCGTTCATACAAAAATACACATGAGCTAAATAATCGATTTCCCCACCCATGTCGAAATGTACTATATAATAATAAATCAAAATATCAACCTGAATTTCTTTAAAATTAGCAGATAAACATTAACGTTTTGGCATAATTTTCACATGATTTTGACCGATTATCAGGTGATAATCAACTGAGATTTTTCATTATAGGAGTGGTACTTTCTCGAGTCAGTTGCAGGAGCGTGGGCTATACATTTAACTGCACTATCACCATTACTTCCCCATTGTGTTCCGGTAATGTCCTAGGAAAGTGGTAGCTGCATCGGCTTCCTTCGAGGAGAGTGGAATAATACGTAGAAGTGTTGTCAGCAGGAGCTCTTCGTGTCAGCAGGAGCTCTTCGTCTTAGGCAGAACAAAATATATTAACAATAAGTCAAGGAGAAGAGATGAGGGGAACAGTATCAATCTGCCAGGAATAAGAAAGCAGACGAGGGAGGTGTGGAGACTGGGTCGATTACAATACAGAATACAGTCAGAATCCAAAATGAAATACTTACACTCATCTAATAGATTGAAGAAGTGCAGATTTATTTTGCTACACCATATCCATTGTTTCGTCATCTTACCGCCGATTTTCCGAGGCCACGAGATCACAATCATAGTAGCCGATCGTCTACCGCAAAACCTTCTGCTTTGAACTTGAGCGTTTGCCTCTGACAAGCGCGCGACGAATGAGCAGAAGCGGCCGTGAGTAGAGGTTTCCATTCAAATCTACAATGTTACCAATCTCGATTATTTATAATCATAAATAATGTGAGAGAAATTCTATTGCATCATCAAAAAACGTTTTATTAAGAATGGAATAAGAGCATAGAATATCAAGAACTTTTATTTAGAGTTCTGGTACTCTGCATCCACTCATAACTCCATGGCGTCTTACTCACTTTTATATTTAATAAATTGTATATTTATATGTTTAATTTATTTACAATGTATGAAAACAATGATAATTTAATGATTATCATTGTACTCATGCTTTTTAATTCTCCCAGATAGATGTAAGGTGTAAATAAATATAAATTGAGTGGTATTATAATGATGATCTAATTGACGAGTCATTCTATTTACTCTAGAAATCAATAAATTTTTTTAGAGTTATGAGAGGATGAGGACTGTGTGCAAACCAAAAGTGTACATTAATGTTCTTAATTAATTAATATAGCCATCATTAATATATCAGTTATTGAATTTACAAGGATAAATGAATTAAAAAATTTTAAATTAAAATACTTTTAATATCGAGTATTATGAATAGATTTCTGAAACAAGTTTGAAATAACAATGAATTATACCAATACTCATAACATTGTATATTGTCATATAAGTAAACTTATTTTAAATAATTTGCGTTTTAAAATTGTTTAAAAAAATGTGTTTAATGCATCTGTTAATGACAGGTATACTAAACATATTAATGTACACTTTTGTTTTTTACACAATCCTCATTATCTCGTACGACCATGGCTTTCTTATCATTTCTAGATTTAATAGAATTGCTTCATAATGAATCTAAATTGTAATCCTTGCATTATACAATTTGTTCATCTGGAAAAATTATAAACCATACAGATAACAATCAACAGCGTTTTATATGAAACAAGTTATAACATCACAGTTGATGTTACAATATTAATTTATGCAATACCACAATATTAATTTATACAATATTATAACAGTTATTTATGCAGTGACATACCGTCCTCTAAGCGAAAGTACTTGCATGCAGTTTTCT
This sequence comes from Torymus aiolomorphi, assembly GCA_036365515.1. NCBI lineage: Eukaryota > Metazoa > Arthropoda > Insecta > Hymenoptera > Torymidae > Torymus > Torymus aiolomorphi. Next base: position 147,310,315 of record CM070873.1, read on the forward strand.
CCAAGAAACTGTATTGAAGTAAGAGAGTATGCAAACTCTCTGTATGCTCCTTGTCCCTGCTAGACAGCAACTGCTGCTGTAGAATGGCTTAAGTGCATCTGGTTCCCGAAGGTCTCCTTCGTATCACCTCACTCCTTTATCAGCTTGATCCTAGCAGCTCAAGACGACATACCTAGAAGGAAGAAGAATCAATTAAATGAAAGAAAAGTTAGTGCTACTAATACAAAGAGGCATAGAGTGCAATGTAGAGGATTGATAATCTTCAGAACTTTTGACAGTTCAGGAACGCCTCTGGAGATGCATCAAACCTCCTCTACAGGACAGCTGAAATATTTGTGTCTCACCTACAAGCATGTTAGAGCATGTAACAAGTACAGATACTCAGTACATAATAAAACAAAACTAACCTGCTATAGAAACAGCATGAAGTAATACGTGAACCTCGTCTACCCCAGGAAGCTGTACGCTGGAATGTTGACACATAGCTAATTATTCACAGAACAGGCCAGAGATTCAACCAATGTCCTTGGAACTGCCTGCTTCCTCGTAGCACCACTGCAACACAATAACAATGAGAATGAATGCACTCACAAAATCACTTATTCTGTACTGATCTCATCTATGTTTATGCTGCTCATCTGGGCAACATAACCTGAAAGTAGCGCCTCGGAAGACTCGACAATGTTGGCAAGGAAGTACGTATCCCTTGAAGAAGATGGCGGAGACGGCAGCAGCAAGTGCTCTCGCACATCATCACAAATACCACACCTCGACACACGTACTTCCGTCGAGGAAACTTGTAAGCCGCGTGCGCGCTCGATCGCCGGTCGAAATTTGGCATCAAGGACTGCACGCACATCATGTGCGATAGAGTGAGAGAGAGAGAGATAGCAAGTGCTGAGAAGGGGTGAGGGCTTATACTCTGTTCTGATCTACTGGACTATTTGAAAAATTATTCCATTGAATATAGAAATGAGAAAAAAGTCATAAAGTTTTACAAGAATAATAACTGTGTGTAAACCTTAATTGTACATTAATGTTCTTAATGTATCAGTCATATTAACAAGCAAGTATATGTAGAATTAATGTAAAAATTTTTTAATAAGATAAACTTATAAAACAAGTTACAATCCACCGGTATTTTAAACTTATTTTCAAAATCTATTTATGAGTTTTGAAACTAATAAATACTTTAACTAAAACTTATCAATTATTAAAAAACTGATTGATTATTATTGCAGAAAATATCTTTAAAATTGAAGCAACTTTTTATAAGCAGCAGTATAATATAAATTTCAGGAATAACAAATACGTCTAGCTTGAAATTTATTTCATACAGATGATTAGTCATAAGTAATGTGACAAAATGCGCTCTCATAAAATCTTACGGTCGTTTAGCAAGGGCCTGGCGGGAGCGTTCATAAGTCATCTTACTGGTAAGTGGCAACACTGAATATTTAAATATTATATATAAAAATTTTAAAATATAACAAAAAAGATAATACAGCAACTGCAAGACAGATCAGATATAAGAAAAAGAAAAAACAAAACATACAATAAAAATCATTTACAAGTTTCTAAATTTTATTTTTTTTTATTATGAAAGTTTATAAAAATTATACGTTACCATATAAAATATAAAAATTACACATTTATGTAATCTAATATAATAATCACACACTTTGAAAGAAGTTATTGGTTTTAAAATTAAATAAAATTCAAATTCAAAATACTTTTAAAGTTGACCAAATCTATATTGAAGCGGTGAAATGTGATTATACTGCGGTATTTGTGGCCCCAGGTGTGTACGGAGGGTTTCCTGAACTACTTGCCGAAATAATTTTCGTTGCTCATCCTCTTCTTTCTTCTTTCGGAATTAGTTTAGTTCCTAAAACAAAATAATAATTATTTAATAAAAAGGCATACAGAAAAGTTAATGCACGACAAAACAATAATAAACTAAGTACTTACTTCTTCCATTTGTTTGTTTTTTTCTTTTAGCTCCTCGTTCTCTTTTAAAATACGAGCCATATATGGATGACTTCGATTGTAATATCCAGTATTATAAGTTCCTCTATTCCCTGTCCAGGTGCCACGTCCGCGACCTCCTCTGCCATTCTGAAACTATGGCATAAAACAGAACATGTTAAAATTATAAATTATTATTTATAAATAACCACACACACACACACACACGCGCGCGCGCGCACACACACACTATTTATGATTTAACATTTAAAAAATTGAAAAATAAATTTAACATTTAAAGAATTTGAACACAAACCTCTTGATCGTTGCCTGCATTGTTGGGTCCTTGTCCTTGGTTACGGTTTCCGTTGCCTGCATTGTTGGGTCCTTGTCCTTGATTACGGTTTCCATTGCCTGCATTGTTGAGTCCTTGTCCATTGCGTGCATTATTGGGTCCTTGTCCATTTCCAGCATCATTAGGTCCTGGTCCTTGGTTTCGATTTTCATCGCCTTCTGGTATTTCTAGCGCTTGTCGGCCGTCGTTATGTCTATTATTAGCAACTTCCGCTTGGCCCTGAACAGGAGCAGGATCTATATCGTTTCTTGCTTCCTGTTCAGCGTCCCCGCGACCAGGACCGCCTGCTCGACCTCCCCCTCGACCTCCTCCTCGCCTACCTTGGCGTACTACAACGTTCAACGGTGGAAATTCTTCTAATCGTAGCGGTGGATCTCCTCCCGTCCTTCTACGGGGATTGTTACGTCCTGTAAAGGTTAAACAATTGTATGCAACAATTTTATGAATGTGAAATATAAAAGTCAATTATATTCTTACCTCGACTATTCATTGTTTCTCGCAAAAAACAGATTACTTAATAAAAGTACTCGTGTAAGACAAAAGAATGTCCACGTGTCAGACACCGGGCGGCTCTATATACGCGTCGTTTGAAAGTTTCTAGCGCTCTGTCGACTAAACACAAACGCGCGGCCGCGACTAAGTACGGCACAGGGGGGGTGCGACGCTTGCGAGTTGCGACTTGCGGCCCTTGCGGATCGTGGCATGAGCGCTCGCAGTCTCGCACTGTTGCCAATTCCTTTTTTAAAAAAGTGACTGTCGTGGAATAGTTCTGACAGTGTTGCAGTATAAGCAAAGGTCCAGAGTTCTAATAGAGCTGCGTGGCGACGTTTGTGAACATACTATATCTATATATACGTATTATGTATACATATACAATGTCAAGGGCATGGTCTCGTCCAGATACATTCGGGATTGAAACAAAAGTAGATATACTTAGATAGAATGTACATAAACGTCGCTGGGTCACCGACAGCTCGAGCTCGAGTCCCCTGGTCCCCTCCCTTGTCAGCTGATGATTCTACCATAGAAATACATTCACAGTATATATTCACAGTGTGATCCACGAAACTAAACAGAATACCATGCGCGCTTGCGATATCATCATTCGACCAGTCCCCGGCGTTTCCAATGTCAACGGCTCCTCCAATACGGTGTCCGGATAAGGCCGAGATCACATGTGCGGAATGCGTGATACGGAATCGAGCTGCGTCATCCGAACAGCCAATGAGAGCGATCCCGCATTCACGTATCCCGCATGACGCATCCGCCCTGTTCACATGTGCGGAAAAGTGTCCAGTTTTACGTTGTTAAATTCAAATACAGCTTTTTCAATTTGATTATTTACTGTACAAATCTTTTAATTCCATAAAGGTAATTGTTTATACCCAACTAAAAAATACTGTATTATTCAGAAATACAGGAAATATTACGCTAAAAAAATTATTTTTTATATTCTATTCTTCAATCACATACGCTACCTCCAGTAGTATATGCTCGAAGGTTCCAGCGCGTTCGACCGCGGTTATGCGCACGCGCTCGCTTCTCTGATTGGTCGTCGTAGCTCCCAACCAATGAGAGAAGCGAGCGCGTGCACATAACCGCGGTCGAACGCGCTCGAACGCAGTGGGCCTGTCTCCAATCCCTATTTAACTGTTATCAGAACAGTATTCATAGTCCTTCATTGTTAACTACCGATAACACTTTAAGAGGGTCAGACACTTTTAAAATTACGAAAAATCGAAATTTTTTTTTTTACATATTTTACTTGAAAAACACTAGTAGAATATGTTCTAATATGTTTTAAGGCATTATCTATTTTTATTTTGAGGATATACACAAACCATCGTTAACGCCTTTTATTTGTTTTTTGTTCAAATTACACTTTTTCCCTTGCTTAGGATATTTAATTATATAATCATGCATTGTTTACTACTAATTTCTTTTTCTCTAGTGTAAATATACTCAAAATTCTCACTTTATATATCTATATATACTGTATAAAATCCAAAAATAATATCTTAATTATTAATATAGAGATAAAAGATAAATAACACAATTTATGACCATTTTATGAATTTTTGACAAAAACAAAATAATTAAATTTCAAACTTATAGCAGTTCAGTTGGCAACGTAACAATCTGACTTATCGACCAGTCACTCCTTTAGTAATATATATAGATATATAAGTGAGTAGAAACGTGAGTGTAAACATGCACAGCTGTTGTTTGAGATTCATATAATTACTATGATTCAAACAGCTTCTTCATAAAAAGTGTTGATTTTAGTTTTCATGTTCATAAACGGATTTTGGAGTGAACATTTAGTTTAAAAGATGTAAAGGTGTGTTAGAAAAGTTATTGAGAGTGTAATATAAGTGTGCAGTGACAGTAGAATTGAAGTTTTACAAATAGCTTTCTAGTACTTGACTGTTATTACAAACTTTATTCTTAAAATAACAGTGATCGATGCTAAAAATTAAGTTCATATTGATTCTTAAAAAAAAAAATAATGTACAACAGATTCAAATCAATTTGGAAAACAAGCGAAAAAATGTGTTATTGTGTAGAAAAATACTATCAAACCTTCGCTACTGCTTTACTTACTAAAGTGAAAACTATTATGCACTGTAATACATATATATATATATATATATATATATATATATATATATATATATATATATATATATATATATATATATATATATATATATATATATTGCAATTGAGCATTTTGAGGAGTTTTGATAATTTCATAGATAGCATCTATAGCAACATAGATGTGTTCGTTTGGATCCGATATTCATGTAAAACCATGGGTTTTACTATCTATGACAATTAAAGTGATATATGGCAACTTTTACATTTGAATGGCAGTTCGAGGAGTTAAAAACTCTTCAAAGTGCCATCTTAGTCCGGGCGCTTTGGGGGGGGGGGAGGTATATTTTTTTAGATCCCCTCAGTACCTTCACGTAACTTTATGTTTGCTGATGCGTAGAATCGACTTTTCGAGGGTACCGGACCGAAAAATGGTAAGTTTCATTGTTAATTAACATTTTTTATAAACAATATAAAAAATATTATATTTTTGATTATAAAAAAATACCGAGCTATTCTTTCTCATCGTCTGAGCAAAAATGGTCCTTATCAACTTTTCTCTCCGAGTCATATATACCGTTTAGCCGCTTCGGATTTTCATATTTAGAACATATTCAGAAATAATCTTAAAATTCAGGTTCTAACATTGGTCAAAATAAATTACGTTTTATACATTTAAGCGTCGACGTTCAGAGTTGGAAAATTTGAGACTTTCGCGAGTAAAACCTTCCACTAGATCTCTAGGTCTTAAATACCCTGTTTTTTTTAAATACCGTTTAGCCACTTCGGATTTTCATATTTATAAGATATTTTACTGAAATAGCGCGTTTTCTAAGATTATGTCAAATCTGCTATTTATATTGTTTTATTCACCTTCCTGACTCGGAAAATTTACAAGAAAGTGATAATTATTTGCTCTAGTACTTTGAGGACAAGCAATCCAGGATTCCCACAATTAATTCAGTATCCAGGAATTTTACTTGACACGTATTCAGAAATAATCTTAAAATTCAGGTTCTAACATTGGTCAAAATAAATTGCGTTTTATACATTTAAGCGTCGATGTTCAGAGTCGGAAAATTTGAGTCTTTCGTGAGTAAAACATTCCACTAGATCTCTAGGTCTTAATACCTTATTTTTTTTAATACCGTTTAGCCACTTCGTATTTTCATATTTATAATATATTTTCCTGAAATAGCGCGTTTTCTAAGATTATGTCCAATCTGCTATTTATATTGTTTTATTCACCTTCCTGAATCGGAAATTTTACAAGAAAGTGATAATTATTTGCTCTAGTACTAGGCATTCTAGGATTACCACAAATAATTCAGTATCCCGGAATTTTGCTTGACACGTATTCAGAAATAATCTGCTCTAAAATACGCTATTAAGAAAGATTCATCGGAAAGCATAGACGATTCGGGTGCAACAACCTCGTACTTTGGGGACAATGATTTGATACAACGATACCTACAAATAGCAGTCTACATATAATGTAGAAGGTGGGTCCTTTCTTCTACAAAAATTATTATGATTTGTTAAAATTTGGGTGCTAATATTGGTCAAAATAAATTACATTTTATACATTTAAGGGACGATGTTCAGAGACGGAAAAATTGAGACTTTCGTGAGCAAAACATTCCACTAGATCTCTAGGTCTTAAATACCTTGTTTTTTTTTTTTTAAATACTGTTTAGCCACTTCGGATTTTCATATTTATAAGATATTTTACTGAAATAGCGCGTTTTCTAAGATGATGTCAAAACGGTTATTTATAGTTTTATTCTACTTTCTGACACGGAAAATTTACATGGGCATGAAAATTTTTTACTCTCGTACTTTGAGGACAGCCATTCGAAGATTTCCACAACTAATTCAGTATCCAGAAATTTTACTTGGTTTTGTGGTCCGTCGTCCTAGTACTTTGGGGACAACGTTGTGTCACTATGAAAACTATAAGTAACAGATTAGACGTAATAAAGAAAAAGGGTCGTTGCTTCTTGAGAAAAAATTATTCAATTTTTGAAAATTCAGATTCGAACATTGGTCAAAATAAATTGCGTTTTATACAATTAAGCGTCGATGTTCAGAGTCGGAAAATTTGTGTCTTTCGTGAGTAAATCATTCCACTAGATCTCTAGGTCTTAATACCCTGTTTTTTTTTTAAATACCGTTTAGCCACTTCGGATTTTCATATTTATAATAGATTTTCCTCAAATAGCGCGTTTTCTAAGATTATGTCAAATCTGCTATTTATATTGTTTTATTCACCTTCCTGACTCGGAAAATTTACAAGAAAGTGATAATTATTGGCTCTAGTACTTTGAGGACAGGCATTCGAGGATTCCTACAAATAATTAAGTATCCAGGAAGTTTGCTTGGCACGTATTCAGAAATAATCTGCCCTAAAATACGCTATTAAGAAAGATTCATCGGAAAGCATAGACGATTCGGGTGCAACAACGTCGTACTTTGGGGACAATGATTTGATACAACGATACCTACAAATAGCAGTTTACATGTAATGTAGAAGGTGGGTCGTTTCTTCTACAAAAATTATTATGATTTGATAAAATTTGGGTGCTAACATTGGTCAAAATAAATTACATTTTATACATTTAAGGGACGATGTTCAGAGACGGAAAAATTGAGACTTTCGTGAGCAAAACATTCCACTAGATCTCTAGGTCTTAAATACCTTCTTTTTTTTTTTAAATACTATTTAGCCACTTCGGATTTTCATATTTATAAGATATTTTACTGAAATAGCGCGTTTTCTAAAATGATGTCAAAACGGTTATTTATAGTTTTATTCTACTTTCTGACACAGAAAATTTACATGCGCATGAAAATTTTTTACTCTCGTACTTTGAGGACAGCCATTCGAAGATTTCCACAACTAATTCAGTATCCAGAAGTTTTACTTGGTTTTGTGGTCCGTCGTCCTAGTACTTTGGGGACAACGTTGTGTCACTATGAAAACTATAAGTAACAGATTAGACGTAATAAAGAAGAAGGGTCGTTGCTTCTTGCGAAAAAATTATTCAATTTTTGAAAATTCAGATTCGAACATTGGTCAAAATAAATTGCGTTTTATACAATTAAGCGTCGATGTTCAGAGTCGGAAAATTTGTGTCTTTCGTGAGTAAACCATTCCACTAGATCTCTAAGTCTTAATACCCTGTTTTTTTTTTAAATACCGTTTAGCCACTTCGGATTTTTATATTTATAATAGGTTTTCCTCAAATAGCGCGTTTTCTAAGATTATGTCAAATCTGCTATTTATATTGTTTTATTCACCTTCCTGACTCGGAAAATTTACAAGAAAGTGATAATTACTGGCTCTAGTACTTTGAGGACAGGCATTCGAGGATTCCTACAAATAATTAAGTATCCAGGAAGTTTGCTTGGCACGTATTCAGAAATAATCTGCCCTAAAATACGCTATTAAGAAAGATTCATCGGAAAGCATAGACGATTCGGGTGCAACAACGTCGTACTTTGGGGACAATGATTTGATACAACGATACCTACAAATAGCAGTTTACATATAATGTAGAAGGTGGGTCGTTTCTTCTACAAAAATTATTATGATTTGATAAAATTTGGGTGCTAATATTGGTCAAAATAAATTACATTTTATACATTTAAGGGACGATGTTCAAAGACGGAAAAATTGAGACTTTCGTGAGCCAAACATTCCACTAGATCTCTAGGTCTTAATACCTTGTTTTTTTTTTTTAAATACTATTTAGCCACTTCGGATTTTCATATTTATAAGATATTTTACTGAAATAGCGCGTTTTCTAAGATGATGTCAAAACGGTTATTTATAGTTTTATTCTACTTTTTAACACGGAAAATTTACATGGGGATGAAAATTTTTTACTCTCGTACTTTGAGGACAGCCATTCGAAGATTTCCACAACTAATTCAGTATCCAGAAATTTTACTTGGTTTTGTGGTCCGTCGTCCTAGTACTTTGGGGACAACGTTGTGTCACTATGAAAACTATAAGTAACAGATTAGACGTAATAAAGAAGAAGGGTCGTTGCTTCTTGCGAAAAAATTATTCAATTTTTGAAAATTCAGATTCGAACATTGGTCAAAATAAATTGCGTTTTATACAATTAAGCGTCGATGTTCAGAGTCGGAAAATTTGTGTCTTTCGTGAGTAAATCATTCCACTAGATCTCTAGGTCTTAATACCCTGTTTTTTTTTTAAATACCGTTTAGCCACTTCGGATTTTCATATTTATAATAGATTTTCCTCAAATAGCGCGTTTCCTAAGATTATGTCAAATCTGCTATTTATATTGTTTTATTCACCTTCCTGACTCGGAAAATTTACAAGAAAGTGATAATTATTGGCTCTAGTACTTTGAGGACAGGCATTCGAGGATTCCTACAAATAATTAAGTATCCAGGAAGTTTGCTTGGCACGTATTCAGAAATAATCTGCCCTAAAATACGCTATTAAGAAAGATTCATTGGAAAGCATAGACGATTCGGGTGCAACAACGTCGTACTTTGGGGACAATGATTTGATACAACGATACCTACAAATAGCAGTTTACATATAATGTAGAAGGTGGGTCGTTTCTTCTACAAAAATTATTATGATTTGATAAAATTTGGGTGCTAATATTGGTCAAAATAAATTACATTTTATACATTTAAGGGACGATGTTCAGAGACGGAAAAATTGAGACTTTCGTGAGCAAAACATTCCACTAGATCTCTAGGTCTTAATACCTTGTTTTTTTTTTTAAATACTATTTAGCCACTTCGGATATTCATATTTATAAGATATTTTCCTGAAATAGCGCGTATTCTAGGATTATGTCAAATCTGCTATTTATATTGTTTTATCCACCTTCCTGACTCGGAAAATTTACAAGAAAGTGATAATTATTTGCTTTAGTACTTTGAGGACAGGCATTCGAGGATTCCCACAAATAATTCAGTATCCAGGAATTTTGCTTGGCACGTATTCAGAAATAATCTTAAAATTCAGGTTCTATCATTGGTCAAAATAAATTACGTTTTATACATTTAAGCGTCGATGTTCAGATTCGGAAAATTTGAGTCTTTCGTGAGTAAAACATTCCACTAGATCTCTAGGTCTTAATACCTTATTTTCTTTTAATACCCTTTAGCAACTTCGGATTTTCATATTTATAAGATATTTTCCTGAAATAGCGCGTTTTCTAAGATTATGTCAAATCTGCTATTTATATTGTTTTATTCACCTTTCTGACTCGGAAAATTTACATGAGCATGATAATTTTTTACTCTCGTACTTTGAGGACAGCCATTCGAAGATTTCCACAACTAATTCAGTATCCAGAAATTTTACTTGGTTTTGTGGTCCTTCGTCCTAGTACTTTGGGGACAACGTTGTGTCACTATGAAAACTATAAGTAACAGATTAGACGTAATAGAGAAGAAGGGTCGTTGCTTCTTGTGAAAAAATTGTTTGATTTTTGAAAATTCAGATTCGAACATTGGTCAAAATAAATTGCGATTTGTACATTTAAGCGTCGATGTTCAGAGTCGGAAGATTTGAGTCTTTCGTGAGTAAAACATTCCACTAGATCTCTAGGTCTTAATACCCTGTTTTTTTTTGTAAATACCGTTTAGCCACTTCGGATTTTCATATTTATAAGATATTTTACTGAAATAGCGCGTTTTCTAAGATTATGTCAAATCTGCTATTTATATTGTTTTATTCACCTTCCTGACTCGGAAAATTTACAAGAAAGTGATAATTATTTGCTCTAGTACTTTGAGGACAAGCATTCCAGGATTCCCACAATTAATTCAGTATCCAGGAATTTTACTTGACACGTATTCAGAAATAATCTTAAAATTCAGGTTCTAACATTGGTCAAAATAAATTGCGTTTTATACATTTAAGCCTCGATGTTCAGAGTCGGAAAATTTGAGTCTTTCGTGAGTAAAACATTCAACTAGATCTCTAGGTCTTAATACCTTATTTTTTTTAAATACCGTTTTCCAACTTGGAATTTTCATATTTATAAGATATTTTCCTGAAATAGCGCGTTTTCTAAGATTATGTCAAATCTGCTATTTCTATTGTTTTATTCACCTTCCTGACTCGGAAAATTTACAAGAAAGTGAGAAAGAATTATTTGCTCTAGTACGTTGAGGACAAGCATTACAGGATTCCCACAATTAATTCAGTATCCAGGAATTTTGCTTGGCACGTATTCAGAAATAATCTTAAAATTCAGGTTCTAACATTGGTCAAAATAAATTACGTTTTATACATTTAAGCGTCGACGTTCAGAGTTGGAAAATTTGAGACTTTCGTGAGTAAATCATTCCACTAGATCTCTAGGTCTTAATACCTTATTTTTTTTAAATACCGTTTTCCCACTTGGAATTTTCATATTTCAAACATATTTTCCTCAAATAGCGCGTTTTCTAAGATTATGTCAAATCTGCTATTTATATTGTTTTATTCACCTTCCTGACTCGGAAAATTTACAAGAATGTGATAATTATTTGCTCTAGTACTTTGAGGACAGGCATTCGAGGATTCCCACAAATAATTAAGTATCCCGGAATTTGGCTTGGCACGTATTCAGAAATAATCTACCCTAAAATACGCTATTAAGAAAGATTCATCGGAAAGCACAGACGATTCGGGTGCAACAACCTCGTACTTTGGGGACAATGATTTGATACATCGATACCTACAAATAGCAGTTTACATATAATGTAGAAGGTGGGTCGTTTCTTCTACAAAAATTATTGTGATTTGATAAAATTTGGGTGCTAATATTGGTCAAAATAAATTACATTTTATACATTTAAGGGACGATGTTCAGAGACGGAAAAATTGAGACTTTCGTGAGCAAAACATTCCACTAGATCTCTAGGTCTTAATACCTTATTTTCTTTTAATACCGTTTAGCCACTTCGGATTTTCATATTTATAAGATATTTTACTGAAATAGCGCGTTTTCTAAGATGATGTCAAAACGGTTATTTATAGTTTTATTCTACTTTCGGATCTGGAAAATTTACATGAGCATGATAATTTTTTACTCTCGTACTTTGAGGACAGCCATTCGAAGATTTCCACAACTAATTCAGTATCCAGAAATTTTACTTGGTTTTGTGGTCCTTCGTCCTAGTACTTTGGGGACAACGTTGTGTCACTATGAAAACTATAAGTAACAGATTAGACGTAATAGAGAAGAAGGGTCGTTGCTTCTTGTGAAAAAATTGTTTGATTTTTGAAAATTCAGATTCGAACATTGGTCAAAATAAATTGCGATTTATACATTTAAGCGTCGATGTTCAGAGTCGGAAGATTTGAGTCTTTCGTGAGTAAAACATTCCACTAGATCTCTAGGTCTTAATACCCTGTTTTTTTTTTAAATACCGTTTAGCCACTTCGGATTTTCATATTTATAAGATATTTTACTGAAATAGCGCGTTTTCTAAGATTATGTCAAATCTGCTATTTATATTGTTTTATTCACCTTCCTGACTCGGAAAATTTACAAGAAAGTGAGAAGGAATTATTTGCTCTAGTACTTTGAGGACAAGCATTACAGGATTCCCACAATTAATTCAGTATCCAGGAATTTTGCTTGGCACGTATTGAGAAATAATCTTAAAATTCAGGTTCTAACATTGGTCAAAATAAATTACGTTTTATACATTTAAGCGTCGACGTTCAGAGTTGGAAAATTTGAGACTTTCGTGAGTAAATCATTCCACTAGATCTCTAGGTCTTAATACCTTATTTTTTTTAAATACCGTTTTCCCACTTGGAATTTTCATATTTCAAACATATTTTCCTCAAATAGCGCGTTTTCTAAGATTATGTCAAATCTGCTATTTATATTGTTTTATTCAACTTCCTGAGTCGGAAAATTTACAAGAAAGTAATAATTATTTGCTCTAGTACTTTGAGGACAGGCATTCGAGGATTCCCACAGTTAATTCAGTATCCAGGAATTTTGCTTGGCACGTATTCAGAAATAATCTTACAATTCAGGTTCTAACATTGGTCAAAATAAATTACGTTTTATACATTTAAGCGTCGACGTTCAGAGTTGGAAAATTTGAGACTTTCGTGAGTAAAACCTTCCACTAGATCTCTAGGTCTTAAATACCCTGTTTTTTCTTTAAATAACGTTTGGCCACTTCGGATTTTCATATTTATAAGATATATTACTGAAATAGCGCGTTTTCTAAGATGATGTCAAAACGGTTATTTATAGTTTTATTCTACTTCCTGACCCGGAAATTTTACATGAGCATGATAATTTTTTACTCTCGTACTTTGAGGACAGCCATTCGAAGATTTCCACAACTAATTCAGTATCCAGAAATTTTACTTGGTTTTGTGGTCCGTCGTCCTAGTACTTTGGGGACAACGTTGTGTCACTATGAAAACTATAAGTAACAGATTAGACGTAATAAAGAAGAAGGGTCGTTGCTTCTTGCGAAAAAATGTTTAATTTTTGAAAATTCAGATTCGAACATTGGTCAAAATAAATTGCGATTTTTACATTTAAGCGTCGATGTTCAGAGTCGGAAAATTTGAGTCTTTCGTGAGTAAAACATTCCACTAGATCTCTAGGTCTTAATACCTTATTTTTTTTAAATACCGTTTTCCTACTTGGAATTTTCATATTTCAAACATATTTTCCTCAAATAGCGCTATATTTCCACTAGATCTCTAGGTCTTAAATACCTTGTTTTTTTTTTCTAAATACTGTTTATCCACTTCGGATTTTCATATTTATAAGATATTTTCCTGAAATTGCGCGTTTTCTAAGATTATGTCAAATCTGCTATTTATTTTGTTTTATTCACCTTCCTGACTCGGAAAATTTACAAGAAAGTGATAATTATTTGCTCTAGTACTTTGAGGACAGGCATTCTAGGATTCCCACAAATAATTCAGTATCCCGGAATTTCGCTTGGCACGTGTTCAGAAATAATCTGCCCCAAAATACGATATTAATAAAGATTCATCGGCAAGCATAGACGATTCGCGTGCAACAACCTCGTACTTTGGGGACAATGATTTGATACAACTATACCTACAAATAGCAGTTTACATATAATGTAGAAGGTGGGTCGTTTCTTCTACAAAAATTATTATGATTTGTTAAAATTTGTATGCTAATATTGGTCAAAATAAATTACATTTTATACATTTAAGGGACGATGTTCAGAGACGGAAACATTGAGACTTTCGTGAGCAAAACATTCCACTAGATCTCTAGGTCTTAAATATCTTGTTTTTTTTTTTTAAATACCGTTTAGCCAGTTCGGATTTTCATATTTATAAGATATTTTCCTGAAATAGCGCGTTTTCTAAGATTATGTCAAATCTGCTATTTATATTGTTTTATTCACCTTCCTGACTCGGAAAATTTACAAGAATGTGATAATTATTTGCTCTAGTACTTTGAGGACAGGCATTCGAGGATTCCCACAAATAATTAAGTATCCAGGAATTTTGCTTGGCACGTATTCAGAAATAATCTGCCCTAAAATACGCTATTAAGAAAGATTCATCGGAAAGCATAGACGATTCGGGTGCAACAACCTCGTACTTTGGGGACAATGATTTGATACATCGATACCTACAAATAGCAGTTTACATATAATGTAGAATGTGGGTCGTTTCTTCTACAAAAATTATTATGATTTGATAAAATTTGGGTGCTAATATTGGTCAAAATAAATTACATTTTATACATTTAAGGGACGATGTTCAGAGACGGAAAAATTGAGACTTTCGTGAGCAAAACATTCCACTAGATCTCTGGGTCTTAATACCTTATTTTCTTTTGTAACGCGTGTCTAGCCGCGATTCTAATCTACCGCGCGAAGGTAGTGAGCGCGCGCGCGCAACTCCTGCGCAGCCGAATCGAGGCGCGCCGCGCGTAGCGAATCGGTCTCGCGACGCGTAAAATGCCCGTCATCCGTCGCGAAGCTGCTAACCTGTTCCCGCGAGAAAAGGGAGCCATCTTCGTGTCTGCCGTCGCGCAAGTAGCATCTCCTCCGTGTCTTCGTGAGTGACTTCGTCCGCGCCCTCCTATCGTTTTTTGTAAACGCCGCGTGTATAGTGTTGGTGCCGAGCGGAGTGCATACGGGTATAAGAGGAAGAGAGAGAGAGAGCGAGCGAACACGAGACAGCGAGAGAGGAGCCGGCAGTCAGCCGCCTGCCGACCCCGTACAGCGAGTAGGAGAGAGAGAGAGAGACATAGCGCACAAATACGGTGCTAGCGAGCGTGAGCGAGAGAGAGTCGTGTGCACCGACTGCTCCTTAAAGTAAGTCTTATACTCTCATCTCTCGCGTAATTAATGTAAAGGCTCGCACGGAAATCGCCCCGTGCAAGCTTTCTGTACCGTGTACGTGCGGGTGTATGTCAGCCCGCCGTACGTTAACACCGCGCGCGATATTAGCAGCTTCGCCGCGCTCTGTAACGTTCGCGCGTTTGAATATTAACGGTCGCGCGCGAACTAACAATTTGTCTAATAAGCACGTGCGTTGTGTATGTAAATGTTTATTTGGTTTTAATATATTGTGATATCTAGTTACTCGTCGCGTTGTTCATTACAACCTGTCCTTCTCCCGGATACCGCCGCCTCTGCGGGAAAATGACTCCGCCGGTCGTTTTCATATCTGAGCATAGCGGCCGCGCGCTTTACTCTTCAAGCGCGCGCTTTTCACTCAGCGATCCAAATAGTTGGAAAGCGAAGTTCGCGTGAGAGCTTCGCGTTGTTTTCGGGATTCCAGGAGCAGATCCCCGGGCAAGTCATTTTAGTCTGACACCCGCGGCACCGCGTTCTAGGGCATCGCTGGCCTGTAGCTTGTTGGGATTTTCCCCCACTAGCCATCCCGTTACAACTGGCGCCACAACGTTTTGGGGGTGGAGAAGGACCTGCGGCGCATACGTGATTCGCGGCGAAGCTTGGCGCGAAGAAGCTCTGCAGCGTAGCTGAGCGTAAGCTGCACACAAAGGCTCTTCGTGCCGCAGCTCGTAGGCGCGTGTGTGCGTGTGCGTGACACAGCCGTGCTGTTGCGAGAGTGCGGTCGAGAGGTTAGACGTGCGATAGCTAATAACCCTCGACCTAGTGTGCCGACGAGGAGAGATATTGATCGCGGAATTTTTGGCGCGTTGAGGAATTATTGTTAACAATTAAAGTTTTTTTTAATAACAATTAATTTTTTAACGACAAAATTTTTTTTTTAAGCGATAATTAATTTTTTTTAATTAATTTTTTTTCTCGTCTCGAAAATTTTTTTTTTCTTCTCGTCCTCTCGTATTTCCGATACGAATTATTTTTTTTTTGGACGAAAAATAATAATTTCTTTTTTTCTTTTATCGTGCAGTTAGAAGAAAATCGAGAGAAAGTCGGCAAGCACTCTCGGAACAAAAAGTTGACTGTGCGCCCGAGTAAAAACTCGAGCGCAAAAATCCCCTCGAACTTAAAAATTGTTTTTATTTTTTTTTTAGGTGAAAATTGTATTTATTTTTTTTGTGTTTTTGGTGATATTGTCCGTTTTGACACATATATATATATTTTTTTTTCACATATATTTATTTTAAAATGACAAGTGCGAGTAGTGGAGCGTAATTAATTACAAATCGTAATTACTTACAGAAATAGCTTTTATTTTTTTTTAGAGCCGCATACGGGAAATCCTCGTGCATTATCGAGGTTAAGAGCAACCGCCGTAGCTCTTAGAAAGTAACCCGGGTTCGCATTGAAAAAGCTAGCTCACGGGTTGAAAAGGCAAACTCTCTCTGCCATCAATCCGGATACTACTCGCGCTAGTAAAATAAGTTCGTGAGGAAGCGCACAGCCAATTGACACCATGGCCCGGTCATCGCAGTTTGCGGAATCTGCGATACTCAATTGGGCGTATACACAGCCCGAAGAGGAAATTATCGAGGCCATGCAAGCCCTTGGTCTGCAGCAGTCAGATCTGCAATCAGTGAATATGCTGACAGCGATCAAGTGGCTTATGGGCAATTACAGTGCCGCCGATTTCGTGCCAGAGCCGGAGCTGTCGGAGAAGCAAGCGTTTGCTAAACGCGAGCAGTCCCGAAGGGCGTTCATCGACTTAACGTTGATGAACAAGTCTGGGTCGACTATTGTGGATCCCAATACTGATACAGACCAACCGCACCCGTTCATTACGCTCCTTGATGATCCGATAGTGATGCAAAAACTCTCGGAGTCTCGGAGGATGAACGCTCCACAACAAGCACATAATGCAGTGGTGGAGCCAGCGGATGAGGCAAACGGCCAGGAGGGTTCCGGGACAGAGATATTGAGCTCTGCAGCACCCACCGGGACATCTCCAGCTGAAGCCGAGGGACAGCTCCAACAGCAACAGCTTCAACAGCAACAACAGCAGCAGCAGCAAATGCAGCAGCAGCAAATGCAGCAGCAGCAAATGCAGCAGCAGCAAATGCAGCAGCAACAAATGCAGCAGCAGCAGCAGATGGAGCAGCAGCGACGGCAGCAACAGCAACAACAGCAGGAGCAGCAGCGGCAGCAACAGCAAAAGAATCAAGAGCAGCAGCGACAGCAGGCGTTGCTAGAGGAGCAGCGCAGGCAACGACAATTTCGGCGGAGTCAAGAACAAGAGTCGTTATCGGCACGAAATGGGCAGCACGCGTTCTGGCAGCAAACGCAAAGTCCACCGCAGCCACAGAGTTTTGAGTGGCCAAGTGCGGGGGAACAGCGTACCGCAGGGATTGCTGTGGGAGACAACGTAGTCTCAGAACAGCTGCTATCGGTGATCCATAGACTCGTCAAAGAGGTGGAAGAGCTCAAAGAGAGTGTGCGAATACTCCAAGAAGCTCGACACCCCCCCTCAAGCACGCGCTTGGAGGGAGTCCAACTACCGAGTGCGGGCAGGGGACGAGGATCATCACATGTGAACTTTCAGGACACGTTCACATATGTGAATTTTGACAGCAGCAGCCCCAATACTGAATCGCCAAGGGACGCTAGGAGGAATAGCGGAAGAAATCCTACACAGCGTCAGGCGGGGGTGAGCGCTACACTGGACCAGTCTACGAGGCAGACGTACGTGCCTCAACAGACGAACCGTGATGTTGGCCAAATCGTAAGGAAATGGCACATCAAGTTCTCTGGGTCCTTGAAGGAGCAGAGCGTCGAGTTATTCCTCACGAGAGTAGAGGAATGTCGAGCTCTAGCAAATCTGACGTACGACGAAGTACTCTCATCATTGTCAGAGCTCCTGAGTGGAGTAGCGGCCACCTGGTATAGGAGTAACCGTCATACATGGCGATCTTGGCAAGACTTCCAAGAGGCCATAATACACATGTATGGCGGTGACAGGGGCCATCAACAGCGAATCCTAGCGGAGATAAACGCGAGGACTCAAGGCAGAAACGAACTCACGAGAGATTACGTAGTGAATCTGCAAGCCTTGATTCTCAAGTTAGTTCCGGTGCCTAGCATGCCCCAACAATTGGACATGTTGCACCGAAACATGCGGCCAGAACTGCAAAAAATGGTGATGCGTAATCAAATTACGGATTACCGAGGGCTCCTGGATTTAGCCCGGGAGGCCGAATTAGCGCTCGCGGCAGATAAGGTGTATCACTCGCCACCACCGCCAGAGTGCACTTACTTGCCAGAGTTTGCCTACGTACCTACAGAGCCAACCACGGATCAGCGGAAAAAGCAGAATCCAGGAGTGGCGGCGATGGGGCACCAACAGCAGGAGCCTCGAGATAGCCTCGAGGCTATGTTCCGTCGGGTGATGGCCGAGTGTTTGTCAAGCTTGACAAAGAAAGGCACCGACGGAAATAGTGGGCAAACGCCAAACCCACAGTCGTTCAAGAAGCCCAAGAAAAAGAATAATTGGGAGAACAGGCAGCGGGAAGGCGGGCAAAGTAATAATCAGCCTAGTGGGGGTAGTAGCTCGACCCACCAGGCTAGGCCGCCAAGTCCAAGGAGTAATGGACCTCCACAAAGGCCAGAGTACCGAAGGGGTTACGGCAACGAGCAAAGGGGAAGCGACCGCAACCCCAATGCTGTCGGAAACCAGCAGGGAAACGGCCAAGGGGGCAGGTAAACACGGCCACACGCCCGCCCCCAGCTCTCACATCAGCAACCGAGGGTAACTCGGTCCAATTGCCTGAAGGAGAGAGCGAAGAAGTGCCCACGACTCAGCAGAACGAAGCTAACCAGGAAACATGCTCGCGAAGGTGGCTTCAAGTAGGTGTAGCCGGCTACAGGCTACGGGCACTCTTCGATACTGGAGCTTCCTGGACTGGGATGAATTCCATCGGCTTACAGCTCGCTACAGCATGTGGAAAAGAATTAATCCCGGCCAGCGGCCTAACGGCACGGTTAGCTAATGGGCAGAGCATAGCAGTGGTCGGCTATGTGTATCTACCCATGGTCGTGGCAGGCGTGTGCAAGGATATGCGCGTCGCAATCATGCCAGACCTAGACACGGAGTGCTACTTGGGGGTGAACTTCATTAAGAAGTTTAGCGCCGTCTTAGACCCCACTGACAATACGCTGCATCTCAAAGATGATGATGCAAGCGTAAAGTTAGAAGTAGCCTCCATAACCGCCAATAATACCGTGTCCGTATCAGCTATAGGGTTGGCGGAACCAACAGAAGAGCAGCGCAAAGAAGCGGAAGCTTTAGTAGCTGAGCTGATGGGAAACGGCCTGGCACCATTAGGGTGTACGTCGTGGGTTGAGCATGCAGTAGACGTCGGCTCCACAAGACCTATAAAACAGAAGTACTACCCAGTATCTCGAAAACTCGAGGAAGACATGCACAAGCAGGTGGAGGAAATGCTACTCGCGGGTATAATAGAACCTTCGACAAGCGGCTGGTCAAGCCCCGTGGTAATGGTACGCAAGTCCAACGGGAAGTTCCGTTTCTGTGTGGACTTCAGAAAAGTGAACGCAGCGTCAAGGCCAGACGCATACCCGTTACCATACATGGATAGTATCTTAAGCAAACTGCAGAAAGCGCGATACATATCCACGTTGGATTTAAGTAGTGCGTACCACCAAATACCACTAAATCCGAAGTCCAAAGAGACTACGGCCTTCACCGTGCCAGGCAAAGGGTTATTTCAGTTTACAAGAATGCCCTACGGTCTTTCGTATGCCGGAGCGTCCTTCCAGAGGCTGATTGACAAAGTCATCGGCCCCGAACTCGAACCTTTTGCTTACTCGTATCTCGATGACATAATAATAGTCACAGAAACATTCGAGGAGCATAAAGAGGTTCTAAAAAAGTTCTAGATAGGATAAAGGACGCGGGCCTCACAATAAATCGCGAGAAGAGTGTCTTCTGTCGCGATGAGGTCCAATATCTCGGGGTCATAGTAAATAGGGATGGTTTTAAACCAGACCCCGAGAAAATAAAGCCCATTATGGAATATCCGGTGCCGAAAAACCTCCGTCAGCTGAGACGCTTCCTAGGAATGGCCTCGTGGTATAGAAAGTTTTTATCAAACTTCGCCACAATTGCTGAACCACTGACCGAACTAACGAAAAAGGATCGGAAATACGAGTGGTCAACGGCACAAGAAGAGGCCTTCCAAAAGCTAAAAGCGCTAGTTGCTTCTGCACCGATTCTCCACAGACCGGTATCTAACGCACAGTTCGTGGTGCAAACTGATGCGAGCGATACAGGACTTGGAGCGGTGCTATACCAGATAATAGACGGCGACGAAAGAGTCCTAGAGTTCGCTAATCGAACTCTGAGCGCGGCCGAGAGGAATTATAGCGTGACGGAACGAGAGTGTCTAGCAATTCTCTGGGCAATCAAAAAGTTCCGTCCGTATATAGAGGCCTATGACTTCAAGGTCATCACGGATCATAGCAGCTTGAAGTGGCTCCGTGATCTCCGAAACCCATCAGGCAGGTTAGCAAGATGGGCTTTGGAACTACAAAACCACAGTTTCACAGTCGAACACCGAAAGGGCTCTTCGAACAATGCCACAGATGCCCTTTCGCGGATGTTCGAGGAAGAGGAGTCAGCGGTCGCCGCGTTAGAGCTCGAACGCGATGCAAACGACCAATGGTACCTCGAAATTGTGGAAGAGGTTCAACAGCGGCCGCAAGACTTCCCCACGTTCAAGCTGGCGGGGGGGAGACTGTACAAGTACGAACCAAATGAAGTCATAGACGAGTCTCTCGGCGACGATGATGCATGGAAGTTAGCAGTCCCTCACGAAAAGCGACGCGAAGTACTGAGAGAATGCCATGACTTTCCAACTGCTGGGCACTTGGGCCGCGAGAAAACGCTAGAAAGAGTAAAGCGGAAGTATTATTGGCCACACATGTCTCGTGATGTAGCCAGATACGTGAGCCAGTGCCAAATTTGCCAGCAGTGCAAAGTCGAACAGCGCGCTCCAACAGGATTCATGGGGCGCCGAATTACAGAGCGTCCATGACAAATCGTGGCCAGCGACATTATGGGGCCCCTCCCAAAAACCACGCACGGCCACGAATACATTCTCATATTCCAGGACTTGTTCACACGCTGGATTGAAGTAATTCCGATAAAAAGGGCAGATGGTAAATCGGTAATTAAGGGACTCAACGAGTGAGTATGTCTGCGATTCGGAGTCCCGAAGGTGTTTCTCTCAGACAATGGAACTGAATTTAAAAATGCACCATTAGAGGCATTCTTAAAGGAGAGAAACGTGCATCCCACGTTTACACCTCCGTATCACCCTCAGGCCAATCCTGTCGAGCGTGTGAATCGAACGGTGAAGACAATGATTATGTATTACGCAGAGGAAAATCACCGGTCCTGGGATGAGAAACTGAATGAGCTGGCGTTCGCGTACAATACTGCCGAACACAACTCCACAAAGATAAGTCCTGTCATGCTCATTTACGGCCGACAACCTGACCCACCGAAGACACTAAGGCGGGAGGAAGACAGGTTAGCCGAAGAGCAAGGGCAGCAAGAGGCGATAAACAATTGGGTGGTACGTATGGACAAGCTCCGCGAATTGCACGTTCGGACGGCGGCCGACGCGCAAGCGGAGCAGGCGAGACAAGCCAAATATTATGACGCTCATCGTCGACCTCCAGAATTCTGTCTAGGCGATCGTGTATGGAGAGAGAATAAGGTACTATCCTCAGCAGCTGAGGGGATTTCTGCCAAATTAGCCCCGCGGGGCCCTACACGATTGTGAATATTCTAAGCGAAAACACCTATGAGATCCAAGGTGAGGATGGTCGAACGATACGTCCCGTCCATGCGCAGCAACTCAAGAGATACGTCTCCGCAGGAGAGCCCAAGAACTACTTGGACAAAAGTAGTCAAGAAGTAGCCCAGTCGCTACCAGCGATGGACTCTTCAGCCGAACGGAACACGTCAGAGGGCCACAGAGTTAGCCAGGGGAATGTACAGCCTCGAGCGACGGCTAAGAGGCGCGGTCCACCTCGTAAGACCGCGCTATTAGTTAGGCCAGGAAAGCGTGCGAGCGATGGCCGGCCTATGCGTGTGGCCGGTCCAACAGAACCCAAGCGAGGCCCAGGGAGGCCAAAGGGTTCGAAGAAGAAGCCCGTACCTGCTGATGCCGGACTAATTAGTCCTCGTAGAACCCGAGCGTATAAAAAGCAATAATTGTGCCGTCCAACTTGTGTCGTACGTACTAACCTGTGTTCGTCTTAATTTTCCAGTCCTCAATCTCACTCCTCCCCGGGATCGATTTACCTGTTTCAGAACATGCAAGGCCTGACTCCCGAAATAGCGGAGACGGCGAAGAAGGTGATCGCTGGATTAATCCAGTGCAATCCTGACCCCGCCGTAATTGATTTTTTGGAGCAGGTCGTGGAGGGCATCGACGCTGTGACACTGGCACCCCAGCCAGTGGAAGAGCCTCCACCGTCATGATCGAGGAGATAGAGGCGCCGAAGCCAAGAAAGGGACCTTCGGAGCCGGCCTGGGGGAGAGGCCGGTCCCAGTCCGCTTCGGCGACCTCGTCCCCCGAAGGAGCAGCAGGAAAGCCGGGAAGAACGGCTTTCGCAAGAGGCGTCGGTCCGAGCCTCAGAGATGGCGCCGGAAGGAAACGCCGGCGCGGCTCGGGCCGACGAGGAAAGTAAAGAGAGTTCTCAGACCCAGGCCCCCAAGTGGGCACGGAGTGATGAAGTCGGTGCGGCCTGGGTCCCAGTGGAGAAGGCCCTCGAGGAAGCGCAGCGCATCAGCAAGTCCTTGCGCGCTGCGGAGGACGCTGCCCTGGCCGCACTGGAGGTCTTTCTCCAGTGCCACGGTAAGGCCGGCGAGCGGCAAGCCGGCAAATGGGTCAGAATGGCCCAAGGCCGGCGCGAAGAGCTGCGGCCGCCGCAGAGGCCAGGGCCGCCAGGATGCGCCGCACAGACTTCCAAAAGGCGGAGGAGGCTCGCCTGGCTCATGCGCAGGAGCGCATGGAAGAGGCCAGGCGAGCCAGGGAAAAGGCGGAGGAGACGGCGCGCCGGGTCAAGGAAGAGGCCCAGCGCCATCCCCAAGAAGAAGAAGAGCGTCTTAGGAGGGCGCTCGAAGAAGAGCGAGCGGCCCGGGATGCACTCGACAGTAACGCGATCCCCCGGTGCTTCATGTGTGGCGAGCATGGGGTGAAAAAGTCTAAACATTGCCCCAACCAAGCTCGTCACAAGGGGCGCCGATCGTATTCCCGGGCCAGTTGAAGAGGGGCGAGGCCCTGAAGTTTTTTTTATATTTTTTTTTAATAAAAATTAAAAAGAAAAACCGGCGACTCCGATTCTTCAATATTCCTTTTCGAACCTCCTTCTCCTAATCATTACTACCATATTAGTAGGTACGACGACGGCCATGATTAGCAGAGCTGCTCACGGTCCCCTAAGCAGCAGCTGGCGGGGGGGTGTAACGCGTGTCTAGCCGCGATTCTAATCTACCGCGCGAAGGTAGAGAGCGCGCGCGCGCAACTCCTGCGCAGCCGAATCGAGGCGCGCCGCGCGTAGCGAATCGGTCTCGCGACGCGTAAAATGCCCGTCATCCGTCGCGAAGCTGCTAACCTGTTCCCGCGAGAAAAGGGAGCCATCTTCGTGTCTGCCGTCGCGCAAGTAGCATCTCCTCCGTGTCTTCGTGAGTGACTTCGTCTGCGCCCTCCTATCGTTTTTTGTAAACGCCGCGTGTATAGTGTTGGTGCCGAGCGGAGTGCATACGAGTATAAGAGGAAGAGAGAGAGAGAGAGCGAACACGAGACAGCGAGAGAGGAGGCGGCAGCCAGCCGCCTGCCGACCCCGTACAGCGAGTAGGAGAGAGAGAGAGAGACACAGCGCACAAATACGGTGTTAGCGAGCGTGAGCGAGAGAGAGTCGTGTGCACCGACTGCTCCTTAAAGTAAGTCTTATACTCTCATCACTCGCGTAATTAATGTAAAGGCTCGCACGGAAATCGCCCCGTGCAAGCTTTCTGTACCGTGTACGTGCGGGTGTATGTCAGCCCGCCGTACGTTAACACCGCGCGCGATATTAGCAGCTTCGCCGCGCTCTGTAACGTTCGCGCGTTTGAATATTAACGGTCGCGCGCGAACTAACAATTTCTCTAATAAGCACGTGCGTTGTGTATGTTAATGTTTATTTGGTTTTAATATATTGTGATATCTAGTTACTCGTCGCGTTGTTCATTACAACCTGTCCTTCTCCCGGATACCGCCGCCTCCGCGGGAAAACGACTCCGCTGGTCGTTTTCATATCTGAGCATAGCGGCCGCGCGCTTTACTCTTCAAGCGCGCGCTTTTCACTCAGCGATCCAAATAGTTGGAAAGCAAAGTTCGCGTGAGAGCTTCGCGTTGTTTTCGGAATTCCAGGAGCAGATCCCCGGGCAAGTCATTTTAGTCTGACACCCGCGGCACCGCGTTCTAGGGCATCGCTGGCCTGTGGCTTGTTGGGATTTTCCCCGACTAGCCATCCCGTTACACTTCTAATACCGTTTAGCCACTTCGGATTTTCATATTTATAAGATATTTTCCTGAAATAGCGCGTTTTCTAAGATTATGTCAAATCTGCTATTTATATTGTTTTATTCACCTTCCTGACTCGGAAAATTTACAAGAAAGTGATAATTATTTACTCTCGTACTTTGAGGACTGCAGCCATTGGAAGATTTCCACAACTAATTCAGTATCCAGAAATTTTACTTGGTTTTGTGGTCCGTCGTCCTAGTACTTTGGGGACAACGTTGTGTCACTATGAAAACTATAAGTAACAGATTAGACGTAATAGAGAAGAAGGGTCGTTGCTTCTTGTGAAAAAATTGTTTAATTTTTGAAAATTTAGATTCGAACATTGGTCAACATAAATTGCGATTTATACATTTAAGCGTCGATGTTCAGAGTCGGAAAATTGGAGTCTTTCGTGAGTAAAACATTCCACTAGATCTCTAGGTCTTAATACCCTGTTTTTTTTTTTAAATACCGTTTAGCCACTTCGGATTTTCATATTTATAAGATATTTTACTGAAATAGCGCGTTTTCTAAGATTATATCAAATCTGCTATTTATATTGTTTTATTCACCTTCCTGACTCGGAAAATTTACAAGAAAGTGATAATTATTTGCTCTAGTACTTTGAGGACAAGCATCCCAGGATTCCCACAATTAATTCAGTATCCAGGAATTTTACTTGACACGTATTCAGAAATAATCTTAAAATTCAGGTTCTAACATTGGTCAAAATTAATTGCGTTTTATACATTTAAGCGTCGATGTTCAGAGTTGGAAAATTTGAGTCTTTCGTGAGTAAAACATTCCACTAGATCTCTAGGTCTTAATACCTTATTTTTTTTTAATACCGTTTAGCCACTTCGGATTTTCATATTTATAAGATATTTTCCTGAAATAGCGCGTTTTCTAAGATTATGTCCAATCTGCTATTTGTATTGTTTTATTCACCTTCCTGACTCGGAAATTTTACAAGAAAGTGATAATTATTTGCTCTAGTACTAGGCATTCTAGGATTCCCACAAATAATTCAGTATCCCGGAATTTTGCTTGGCACGTATTCAGAAATAATCTGCCCTAAAATACGCTATTAAGAAAGATTCATCGGAAAGCATAGACGATTCGGGTGCAACAACCTCGTACTTTGGGGACAATGATTTGATACAACGATATCTACAAATAGCAGTTTACATATAATGTAGAAGGTAGGTCGTTTCTTCTACAAAAATTATTATGATTTGTTAAAATTTGGGTGCTAATATTGGTCAAAATAAATTACATTTTATACATTTAAGGGACGATGTTCAGAGACGGAAAAATTGACACTTCCGTGAGCAAAACATTCCACTAGATCTCTAGGTCTTAAATACCTTGTTTTCTTTTTTAAAGACTGTTTAGCCACTTCGAATTTTCATATTTATAAGATATTTTCCTGAAATAGCGCGTTTTCTAAGATTATGTCAAATCTGCTATTTATATTGTTTTATTCACCTTCCTGACTCGGAAAATTTACAAGAAAGTGATAATTATTTACTCTCGTACTTTGAGGACTGCAGCCATTGGAAGATTTCCACAACTAATTCAGTATCCAGAAATTTTACTTGGTTTTGTGGTCCGTCGTCCTAGTACTTTGGGGACAACGTTGTGTCACTATGAAAACTATAAGTAACAGATTAGACGTAATAGAGAAGAAGGGTCGTTGCTTCTTGTGAAAAAATTGTTTAATTTTTGAAAATTCAGATTCGAACATAGGTCAAAATAAATTGCGATTTATACATTTAAGCGTCGATGTTCAGAGTCGGAAAATTTGAGTCTTTCGTGAGTAAATCATTCCACTAGATGTCTAGGTCTTAATACCTTATTTTTTTTAAATACCGTTTTCCCACTTGGAATTTTCATATTTCAAACATATTTTCCTCAAATAGCGCGTTTTCTAAGATTATGTCAAATCTGCTATTTATATTGTTTTATTCACCTTCCTGACTCGGAAAATTTACAAGAAAGTGATAATTATTTGCTCTAGTACATTGAGGACAAGCATTCCAGGATTCCCACAATTAATTCAGTATCCAGGTATTTTACTTGGTTTTGTGGTCCGTCGTTCTAGTACTTTGGGGACAACGTTGTGTCACTATGAAAACTATAAGTAACAGATTAGACGTAATAGAGAAGAAGGGTCGTTGCTTCTTGTGAAAAAATTGTTTAATTTTTGAAAATTCAGATTCGAACATAGGTCAAAATAAATTGCGATTTATACATTTAAGCGTCGATGTTCAGAGTCGGAAAATTTGAGTCTTCCGTGAGTAAAACATTCCACTAGATCTCTAGGTCTTAATACCTTATTTTTTTTAAATACCGTTTTCCTACTTGGAATTTTCATATTTCAAACATATTTTCCTCAAATAGCGCGTTTTCTAAGATTATGTCAAATATGCTATTTATATTGTTTTATTCAACTTCCTGAGTCGGAAAATTTACAAGAAAGTAATAATTATTTTCTCTAGTTCTTTGAGGACAGGCATTCGAGGATTCCCACAAATAATTAAGTATCCAGGAATTTTGGTTGGCAAGTATTCAGAAATAATCTGCCCTAAAATACGCTATTAAGAAAGATTCACCGGAAAGCATAGACGATTCGGGTGCATCAACCTCGTACTTTGGGGACAATGATTTGATACAACGATACCTACAAATAGCAGTTTACATATAATGTAGGAGGTGGGTCGTTTCTGCTACAAAAATTATTATGATTTGTTAAAATTTGGGTGCTAATATTGGTCAAAATAAATTACA
The DNA here is from genome assembly GCA_036365515.1 of Torymus aiolomorphi. NCBI lineage: Eukaryota > Metazoa > Arthropoda > Insecta > Hymenoptera > Torymidae > Torymus > Torymus aiolomorphi. The sequence goes on from CM070873.1 coordinate 147,338,029, forward strand.
TTTTATACATTTAAGGGACGATGTTCAGAGACAGAAAAATTGACACTTTCGTGAGCAAAACATTCCACTAGATCTCTAGGTCTTAAATACCTTGTTTTTTTTTTTTAAATACTGTTTAGCCACTTCGGATTTTCATATTTATAAGATATTTTCCTGAAATAGCGCGTTTTCTAAGATGATGTCAAAACGGTTATTTATAGTTTTATTCTACTTTCTGACCTGGAAAATTTACATGAGCATGATAATTTTTTACTCTCGTACTTTGAGGACAGCCTTTTGAAGATTTCCACAACGAATTCAGTATCCAGAAATTTTACTTGGTTTTGTGGTCCGTCGTCCTAGTACTTTGGGGACAACGTTGTGTCACAATGAAAACTATAAGTAACAGATTAGACGTAATAAAGAAGAAGGGTTGTTGCTTCTTGCAAAAAATTGTTTAATTTTTGAAAATACAGATTCGAACATTTGTCAAAATAAATTGCGTTTTATACATTTAAGCGTCGATGTTCAGAGTCGGAGAATTTGAGTCTTTCGTGAGTAAAACATTCCACTAGATCTCTAGGTCTTAATACCTTATTTTCTTTTAATACGGTTTAGCCACTTCGGATTTTCATATTTATAAGATATTTTCCTGAAATAGCGCGTTTTCTAAGATTATGTCAAATCTGCTATTTATATTGTTTTATTCACCTTCCTGACTCAGAAAATTTACAAGAAAGTGATAATTATTTGCTCTAGGACTTTGAGGACAGGCATTCGAGGATTCGCGTAAATAATTAAGTATCCAGGAATTTTGCTTGGCACGTATTCAGAAATAATCTTAAAATTCAGGTTCTAACATTGGTCAAAATAAATTACGTTTTATACATTTAAGCGTCGACGTACAGAGTTGGAAAATTTGAGACTTTCGTGAGTAAAACCTTCCACTAGATCTCTAGGTCTTAAATACCCTGTTTTTTTTTAAATACCGTTTAGCCACTTCGGATTTTCATATTTATAAGATATTTTACTGAAATAGCGCGTTTTCTAAGATGATGTCAAAACGGTTATTTATAGTTTTATTCTACTTTCTGACCCGGAAAATTTACATGAGCATGATAATTTTTTACTCTCGTACTTTGAGGACAGCCATTCGAAGATTTCCACAACTAATTCAGTATCCAGAAATTTTACTTGGTTTTGTGGTCCGTCGTCCTAGTACTTTTGGGACAACGTTGTGTCACTATGAAAACTATAAGTAACAGATTAGACGTAATAAAAAAGAAGGGTCGTTGCTTCTTGCAAAAAATTGTGTAATTTTTGAAAACACAGATTCGAACATTTGTCAAAATTAATTGCGTTTGACACGTTTAAGCGTCGATGTTCAGAGTCGGAAAATTAGATTCTTTCGTGAGTAAAACATTCCACTAGATCTCTAGGTCTTAAATACCCTGTTTTTTTTTTAAATACCGTTTAGACACTTCGGGTTTTCATATTTATAATATATTTTACTGAAATAGCGCGTTTTCTAAGATTATGTCAAATCTGCTATTTATATTGTTTTATTCACCTTTCTGACTCGGGAAATTTACAAGAAAGTGATAATTATTTGATCTAGTACTTTGAGGACAGGCATTCTAGGATTCCCACAAATAATTCAGTATCCTAGAATTTTCCTTGGCACGTATTCAGAAATAATCTGCCCCAAAATACGATATTAAGAAAGATTCATCGGCAAGCATACACGATTCGGGTGCAACGACCTCGTACTTTGGGGACAATGATTTGATACAACGATACCTACAAATAGCAGTTTACATATAATGTAGAAGGTGGGTCGTTTCTTCTACCAAAAGTTTTTTGATTTGTTAAAATTTGGGTGCTAATATTGGTCAAAATAAATTACATTTTATACATTTAAGGGACGATGTTCAGAGACGGAAAAATTGAGACTTTCGTGCGCAAAACATTCCACTACATCTCCGCGTAAAAGAAATTATGTTCATATGAACTTAATATAAAGTTTTGGTTCATATGAACTTCATATGTAGTTATCCAATGAGACTGAGCTGAACTTCCAATTTTTGTAGTCTGAACTTTATAAAAAGTTTATATAATGTTGAGAAGATGTTTATACAATGTTTATCGAAAGTTGATTTAAAGTTAATATTAACGTGTTACCTACGTCTCATTCAACAACTTCATATGAACCTTAAGTTCATATTAACTTCACGTTAAGTTCATATGAAGTTCTTTAAACGCGGACACGTAGCAAAAGTGGATGGAGCGAGGATAGCCCAACTCGGCACCCATCGTTACTGCTGTCTTAAGTCTTGCATTCTTGAGTTTTTATTCTGCACCACCACCATCTGCCATCAACGTCGCAGCGCAGTCAGGGAGGTTGCGACAAGGTCGGCCGCGTCGAGCAGATAATACAGAAACGACGACGTACGGCAGACGATGGGTAGCGAGTAACAAGAGTGTCGGAGGTTGCGCGCTTCCACCTACAAAAGAGACAGAGAAAGATAGAGTGGGCGAATAAGTGATTAGAGTGAGTGAGTGAGAGAGAGAGAGAGGGAGAGAGAGAGAGAGAGAGACAGAGGCTAAAAATTCTACTAACCTATCTTCTCGTCACCTCTTTCTGCGTCCATACCGAGAAAGCAAGATTAAAATTGCGGGTATCATTGGTTCGGCTAGCATAATATATGTTAGGGGAAGGCCCTCGATTTCGCCGCCGTTGTTCCCGTCGTTACCTCTTACCTTTATGTAGCATGATGGAGATCTCCAACCGGAAAATAAAAATTCTCACAAAACATACATTTTTTACACAAAATAAAAATCTTTTGCAATTAAAATACTTATCTGATAATCGCCTTGGATTGCATTTTTCCGTCGATTTACATTTTACACTCAGAATAACTCAGTATTTCCATGCTGCCGAGATGAAAATATTTCTAAGTCCAGGCGAAATGAACGTATCGCATAACCTGTTTTGTCAATAACCTGAATGCGTTGTCAATACACAGTATATTAGCTAGTTTCATGTGGTTTGAACTTAGTAAAATTTTCACCAAACGACAACATGGAAAGTCAAGATTTCTTTTAGTGTAAATACATGATACATAAGTGTAAAAACAAATCGACGGAAAAATGCAATCCAAGGCGATTATCAGATAAGTATTTTAATTGCAAAAGATTTTTATTTTGTGTAAAAAATGTATGCTTTGTGAGAATTTTTATTTTCCGATTGGAGATCTCCATCATGCTACATAAAGGTAAGAGGTAACGACGGGAACAACGGCGGCGAAATCGAGGGCCTTCCCCTAACATATATTATGCTAGCCGAACCAATGATACCCGCCATTTTAATCTTGCTTTCTCGGTATGGACGCAGAAAGAGGTGACGAGAAGATAGGTTAGTAGAATTTTTGGCCTCTTTCTCTCTCTCTCTCTCTCTCTCTCCCTCTCTCTCTCTCTCTCTCACTCACTCTAATCACTTATTCGCCGACTCTATCTTTCTCTGTCTCTTTTGTAGGTGGAAGCGCGCAACCTCCGACACTCTTGTTACTCGCTACCCATCGTCTGCCGTACGTCGTCGTTTCTGTATTATCTGCTCGGCCGACCTTGTCGCAACCTCCCTGACTGCGCTGCGACGTTGATGGCAGATGGTGGTGATGCAGAATAAAAACTAAAGAATGCAAGACTTAAGACAGCGGTAACGATGGGTGCCGAGTTGGGCTATCCTCGCTCCATCCACTTTTGCTACGTGTCCGCGTTTAAAGAACTTCATATGAACTTAACGTGAAGTTAATATGAACTTAAGGTTCATATGAAGTTGTTGAATGAGACGTAGATAACACGTTAATATTAAATTTAAATCAACTTTCGATAAACATTGTATAAACATCTTCTCAACTTTATATAAACTTTTTATAAAGTTCAGACTGTAAAAATTGGAAGTTCAGCTCAGTCTCATTGGATAACTACATATGAAGTTCATATGAACCAAAACTTTATATTAAGTACATATGAACATAATTTTTTTTACGCGGGTCTCTAGGTCTTAAATACCTTGTTTTTCTTTTTTAAATACTGTTTAGCCACTTCGGATTTTCATATTTATAAGATATTTTACTGAAATAGCGCGTTTTCTAAGATGATGTCAAAACGGTTATTTATAGTTTTCGTCTACTTTCTGACCAGGAAAATTTACATGAGCATGATAATTTTTTACTCTCGTACTTTGAGGACAGCCATTGGAAGATTTCCACAACAAATTCAGTATCCAGAAATTTTACTTGGTTTTGTGGTCCGTCGTCCTAGTACTTTGGGGACAACGTTGTGTCACTATGAAAACTATAAGTAACAGATTAGACGTAATAAAGAAGAAGGGTCGTTGCTTCTTGCGAAAAAATTGTTTAATTTTTGAAAATTCAGATTCGAACATTGGTCAAAATAAATTGCGTTTTATACATTTAAGCCTCGATGTTCAGAGTCGGAAAATTTGAGTCTTCCGTGAGTAAAACATTCAACTAGATCCCTAGGTCTTAATACCTTATTTTTTTTAAATACCGTTTTCCAACTTGGAATTTTCATATTTATAAGATATTTTCCTGAAATAGCGCGTTTTCTAAGATTATGTCAAATCTGCTATTTATATTGTTTTATTCACCTTCCTGACTCGGAAAATTTACAAGAAAGTGACAATTATTTGCTCTAGTACGTTGAGGACAAGCATTCCAGCATTCCCACAATTAATTCAGTATCCAGGAATTTTGCTTGGCGCGTATTCAGAAATAATCTTACAATTCAGGTTCTAACATTGGTCAAAATAAATTACGTTTTATACATTTAAGCGTCGACGTTCAGAGTTGGAAAATTTGAACTTTCGTGAGTAAAACCTTCCACTAGATCTCTATAGGTCTTAAATACCCTGTTTTTTTTTAAATACCGTTTAGCCACTTCGGATTTTCATATTTATAAGATATTTTACTGAAATAGCGCGTTTTCTAAGATGATGTCAAAACGGTTATTTATAGTTTTATTCTACTTTCTGACCCGGAAAATTTACATGAGCATGATAATTTTTTACTCTCATACTTTGAGGACAGCCATTCGCAGATTTCCACAACTAATTCAGTATCCAGAAATTTTACTTGGTTTTGTGGTCCGTCGTCCTAGTACTTTGGGGACAACGTTGTGTCACTATGAAAACTATAAGTAACAGATTAGACGTAATAAAGAAGAAGGGTTGTTGCTTCTTGCAAAAAATTGTGTAATTTTTGAAAATACAGATTCGAACATTTGTCAAAATCAATTGCGTTTGATACATTTAAGCGTCGATGTTCAGAGTCGGAAAATTTGAGTCTTCCGTGAGTAAAACATTCAACTAGATCCCTAGGTCTTAATACCTTATTTTTTTTAAATACCGTTTTCCAACTTGGAATTTTCATATTTATAAGATATTTTCCTGAAATAGCGCGTTTTCTAAGATTATGTCAAATCTGCTATTTATATTGTTTTATTCACCTTCCTGACTCGGAAAATTTACAAGAAAGTGATAATTATTTGCTCTAGTACGTTGAGGACAAGCATTCCAGCATTCCCACAATTAATTCAGTATCCAGGAATTTTGCTTGGCACGTATTCAGAAATAATCTTACAATTCAGGTTCTAACATTGGTCAAAATAAATTACGTTTTATACATTTAAGCGTCGACGTTCAGAGTTGGAAAATTTGAACTTTCGTGAGTAAAACCTTCCACTAGATCTCTATAGGTCTTAAATACCCTGTTTTTTTTTAAATACCGTTTAGCCACTTCGGATTTTCATATTTATAAGATATTTTACTGAAATAGCGCGTTTTCTAAGATGATGTCAAAACGGTTATTTATAGTTTTATTCTACTTTCTGACCCGGAAAATTTACATGAGCATGATAATTTTTTACTCTCATACTTTGAGGACAGTCATTCGCAGATTTCCACAACTAATTCAGTATCCAGAAATTTTACTTGGTTTTGTGGTCCGTCGTCCTAGTACTTTGGGGACAACGTTGTGTCACTATGAAAACTATAAGTAACAGATTAGACGTAATAAAGAAGAAGGGTTGTTGCTTCTTGCAAAAAATTGTGTAATTTTTGAAAATACAGATTCGAACATTTGTCAAAATCAATTGCGTTTGATACATTTAAGCGTCGATGTTCAGAGTCGGAAAATTAGATTCTTTCGTGAGTAAAACATTCCACTAGATCTCTAGGTCTTAATACCTTATTTTTTTTAAATACCGTTTTCCTACTTGGAATTTTCATATTTCAAACATATTTTCCTCAAATAGCGCTATATTTCCACTAGATCTCTAGGTCTTAAATACCTTGTTTTTTTTTTTTAAATACTGTTTATCCACTTGAGATTTTCATATTTATAAGATATTTTCCTGAAATAGCGCGTTTTCTAAGATTATGTCATATCTGCTATTTATATTGTTTTATTCACCTTCCTGACTCGGAAAATTTACAAGAAAGTCATAATTATTTGCTCTAGTACTTTGAGGACAGGCATTCTAGGATTCCCACAAATAATTCAGTATCCCGGAATTTTGCTTGGCACGTATTCAGAAATAATCTGCCCCAAAATACGATATTAAGAAAGATTTATCGGCAAGCATAGACGATTCGGGTGCAACAACATCGTTCTTTGGGGACAATGATTTGATACAACGATACCTACAAATAGCAGTTTACATATAATGTAGAAGGTGGGTCGTTTCTTCTACAAAAATTATTATGATTTGTTAAAATTTGGATGCTAATATTGGTCAAAATAAATTACATTTTATACATTTAAGGGACGATGTTCAGAGACGGAAAAATTGAGACTTTCGTGAGCAAAACATTCCACTAGATCTCTAGGTCTTAATACCTTATTTTTTTTATATACCGTTTTCCAACTTGGAATTTTCATATTTATAAGATATTTTCCTGAAATAGCGCGTTTTCTAAGATTATGTCAAATCTGCTATTTATATTGTTTTATTCACCTTCCTGACTCGGAAAATTTACAAGAAAGTGATAATTATTTGCTCTAGTACGTTGAGGACAAGCATTCCAGCATTCCCACAATTAATTCAGTATCCAGGAATTTTGCTTGGCACGTATTCAGAAATAATCTTACAATTCAGGTTCTAACATTGGTCAAAATAAATTACGTTTTATACATTTAAGCGTCGACGTTCAGAGTTGGAAAATTTGAGACTTTCGTGAGTAAAACCTTCCACTAGATCTCTAGGTCTTAAATACCCCGTTTTTTTTTAAATACCGTTTAGCCACTTCGGATTTTCATATTTATAAGATATTTTCCTGAAATAGCGCGTTTTCTAAGATTATGTCAAATCTGCTATTTATATTGTTTTATTCACCTTCCTGACTCGGAAAATTTACACGAGCATGATAATTTTTTACTCTCGTACTTTGAGGACAGCCATTGAAAGATTTCCACAACTAATTCAGTATCCAGAAAGTTTACTTGGTTTTGTGGTCCATCGTCCTAATACTTTGGGGGCAACGTTGTGTCACTATGAAAACTATAAGTAACAGATTAGACGTAATAAAGAAGAAGGGTCGTTGCTTCTTGCGAAAAAATTATTCAATTTTTGAAAATTCAGATTCGAACATTGGTCAAAATAAATTGCGTTTTATACATTTAAGCGTCGATGTTCAGAGTCGGAAAATTTGAGTCTTTCGTGAGTAAATCATTCCACTAGATCTCTAGGTCTTAAATACCCTGTTTTTTTTTAAATACCGTTTTCCCACTTGGAATTTTCATATTTCAAACATATTTTCCTCAAATAGCGCGTTCTCTAAGATTATGTCAAATCTGCTATTTATATTGGTTTATTCAACTTCCTGAGTCGGAAAATTTACAAGAAAGTCCTAATTATTTGCTCTAGTACTTTGAGGACAGGCATTCGAGGATTCCCACAAATAATTAAGTATCCAGGAATTTTGCTTGGCACGTATTCAGAAATAATCTGCCCTAAAATACGCTATTAAGAAAGATTCATCTTAAAGCATAGACGATTCGGGTGCAACAACCTCGTACTTTGGGGACAATGATTTCATACAACGATACCTACAAATAGCAGTTTACATATAATGTAGAAGGTGGGTCGTTTCTTCTACAAAAATTATTTTGATTTGTTAAAATTTGGGTGCTAATATTGGTCAAAATAAATTACATTTTATACATTTAAGGGACGATGTTCAGAGACGGAAAAATTGAGACTTTCGTGAGCAAAACATTCCACTAGATCTCCAGGTCGTAAATACCTTGTTTTTTTTTTTTAAATACTGTTTAGCCACTTCGGATTTTCATATTTATAAGATATTTTACTGAAATAGCGCGTTTTCTAAGATGATGTCAAAACGGTTATTTATAGTTTTATTCTACTTTCTGACACGGAAAATTTACATGGGCACGAAAATTTTTTTCTCTCGTACTTTGAGGACAGCCATTCGAAGATTTCCACAACTAATTCAGTATCCAGAAATTTTACTTGGTTTTGTTGTCCGCGTCGTCCCCGTACTTTGAGGACAACGTTGTGTCACTATGAAAACTATAAGTAACAGATATTAGACGTAATAAAGAAGAAAGGCCGTTGCTTCTTGCGAAAAAATTGTTTAATTTTTGAAAATTTAGATTCGAAAATTGGTCAAAATAAATTGCGTTTTATACATTTAAGCGTCGATGTTCAGAGTCGGAAAATTTGAGTCTTTCGTGAGTAAAACATTCTACTAGATCTCTAGGTCTTAATACCTTATTTTTTTTAAATACCGTTTTCCAACTTGGAATTTTCATATTTATAAGATATTTTCCTGAAATAGCGCGTTTTCTAAGATTATGTCAAATCTGCTATTTATATTGTTTTATTCACCTTCCTGACTTGGAAAATTTACAAGAAAATTAGAAAGAATTATTTGCTCTAGTACTTTGAGGACAGGCATTCTAGGATTCCCACAAATAATTCAGTATCCAGGAATTTTGCTTGACACTTATTCAGAAATAATCTGCCCTAAAATACGCTATTAAGAAAGTTTCATCCGAAAGCATAGACGATTTGGGTGCAACAACCTCGTACTTTGGGGACAATGATTTGATACGATACCTACAAATAGCAGTTTACATATAATGTAGAAGGTGGGTCGTTTCTTCTACAAAAATTGTTATGATTTGTTAAAATTTGGGTGCTAATATTGGTCAAAATAAATTACATTTTATACATTTAAGGGACGATGTTCAGAGACCGAAAAATTGAGACTTTCGTTAGCAAAACATTCCACTAGATCTCTAGGTCTTAAATACCTTGTTTTTTTTTTTTAAATACTGTTTAGCCACTTCGGATTTTCATATTTATAATATATTTTACTGAAATAGCGCGTTTTCTAAGATGATGTCAACACGGTTATTTATAGTTTTATTCTACTTTCTGACACGGAAAATTTACATGGGCATGAAAATTTTTTACTCTCGTACTTTGAGGACAGCCATTCGAAGATTTCCACAACTAATTCAGTATCCAGAAATTTTACTTGGTTTTGTTGTCTGGGTCGTCCCCGTACTTTGGGGACAACGTTGTGTCACTATGAAAACTATAAGTAACAGATATTAGACGTAATAAAGAAGAAGGGTCGTTGCTTCTTGCGAAAAAATTGTTTAATTTTTGAAAATTCAGATTCGAACATTGGTCAAAATAAATTGCGTTTTATACATGTAAGCGTCGATGTTCAGAGTCGGAAAATTTGAGTCTTTCGTGAGTAAAACATTCCACTAGATCTCTAGGTCTTAATACCTTATTTTTTTTAAATACCGTTTTCCATCTTAGAATTTTCATATTTATAAGATATTTTCCTGAAATAGCGCATTTTCTAAGATGATGTCAAATCTGCTATTTATATTGTTTTATTCACCTTCCTGACTCGGAAAATTTACAAGAAAGTGAGAAAGAATTATTTGCTCTAGTACTTTGAGGACAAGCATTCCAGGACTCCCACAATTAATTCAGTATCCAGGAATTTTGCTTGGCACGTATTCAGAAATAATCTTAAAATTCAGGTTCTAACATAAGTCAAAATAAATTACGTTTTATACATTTAAGCGTCGACGTTCAGAGTTGGAAAATTTGAGACTTTCGTGAGTAAAACCTTCCACTAGATCTCTAGGTCTTAAATACCTTGTTTTTTTTTTTAAATACTGTTTAGCCACTTCGGATTTTCATATTTATAAGATATTTTACTGAAATAGCGCGTTATCTAAGATGATGTCAAAACGTTTATTTATAGTTTTATTCTACTTTCTGACCCGGAAAATTTACATGAGCATGATAATTTTTTACTCTCGTACTTTGAGGACAGCCATTCGAAGATTTCCACAACTAATTCAGTATCCAGAAATTTTACTTGGTTTTGTGGTCCGTCGTCCTAGTACTTTGGGGACAACGTTGTGTCACTATGAAAACTATAAGTAACAGATTAGACGTAATAAAGAAGAAGGGTCGTTGCTTCTTGCGAAATATTGTTTAATTTTTGAAAATTCAGATTCGGACATTGGTCAAAATAAATTGCGTTTTATACATTTAAGCGTCGATGTTCAGAGTCGGAAAATTTGAGTCTTTCGTGAGTAAAACATTCCACTAGATCTCTAGGTCTTAATACCTTATTTTTTTTAAATACCGTTTTTCCACTTGGAATTTTCATATTTCAAACATATTTTCCTCAATTAGCGCGTTTTCTATGATTATGTCAAATCTGCTATTTATATTGTTTTATTCAACTTCCTGAGTCGGAAAATTTACAAGAAAGTAATAATTATTTGCTCTAGTACTTTGAGGACAGGCATTCGAGGATTCCCACAACTAATTCAGTATCCAGATATTTTACCTGGCATTGTGGTGCGTGGTCCTCGTACTTTGGGGACCGCGTTGTGTTACTATGAAAACTGTAAATAACAGATTAGACGTCATAATAAAGAAGGTTCGTTGCTTCTTGCAAAAAAGTTTTTTAATTTTTCATAATTATGTTTAAATATTAGTCAAATTAAATTACATTTTAAACATTTTGGCGTCGATGTTCATAGTCAGAAAATTTGAGACTTACGTTAGTAAAATATTCCATTAGATCTCTAAGTCTTAAATAACTTTTGTTTTTAAATAATATTTTTCCACTTGGAATTTTCACATTTAAAAGATTTTTTCCTAAAATAGCTCGTTTTCTAAGTCTATGTCAAAACTGTTATTTATACTTTTATGCAATTGGAAAATTTACATGAACGTGATAATTTTTTACGCTCGTACTTTGTGGACAGAAAAATTAACTAAATTTAAATTTGTGATAGTCATACAGCAGATATTTTGGCAGCTCTTTTCGTCTAAAAGTATAACAACATGACTTATCGACAGCCATTTACTGCTATGTAATGAAATGATGTTAAAGTATTTTTTATGGAAAAGTACAGGCAATATCAATTATTTCTATAGTTATAAGGTCATACATATAAAAGATTACATAGTTAAAGATTATACATATCTTTTATTATATTAGACTTATTAAGAAAGAATATTATTGAATTATATTGAGTAAGAGTGGGGACATGACTTGATAGGAAGAGATTGATATAGAAGTGAAGTAGCAGAAGAATAGAGGGAATAGAATAAGAATTAAAACTTACACATACGTAAACACACACATACACAGATTACACTAGGAGTTGGTAGTTTTATTTGGTTAGTAAGGTTTCTGCTTTATGCGTACAGTCGATTTGTTTTATTTCTTTTTTGCAGTATTTTCTTTTTTTTTATTTCTATTTAAAATCGCATACAACACACAAACATTAAAACTGACACAAACAAGATGAGATTAAGTGGATTACGGCAAAGGAGAGTGTAAATGGCAATGAATAGAATTTATTTTTATAACTATAGATCTATAAGATTTAATAAAGTTTTTTTATTTATATATATATATACATGGTTCATTCGACTATTCTAAATTTATAGTATTTAACCAATCGTTAACTTTTTTAAATGAACATCAATATGCATCTGGCAGTTGATGATGGTTTGTTATTATTTTAGTGAATTTTTTATAGTTTTGAAAAAATATTTTAAAAGCGATTTCACAATTTTTACAGGTAAAAGTAACTGAAGGTATTTCGAAAATTTTTAATAATGTTATTAACAAAACACTATTTTTTATTCATCAAAAACATCTTTCCAATTTGTAGAGATTCTATTAAATAGATGAGGTTATGAAAGGGAAGAGATTTTGTACAGAATAATAATGAATTATTGCGAATATGGTGTATTATGTTATTAACATTATTTTACCGAAAATATTTCATTTTATTTGTAAAATGTGTTTCTTACTAATAAGTTTAAAGAAATAAGAAAAAATTTGAACGTTTAGTTATTAGCTGTACAATTAAAGTTACAGCTAGACTCCGTCATCAGCTACCTCTAGCAACTAGACTACGTGCTTGATGTGTTTCAATACCTAGAGACAAAACACCACGGAGCGCATAACCTAGACTCCATCATCGGCTACCGCGAATACCTAGACTACGTAATTGATGTGTTTCAATACCTAGAGGCAAAACACTACTGATCGCACCGCCTAGACTCCGTGATCAGCTACCTCTAACACCTAAACTACGTAATTGATACGTTTCAACACCTAGGGACAAAAAACCACGGAGCGCACAACCTAGACTCCGTCATCGGCTACCTCTAACACCTACACAACGTATTTCATGTGTTTCAACACCTAGAGGCAAAAAATTCGGATCATACCACCTAGACTCCGTCATCGTCTACCACTAACACCTAGACAACGTAATTGATGTGTTTCAACACCTAGAGGCAATAAACTACGGAGCGCACCACCTAGACTCCGTCATCGGCTGCCCCGAACACTTAAACTACGCATTTGATGTGTTTCAACACCTAGAGGCAAAAAGCTATGGCGCGTACCACCTAGACTCCGTCATCGGCTACCGTGAACACTTAGACTACGCATATGATGTGTTTCAACACCTTGAGACAAAAAACTACGGAGCGCACCACCTAGACTCCGTCATCGGCTACCCCAAACACCTAGACTACATATTTGATGTGTTTCAACACCTGGAGATAAAAAACTACGGAGCGCACCACCTAGACTCTGACATCGGCTATCCCGAACACCTAGACTACGTATTTGGTGTGTTCCAACACCTAGGAACAAAAAACCACGGAGCGCACTACCTAGACTCCGTCATCCGCTACCCCGAACACTTAGACTACGCATTTGATGTGTTTCAACACCTAGTGGCAAAAAGCTATGGCGCGCACCAACTAGACTCCGTCATCGGCTACCGCGAACACTTGGACTACGTATTTGATGTGTTTCAACACCTAGAGGCAAAAAGCTATGGCGCGTACCACCTAGACTCCGTCATCGGTTACCGCGAACACTTAGACTACGCATGTGATGTGTTTCAACACCTAGAGGCAAAAAACTACGGAGCGCACCACCTAGGCTCCATCATCGGCTACCCCGAGCCCCAAGATTTCACATTATATTCGTTCCGTTACCCAGACCTGAGAAACTACAGAGTGCACCACTTACACTCAATCATTGGCTATCCCGGTCTCCTAGACCTTGCATTGGATGCGATTCGAAACCTAGACTCGAGAAACTACGGAGCACTCCAGCTGGACTCCATCATCGGCTACCCAGAGGACCTAGACCTCGTAATCACTGTTATTGTACACCAAGATGTCACGGAATATGGACAACTTCTTTTAACTCCGCAAACTGCCACTTTGGAATACAGCACTTTGAAGAGCTCTTCAAAGTGCCCAATCTGGTGATAGCACTTCGAAGAGCTCCTCAAACTGCCAGATTTCTCCTCAAACTGCCCAATACGTCAAAAATTTCTCCTCAAAATGCTCAATTGCAATATATATATATATTAGTCGTATTCTTTTCATTAAGTAATAATGTATTATGTAAAAGAGAATAATGAAGGAAAAGTAAAAAGTTTAAGACTATCAGACATTAAAAGAAGATCAATATAGGAGTGTTGCTGCTATAAACATTTCTTTAAGCCTTTGGCTATGGCGATACTGGCTTCTTAATATTCATTCAAGATTTTTACTTTCTCAACACATTCCACATTAGCTTCAGTATACGATAACCTATGGCTGAAAAGGTTTATTAAAACTATATAGGAAATTTATGTTTGATCACCCAACAATGCTTAACTGACTGATGTGGCTATGGCTGTTGCGGCTAATTATACTCATATAGCTTACAAATCTGATGGACCGCTTACTGAGGTATCAGAATATTTGTTTCAAATGTAAAAGATATTAAGCTAAAAAACAATACTTTTTTATATTTCAGGCCAGAGAAGGTGTTACAGAAGAAATAAAGATGGTTTTGGGTAATTTTATATTTAAAGCTGTTTTCTACATATAATGTAAATTTTGAACCCTGCGTAGACTCCAGGTCCAGAAACTACATATATTTTGATGGTTCAGGTCTTAAAATATTGGTATTTTATACCACTATGGACTGAAGAATTGTATGTATCATATTTATTTGAGGAAATAATTTTTGGCCGTCAAAAATATATTTTAAGACCTGAACCATCAAAATATATGTAGTTTCTGGACCTGGAGTCTACGCAGGGTTCAAAATTTACATTATATGTAGAAAACAGCTTTAAATATAAAATTACCCAAAACCATCTTTATTTCTTCTGTAACACCTTCTCTGGCCTGAAATATAAAAAAGTATTGTTTTTTAGCTTAATATCTTTTACATTTGAAACAAATATTCTGATACCTCAGTAAGCGGTCCATCAGATTTGTAAGCTATATGAGTATACTTAGCCGCAACAGCCATAGCCACATCAGTCAGTTAAGCATTGTTGGGTGATCAAAGATAAATTTCCTATATAGTTTTAATAAACCTTTTCAGCCATAGGTTATCGTATACTGAAGCTAATGTGGAATGTGTTGAGAAAGTCAAAATCTTGAATGAATATTAAGAAGCCAGTATCGCCATAGCCAAAGGCTTAAAGAAATGTTTATAGCAGCAACACTCCTATATTGATCTTCTTTTAATGTCTGATAGTCTTAAACTTTTTACTTTTCCTTCATTATTCTCTTTTACATAATACATTATTACTTAATGAAAAGAATACGACTAATATATATATATATATATATATATATATATATATATATATATATATATATATTACAGTGAATAATAGTTTTCACTTTAGTAAGTAAAATGTCAATTACATCATATTGAGATTCAGTCGTTGGTTAATGATAGTAGCTTTCTAGCAGTAGCGAAGGTTTGATAGTATTTTTCTACACAATAACACATCTTTCGCTTGTTTTCCAAATTGATTTGAATCTGTACATTATTTTTTTTTTTAAGAGTCAATATGAACTTAATTTTTAGCATCGATCACTGTTATTTTAAGAATAAAGTTTCTAATAACAGTCAAGTACTAGAAAGCTATTTGTAAAACTTCAATTCTACTGTCACTGCACACTTATATTACACTCTCAATAACTTTTCTAACAGACCTTTACATCTTTTAAACTAAATGTTCACTCCAAAATCCGTTTATGAACATGAAAACTAAAATCAACACTTTTTATGAAGAAGCTGTTTGAATCATAGTAATTATATGAATCTCAAACAACAGCTGTGCATGTTTACACTCACGTTTCTACTCACTTATATATCTATATATATTACTAAAGGAGTGACTGGTCGATAAGTCAGATTGTTACGCTGCCAACTGAACTGCTATAAGTTTGAAATTTAATTATTTTGTTTTTGTCAAAAATTCATAAAATGGTCATAAATTGTGTTATTTATCTTTTATCTCTATATTAATAATTAAGATATTATTTTTGGATTTTATACAGTATATATAGATATATAAAGTGAGAATTTTGAGTATATTTACACTAGAGAAAAAGAAATTAGTAGTAAACAATGCATGATTATATAATTAAATATCCTAAGCAAGGGAAAAAGTGTAATTTGAACAAAAAACAAATAAAAGGCGTTAACGATGGTTTGTGTATATCCTCAAAATAAAAATAGATAATGCCTTAAAACATATTAGAACATATTCTACTAGTGTTTTTCAAGTAAAATATGTAAAAAAAAAAATTTCGATTTTTCGTAATTTTAAAAGTGTCTGACCCCCTTAAAGTGTTATCGGTAGTTAACAATGAAGGACTATGAATACTGTTCTGATAACAGTTAAATAGGAATAAACTAAAATAAATACAATCCAAGTTACAATAACAAATATTGGATATAAATTTGCTCGGGATGTTAAAAAGTAAATTAAATTTTAAATTCACTATATTTCAATATTAATTGTACAATCAAGGGAAAGGAAGAGCGCGCGCAGCGCGCCTGAACTTGCTAGTATATTAAAAGATTAAATTACTTTTTTAAATAATTCAATATTCACTTATTCGCCGTAAACGTGTTTTAACTAGGCGAATAAGTGAATATGAACATGTAATAAGTGAAATATTACTTATTCAAATTTAGATTGTGCTTTTATGGCTAATTTAAATAATATGGCTAAGTTTTTGAGGTCATTGACGGTCACATAACATCTCTGCTTTTGAGATGTTACTTATTGTGTTGGCAACAGCGATGCGCACGCTCTTGGCGCGCGCGCTCGGCGCGCTGGCGCAGGGATTGGAGACAGGCCCAGTCGAACGCGGTCGTACGCGCCTATGTGCCGGGAGCCTGAAGGTAAAAGCGGGGCTTATATTATACATTGTCCCTTATGTGGACTCGCTCTTATGTACACTCTCCCGTATACGCTCACGCACACGTGAGGCCGTTATAGCAGCGTGCTGTTATATGCTGCAGTAGTATTATAATTTTTCATTAATTCTGTGTAAAATGTAAGTTTAAATATTTTATTTTATGACTTTGAGCGCTTTTGTACACTTAAAAAATTTTTTAAATAAAACGTAAGGTATGCATAACCTATATAGATGGATTACAGTCACTTATGTTAGTTGAACATATATAGACATGAGAGAGATAGACTGTAGGTGTAGCAAGAGTGGCACCTCTAACCATGTTCGCACACATGCGTTAGATAGAGACAGCATACCTTCCATTACATATACCTTCTATGCATCTGTCTCTCTCTCTCTCTCTCAACGGGGGCCACTCTCGCTAACCTACACCCGCAGTCTATCTCTCTTATGTCTATGTAGTTGAATTTCAGTGTATAATCAATGGATTTTGAATATGAAAAATTTGCAATTGCTGTATAAGGTTCATAAAAATAAATTCTGTTTCAGTTTGTACAATCACATTAAACAAGCATCAGAATTCAAACAAGGATGTGACTACAGTATGTTCAAGCAAGGTGTACGACCCATATGGGAGGATGATGCCAAGAGAGTTTTGGTTAGAGATTTTACTTTGTATGATTGGTGAGGGATTCAATGAATATTCTGATATTTGTGGAGCAGTAGTTAATGTTAGGGCAAGATCAGATAAAATTTCTGTATGGACGGGAGATGCTGGTACTCAAGCTAGTGTTATGGAAATTGGGTGAGTAATGGACTGTTACAATTTTGTTAAGATACCTACTGTAAACTAAAAACACCAAAAAAATTTCATTAATACTTTGCAAGATTACAATAATAAATCAATATCTGTATACTTATTAAATCATTTTTATAAGTTGATGTCTTGAGAAACAGTAATATTTAAAATAATGTAGTCAGAAAAAAATGAATTCTAAAGAATCTTTTAATTTTTTTTCAGACGCAAACTGAAGGAAAGACTTCGAATTACACCCAAAATGGTTATAGGATATCAAGTTCATAGAGATACTATGGTGAAGGATGACCAAGAATACTTATGTGATTTATGTGAGAGTGCAACAACGATCGCACTTTATTCTACTATTTATTCTCTGCGTCGAATAATAATAAGATCTAAATACTGACTGGAATCAGATGCAGACAGATAGAAAATTCAGAATGTAAGTGGAATTTTTTTCGTCGTTACCATTTAAATGTTTTGAAAAAGTGTCAAGCAAAGTTTAATAAAAAAAAAAAACTGAAGTTATTAAAAATCTTTGCTGAATGATAGATTAATATAAATATCTACAAATATGTAATATGTACGATATATTTGAGTATGTTCACACACCGAAGCTTGTCACGGCAATGCAACGGCCTGTGCGATCGAGTAATGCTGTTGCTGTCAGGGCGAGGATATGAGCCATCATCGCATAAGCACGAGGCGTAGCAGCACACCGTTTTTCCTAGTCAGGAAGGTGGTTCAAAAGAATTTTAGATGCTGCTGGAAGCTAATGAAAGTGCTACTTCCAGTTATTTTTCGTCAAAGAAAACTGACTACAGTAAGTATTTCACTTCGGACTAGAACTCTATTATTTACTGTAACCAGACCTAACCTCCAAATTTTCTTCTATCTATTCCCTTGTTCCTGGCAGAATGATACTGCTCTCCTCATTCCTATCAATTGACATGTTAGTAAGACATTTTGTTCTGCCTAGGGTGAAGAGCTCCTGTAGATGGCAACACCAATTTGTAGGATATTGCTGAAGCCGATACCTGGGCAATGGAAGCAGAAACTTGGAAGAAGGCTGAGGGGAAAAGTGCGAGCAACATTATACAAGTTTGTGATACAATGGAGAAGTATCGAATGGAGTAAACAGCAAAGCAAGATGTAGTGATGCTGCTGCTGCTTCATATCTGACCTGCCCTTCGACTACGTCTGGCTACTGACTACTCAAACTGTTCTGATAAGTATTGTTTTTATATTGATTCCACTCCGGGTTGATAAGTTAAACTTGGTATTTATGGGTTAGTTTCCCTCAGCTCATCTGTTGCATTAAGGCGCTTAATTATATAATGCACAAACTTCTTAGTGAGAGCTCATCCCACTATTACCTTTCCGGTACATATAGACAACATAGAGCAATATTTATTTTTTTCAAGTTTAACATCATCAGAATTAATTCTAATAATATAGATTGCTCTCTGTTGTCAATTATTTTTAGGTTTAATTCAACTAATAATTTTTTGGAGCATGAATTCTTTTTTTCCTTTTTGAGAATTAGTTAAATTTGTATACAACTTCTTTCTATAGAAAAAAATTACTATGCTCCTTACACAAAGATATAACTTGTGCATTTTCAGGTACGATAAAACCAAAATTGCATAATTATATTATTGGAGTAACTTTCCTTAATTCTTATACCTCTAAAGATTAGATACTAAACCATGTAACCTTTACAAAAGTATGAAACCCAATGCATATAGCAAATATATTTAGTAGATCTGACAGGTGCGTATGATATTCTAGTGACAGTATAATTTTCCCTTATACAAACATGGGATTTATAAATGTTTCTCTTCTAGATCTACTAGGCATGTTTGCAATATGCACTTACTTGAGGAAGACATGATTGAATATCTAATGTGTAAGACTGTGTAAGAATTATGAAGACCCAAAAAGAAAAGAAAACAATATAAATACGCTCAAAATTTTATGTTTAATATGACAGAATAAGTTTGCTTACTACTTTAATGTCTGTAAAAATAATTAGTTTTATTACACCTCAAATAATTGACAGCATAAAGTAATCTGTAATTTTGAATGATTCACAATCATTAGAATTTTTAAGAATATGAATTGCTTTTTGATTGTCAATTATTTTTATGTTTAACTAAACCAATTTTTTGGTGGAAGCTAACATGACATGCACACTTATTCTTGTACTATACCAGCATGACATTCACAGTGTGTTAACGTAAGTTCTCTCCTTTTTGTGAATTTGTTGAATTTATGGGAAAGGGTTTTTAATGGTTACTGCATAAGAGAAACTGGATAATTTCATCTCATTTTATTATAGTACATTACGATACGGATATGGAAGGTGATTATTTATCGTATGAGACGTTTTTGGCACGAGTGAAGCGAGTGAGAAAAGTCGAATGCGGTAAAATCACCTTACGCACCAGTGTCGTACAGTATTTTATACCACGAAAGCCGAATAGTCATATTAAAGTTATGATTTTGAGGTTACAGTGGTATAGAAAAATTATATCTACTTGCAGGATGAACAGTGATGTCAGAGATCTGTCATTGGAATGCTCTGCTAGATCTGATAAATAGCATTTTTGTACCATAAGCATGAATATCAATTTTGAAGCAAAGTATTAAATTTCATCATTTAAATTTAAATCATTTTTGTTTGGACAAATATAAAATCCAGTAGCATAAGAGTGTCTGTCAGATCTAGTAGGTAAAATCTACTTAATATTTCTTCTTAGCAGATTATAAGAATAAGTTTTCTGTGGGACCAACTTGAGCTATTAACTTCTAGTGGGATATATCCTGCAGCTTTGCTATCGCTTAGGGCACCTGAATGTTTTTTATGGCTTGTAATGATACACAGTTAAAAAATTGTTTAAAAAAATGTAAATACCTTTAAAAAAAGTTCTTTTAAAATTAACAATCTGTTTGAAAGATCAATACTTAAATATAAATTCAGAATGTTTATAAAAAGTTTCGTGTTTAATAACACTTTTAACAGTGATACTTGAGTAAGTTGTGGGTAACCTGACCTGCTAACTGAAAAAAAAAGAGAAAGTTTAATAACGGAATATAGATATAGTGTTTCACTGGAGCAATTTTTTTCTCAGTGAATCCACATTGCATGACTTATGCGTTATGACTATGACCTATGAGCTTAGTACTCGTAGACTCACTCGCTGATTGGTTCATTGGTAAAGATTAACCAATCAGCGCGGAAGTCTACGAGTACTAAGCTCATAGGTCATAGTCATAACGCATAATTCATGCAATGTGGATTCACTATAAATGATATAAAACAGTCTTTAGAAAAGATTCTTTTGGATTTAATTTCTTTAAATTAGTTAGATTCTTTTAGTCTGTTGAAGAATAAATTTTGTATACTAAAAATCTCCGTCTATAATCTGGTTTCTTGTTCCTGGCAGATTGATACTGCTGCCCTCGTCCCTAATCATGGACACATTATTAATACATTTTGTTTTTCCTAGGGCGAAAAGCTCCTGAAGGCTGCCACACTATTCATATGATTTTGCTACCATCGACGTTGCCGCAGCAAAGGCCACTTCCCCAAGACATCGCCAGCTCGAACATTGGAGAAATGGAAGAATAAACATGGGAGAAGACTGAAGAGACAAGTATGATACATCGTCGGCTGACAGGAACAAGGCACCAACTCGGGCGAGCGGGAAAAGGTACCAACTCAGACGAGATCGTAAGAAGGTACCAACTCGCGCAGTCGGATTTTGAATTTTTTAGCAAACTATTGAAGAGGGCAACAAATATTCCACAAAAAACCGATTAAAGTAGTCTTTAAAAATGACAAAAATGTCAAAAATTACGTGGATTTGGAAAAAAAATCGCTCATTTTTGGTCATTTTCCGCACTTTTCAAATGCACGTAACTTTGCAAAGAATCGACGAATTTCAACGATTCTCATCTCAAATTAAACCTCTTTTCTTTTACTTTAATCGCTTTTTTGTGGAACAAATGTTGGCCTCTTCAATAGCTTGGTAAAAAATTCGAAAGCTGACCACGCGAGTTGGTGCCTTCTTACGATCTCGTCTGAGTTGGTACCATTTTACGCGCTCGCCCGAGTTGGTGCCTTGTTCCTGTCAGCCGACGATATTACAGTACAGGGCATTTCTGAAACGATGGTGAAACATAAGTACGCATAAGCACGCAAAGTGCTAATAACCCTATAGCGGAAAATAATGTTAATAACTGTAAATAACTGTAAGAAACTGTAAGTAATTGAAAATAACTGAAAACAACTGAAAATTACTGAAAATAGTTGTTTGGTTTGTGACGTAAATAACGGTTATTTTCAGTTATTAACAGTTATTCTCAGTTTCCTACAGTTATTAACATTTATTTACAGTTATTTACAGTTATCGACAGATTAAAAAATAACTGTAACAATTAAAATACTGAAAAAAGTTATTAGCAATTGTTTACAGTTATTTGCAGTTTTTTATAGACATTTTCAGTTATTTACAGTTATTTTCACTTATTTTCAGTTTTATTGATAAAAAATAATGTTATTATAGCGAAAAAAATTAACTCTGTAAAACTGTAAATAACTGCAAAAAGCTGTAAATAATTGTTAATACCATTTATCAGTCCCTTTTTTCTACAATTATTATTTCACAAAAGTGTAAATAATTGTAACTATAAATATTTGTTAATAACTGTTAATAACTCTAAACAACTGTAAATAACTGAAAATAACTGTTATTTACGTCTCAAACCAAACAATTATTTTTCAGTTATTTACAGCTATTTACAGTTATTCACATATATTCACAAAAACGATTTCCACTAGGGAAGAACAGCGTTGTATAGTACGTTGAAGAGTGCCGCTACTACTACGAAGGAAAAACGTATAAATACGTGCTAGTCGTAAAAAGAGTAGAGTAGTGTTACTAACGCATAGAAGCGTGTAGCTAGATCTTATAAGAAAATGATAAAAACGTATAGACAAACAGTCAATAAATACGTTACATAGTACACATAAAAACAGTACAATACTGTTAGTAGTGCGTTAAAAAGTTCAGTTACTACTAATAAGCAGAAAAATAAAATTTATTTAGAAGAAAAATACGTAATATTCTGGTACTAAGAGCGTGGCACTACGGTCCGGCCAGTATCAGCGAATGACTTCGATCTCCCCATAGTGAATATATGTAGATTGTAATACTTTTGTAGTGCATGTATGTAGATTGTGGTACTTTGCTAGTGCACGTATGTAGTTCGTGATACGTTGTTAGTGCATGTAAGTATGTAGATTGTGGTACTTTGTTAGTGCATGTATAATATGTAGATTGTATTATTTTGCTAGTATATGTGGTACATTGTGGTACTTCGCTAGTGCATGTATTCTTGAGTATTAATAAAATTAATAACTCAAATAATTTGATCACTAGCATGTTTACGATTTTGTTAAACACAATGTGAATAATGTAGTCTGACTAGACTACATTACTGTGGAGTACCCAATTACAAAAATTATTGATCATTCTGCATGTCTAATATACTGATAACGTATTCATAGTACTCTGGTATTAGAAAAATGCATATTATGATGATTCCCTCATAAGTATGCAGAACTTTTACAATCCAGTACATGAGTGATATATTAAAATGTTAAAATGTGTATCTACACAAATCTATAACATGTATAAATTTTTATATATTTATATATATATATAATTTATAAAATATCTATAAAAAAATTGCAAGAAAATTATATGCATTGAACATATCGATATTATTGCAGAATAATATAAATAATAGATAATGCAAAAACAAATGATATTACGTAGTTAGTGCATCATGTATTACTGTCGTATACTTTGGTGCTTTTTAGTAATAACTAGCCAATTCAAGCGTTCTGCGTACGCTTTTCCTTCACCTTCAATTACAAAATTAACATTGAAATATTATGAATTTAAAATTCATTTTACTTTTTAACTATTTTTATTGAAACCTTGATTGTATTTATTTTAGTTTATTTCTAAAATACAACAATTTGGAGGTTAGAAATTTAACCATAACCAGAACAGTATTTAGTCTTCATTATTAATTACAGATATAATAATAATAATGTTATACAAAATTAAATTTAAGTGAAATTCAGATTTTTTTTAGCAATTTTTGACCGTAAAAAATTATTTAATAAAACAAATTGGATACAACAACTCTTCAACTCCATAGTCACATAAAATACCGAAATTTTAGGACCTTGTCCATTAAAATATATGCAGTTCCTGAATCTTGAGTCGACGGCAGAGCTCAAAATATTACATTATATATAAAACAGCTTTAATGATAAAATTACTAAAATACTTTTTTATTTCTTCTTTAATTCTTAACTCCATCTCTGCCCTGATACATAAAAAAGTATTGTTTTTGGCTTAAAATCTTTTATATTTTGAACAAATATTCTGGTACCTCACTATACGGTCCATCAGAATTACGAGCACACGTAGCAGTAACAGCCATATCCACATCAGTCAGTCAAGTTCGTTAAGTTGTTTAATATAAATATTCTTTGGTGTTTTTAAATCCATATGTTCTTAGTAATCTTTATCACATATATTATTAGATTATTATATACTGAGGTGAATGGAAAAAATCCAAAATCCTAAATGCATGTCATCAAGCCTTCAATACTTAAAAAAGGCTTATAGCAGCAACACTACTATTGATGTTCTATTAATGCCTCATGGAGTGAACTTTTTTACTTCTCCTTCATTATTTATTTTCACGTATAACATAGCTTAATAAAGAGAAAAAGACTCATATATGTTCATTGTAGTGCATAACTGTTTTGACTTCAGAAAATTAAATGTTAATTATATCATAGTGAGATTCAGGCAATAGTTGATAATGGTAGTTTTCTATCAGAAGCAAAGGTTCCATAATGTTTTTCTGCACAATAGCATATCTTTCGCTTCCTTTCAAAGTTCATTTAAATCTGTACACTAAATGTTTTTTGTAATAGTATAGATTTAATTTTTCTTTAGTATCAATTTATAGAAGTTATATTTAGTATATCTAAATATAACTTCTTTAGTATATATTTATATATATCCTATTTTGAGTATAAAGTTTCCTATAAAAGTTCAAGTACTAAAAAGCTATTTCTAAAACTGTAATTTATCTTTCACTTGTATTATTCAAACACTTTCAAAATATAGCTTCACATACAATACACTAAATGTTTACTCCCGAATCCGTTCATGAATGCAAAAAATGAAAACTAAGATCAACACTTTTATAAAGAAGATGCTGATATCACAGTCTTATACGAAATGACAGCTGTGCATGTTTACAGTGATGTTTGTAGACTTTTATATAGGTTACAATCATCTTTGTTATAATAAAGGAATATAAGTCAGGTTATTACAGTGCCAACATAACTGCTATCAGTTCCAAATTCAAATTTTTATTTTTGTCAAAAATCCCGTTTCAAATATTATTTTTGGATTTATTAAAAGTATATATAAATATGTAGAGTGACAATTTACATATATTAATAACAGAGAAATGAAAAAAAAAAGGAAGTAGAAATTAATATACGATTGTATAAATATATATACAAGGGGAAAAATGTAATTTGAACAAAAAACCAATAACAAGCTTTATTAGTGTTTTGTTTATATTCTTAAAACAAAAAAACAGATTATATGCAAATATGACAAATAGAGAATAATCTTTTAAATGCATATAAATATTCAGATAAATTCATTATTATATATGATTAACAAGTATAATACTCGATGAGTATTAGCAACGAGAGCGTCGCTTAACAAATTTGCATGCTCTATTTTTATAATGGGTGATAATAATAACAACAATAAAATATGATTATATAGTTATATATGGGATCTGACGTCGGTAATGCGACCCTCGTGGTGGCGCGGTGAATCTAGTTAGAGCTAGCCCAGCTTTAACGCTGTACAGAACGGGCTCTTCTACGCCATTTTGGCTATGGCTAAGATATAGCTCTATATATATATATATATATATATATATATATATATATATATATATATATATATATATATATATATATATATATATTGGCCACGCTCCCATGTCAGATCCCAATAGCCTATTTAATTTAGTGATAATATTTAAATGGAGCTCCATTTCAGCAATGTTTAAACTAATTTAAGAATACATAAATTAAATAAATAATCTGTACGCGCCATCTATGTAGATGTTTGCGCATTTTTTCTATTAAAGAAAGACTTCTCTATACAAAGCTATCGCAGCTATCGCCATCTATCGGAAATTAAGTATAAGTCGGCTAGATCTGTTTTACCATCTGAGTGCCAATACTGTTTTTGTTCAGCTTCACATCCCCTTAAGTCAATTTTACTCCCGTAATCGTTGAACATACAAAATTCATTTTTTTAATTTTTCAATTTATTCTAAAAACCTACAAAATGAATTAATATTTTTACAGATTATAGCTATTTATATTCTCAATTATCATAATTTAAGCAATGTTTCTCCAAATCATCCATTACAATATCTGCAAATAATGGTGAGATCGGTGAACCCATCGGGGTTCCATAAATTTGTTGATAGGCTTGACAATTAGAAGTAAAAAATGTATTTTTTATTTTGGGCAGTTTAAAACATTGACGGTGGCAGTGGAAGTCGTTTTTCCTCCCACTTCCGAATATCATTATGTTATATAATTAATAATTAAATTTACTGCTTGATGAGGTCAGCGAACCTTGCTGGCGAAACGTTGCTGAATGTAATTTATATGGATTTTTTTATTTTACTCCATATTCCACGGATTGGCCCTCAAATATCGAATTTTCACGATTTTAAAAAAAATGTATTATTAAACAGGAACGTCGTGCATTTTTTTAATTCATCAAGCGGGATGTTACAGCGATTGTGGATGGAAACCGCTCTTCTATCTAAACTATCCAATACTAATTCGCACGAGATGTTTGTAAATAACGACGTTACGTCTAAAGACAGTAATGTGTATTAATCAGTTAATATTAAATTTTTTCATTTTTCCTTTAATTCAAAACTGTCATTGATATGTGAACTAGCCTTTGGTATCGCATTCTGAAGTTCTTGATATAATATTTTTGATAAGGAATACGTGGGGCTATTAACTAATGAAACAATAGGACGTAACGGTACATCAATCTTGTGAATCTTTGGTAATCCATAACATTTCGCCAATGTCGTATTAGATTGAGTTAAACTATTCTTGTGAAAATTTTTGTACAAAAAACCGTTATTATTTAAATAATTTAACATACTGTGTGTTCCATCTTTTAGACGTTTCAATGGATTTGTACTTATTTTTTTATATATTTTTTCATCCGATAACAGATTCATCATCTTTTCATTATAGACAGATTTATCCAAACATATAAAAAAAAAAAGAATATTATCTTTAACTTAGTTGATAGTGCGGTTTTACTCTCGGATTCCAATTTTCACGTAGACAATAAAAAACTCATCAAGAAAATTTTACGTAATAATGATTATCCGATGTGGTTTATAGAAAAACATATTGAAATCAGATTAAAGAAACTTAAGTATGGCGATACACATAATAAACACAAAAATCATTATGAAAAGTTACCAAAATTGTCTTTACCGTTTAATAAAGATTTTAATAGTCTATCTAAGGTTTTAAAATCTCACAACATTTGAACAATCCCATTATTGAATAAAAGTTTGTCTTCGATCATTCGGTTAGGTAAAGATATAACTAAAAAATGGCATCGTACGAATGTGGTGTACAAATTTGATTGTCTTTATTGCTCTGCTACATATATAGGAGAAACTAAAAGATCGTTATACACGCGCATTAATGAGCACAAAACAAACAAAAATAAAGAGTCTGTTGTCAGTACACATCGATTGGAAAATAGACATGAATTCGATTGGGAAAATACATCTGTTGTAGATTTTGAAAGCAATTACAAAAAAAGACGGATTTCCGAAATGATCTATATAAAAAACAATAAAAATAGTATTAACAAAAAGGAAGATATCCTAAGACTAAGCACAATGTATTTCCCCATTATTAACGAACTTGATACCATATACCTCTTTATGTGAACATCGTCCGGTGTATATAAATACAGCATATGTGTTATTGTTTTCAGTCGATAATAACATCGGATCCACGTATGATATATAGGTTTATTATTTTTGGTAATTTTAATTTTTGTATTTATGCGTCGTTGTTTAATTGTCTTTATATACTTAAAAATAATTTTATGTGTTAATTTATTTCTGTGTTTGAATAAAAGCCTGATGAGGTTGGCGTACTAAGCCAACGAAACGTTGCTAAAAAACACCAAAGATCTTTTCACTTTTGCCTCCAAAGATCGTCTTCAAGTACTTAACATAAAAAATGGATAGCGTCATACCTTTAATATTGAACATGAGTCTTCGATCGGAAACAGACTCCCTCACAATATCATCTTTCTTTGAACAGATTAGACAAACACATGGAATGGACACATTCTTCTTCTTCAAAAATGGACAAGATTATATCGACTACTGGCTAATAGCAATTCACAACGATGCTATCTCCTTGAATGCAGAAAATTTGGATTGACACCACAACACATTAAAAATTTAAGTAAAAAGTTTTTCAATATAAGTTTTCATAGTGAGTTGTGTAAAAAAAAGTTTAAAAATTTTATGAAATATTTTACAACTAAGTTGTTAAATTTAGAAATGAGAGATATCAGTTTTCATATAAAATTTATTGAGAAAAATCTTAACGTTACAAAAGAAAATACAACACAGTCCACGTTAGACGTTTTGACCATAGAAAAGTTTTTCTTATTCACTTCTAATAAATCAAAAATTATACGTGAAAAATTTGATTCCATACATATGAAAAAGCTCGCCTCTTTAAAGTCGGACACAAATGTTATGAGTAATAAAAGTACTTGGCTTAAGAATTTAACGAATGTTCAAATTCCGTTGGATATTATTGATATTGTTTCACTGAGTTCAAATTTTAGCCATATTTCAAAAATTTCTAAGAATGGTATTGTTAATACAATAAAAAATGTTGAAGACTGTCTCAATTCTGTACAGATTGACTATGATGAAAAAAATGAAATACGAAAAAAAGTCACAAGATCCTTAAAAATGGCTGGTGATACCGATGTACATATACCATATACGGACAGAGCTTTATCAGAAAAACTAAAAGTAACAAAATACTTTTTAAAAACACACAAAGAAATTTTCTTTACAAAAGCAGATAAAGGTAAGGTAACGGTTTGTATGGAAAAATCTGTCTATACGATACGACATTGGCGAAATGTTATGGATTACCAAAGATTCGCAAGATTGATGTACCGTTACGTCCTATTGTTTCATTTTAATAGCCCTACGTATTCCTTATCAAAAATATTATATCAAGAACTTCAGAATGCGATACCAAAGACTAGTTTACATATCAATAACAGTTTTGAATTAAAGGAAAAATTAAAAAATTTAATATTAACTGATGAATACACCTTATGTCTTTAGACGTAACGTTGTTATTTACAAACATCTCGTACGAATTAGTATTGGATAGTTTAGATAGAAGAGCGGTTTCCATCCACAATCGCTGTAACATCCGGCTTGATGAATTAAAAAAATGCACGACGTTCCTGTTTAATAATACATTTTTTACTTTTAATTGTCAATCCTCCCTGTTGAAAAAAAATATATTTTTTTACTATATGTTAATTACACATGATAAAAACATATGTTTTTACTATATGATCTTTGGTCTCAATTTAACACATGATAAAATTTGTGTGTAACGTCCTAAAAATACTTGATGAAACATGTAATAAAATCATATGTTAAAAACATGTGATAAAATCATGTGTTAAAAACATATGATAAAATCATGTGTTAAAAACATATGATAAAATCATGTGTTAATAGGCTTGCTAAAAAGGCTGACAAAAAGGTATTCTAAATAAAAATGAATTTTTATATTTACATAATGCATTTTATTTTTAAATTAAACATTTCTATTAAACAATTTAAAATACATCATACAAATTATGAGGAATTTTATAAACTCTAATCAAATTTATTAGTATCACTCAACATTTTTCCATTGATCATAACCAATCAAAATAAGTCATGTTGAAATTCACTTTACTACGATATTAATAAAAGTAAGAAAATTTTGATAGTACTGGTTTACATGTTATTCGTTAAACATAAGTATGGTATTAAAAAGACAGCAGCAATAAAGTCAGATCAAAAGTCACATGAAGTGTCAGTGTTCTTTCATACTGCTACCCGAGACATAACAACAACAAAAATTGAATATCAGTTGTGCGTGTCTTGGACTGTAAATATAAGTCATTCTATGTTTTTTTTTATTATAAGTTATTGTTGTATAACTTACAGCGAAAGAAGAAATCCATACATTATTGCTAAATGCTACTTGATCATTATAATATAGCTTACAGCTTGTACGTTAAATGCAGCTGTAAATTTAAAACAATATTATATTTGTTAGATAGCCTTTTACAAACTGTAAGCTATATTTCAATGACAAAGTAAATTTAGCGCAATACTGCTTGAGTTTTCTCTTTCACTGTAAGTTATGTAACAATAGCTTGTACTTTTACATACAGAAAACTTGCAATCCATAAATATTAAATTAAACAGAACCGAATAAACTGTTTTAATTGAAGACTGGCACCTGTCAAAGCTCTTTATTATGTAAAGTTATTTAATAAATAATATCAAAATTTGCAATAATTATAAATGCTTTCTATTTTCTTCTACTAAGTTAATTAAAATTCAATCTGTTTCTGTTGAGAATAATGTACTTTATAAAAATAAACCAAAATTCAATTAGATACATTATAAGAGAATAGCAAAATTCGTTAAATCTAGCTTAGTCGTATATGCCTGGGTGGTAATATGAAAAAGCATTGGTCTTTTATACGGCTTTACCAACTGACCCTACTGTATCTTTCTCTGATGAAAAATCTTTCATTTTTAAGAATAAATTATTGGAAAAAACATATATAGATAAATCGACCCAGCCATCTCCAACAACGGAAACAACGCAGTCAACCCTAGAAGAATCAACAGTAGTCCAAGTAACAATGGCCAACTATTAAATATTGTAATGTTACTCACCAGTTGAGGAGACGACAACAACCTTGCAAAAAAGACTGTACGGGCATTAAGTGATCAGGAAGAAGTCACCACGAACGGCAGAGAAGGCAGAAATAGCTTTCCCCAGCTAATACACAGATCCTCGTAGGACATCTATAGGAAAATGAAGAAGCACGAGTCAGAAGCAAAAATGCCTGAATGTGTGCATGCACTGGTCTCACCTAGATGTAAACATTGAAAACATAACCGCGAAGGTGACAGCTAACTCTACAGGCAACGTCGGCGGGTAATTCGGCCCGACCTCGTAGTAGATAACAGCGTGGATAGCAGCAGGCGGTCCTCCTCCTCGTAAAAGCAGCAATCACCAAACTCTCACGTAGAACTTCCCTCGTCGTAACAATTCATTTAGAGCACCGGTCAACTCGGCTTCGATGACTGCGGCGCGCCACGAGCACATTTGTTTAAGTATAGAGAGAGCGCAGATGTCGACAGCCACAGACCCATATACTCCACACCGGTTCTGGCTACCTTCCTGTCTCCTCTACACCTCGTCACATGTGCGCACGCCGTCATCGAAGCCGAGTTGACCGGCGCTCTAAATAAAGGGTTACGACGAGGGAAGTTCTACGTGAGAGTGTGGTGATTGTTGCTTTTACGACGAGGAAGACCGCCTGCTGCTGTCCACGCTGTTATCTACTACGAGGTCGGGCCGAATTACCCTCCGACGTCGCCTGTAGGGTTAGGTGTTACCTTCGCGGTTATGTTTTCAATGTTTACATCTAGGTGAGACCAGTGGACACACATTCAGGCATTTTTGCTTCTGATTCGTGCTTCTTCATTTTCCTATAGTTGTGCTACGAGGATCTGTGTATTAGCTGGGGAAAGCTATTTCTGCCTTCTCTGCCATTCGTGGTGACTTCTTCCTGATCACTTAATGCCAGTACAGTCTTTTTTGCAAGGTTGTTGTCGTCTCCTCAACTGGTGAGTAACATTACAATATTTAATAGTTGGCCATTGTTACTTGAACTACTGTTGATTCTTCTAGGGTTGACTGCGTTGTTTCCGTTGTTGGGGATGGCTGGGTCGACTTATCTATATGTGTTTTTTCCAATAATTTATTCTTAAAAATGAAAGATTTTTCATCAGAGAAAGATACAGTAGGGTCAGTTGGTAAAGCCGTATAAAAGGCCAATGCTTTTTCATATTACCACCCAGGCATATACGACTAAGCTAGATTTAACGAATTTTGCTATTCTCTTATAATGTATCTAATTGCATTTTGGTTTATTTTTATAAAGTACATTATTCTCAACAGAAACAGATTGAATTTTAATTAACTTAGTAGAAGAAAATAGAAAGCATTTATAATTATTGCAAAATTTTGATATTATTTATTAAATAACTTTACATAATAAAGAGCTTTGACAGGTGCCAGTCTTCAATTAAAACAGTTTATTCGGTTCTGTTTAATTTAATATTTATGGATTGCAAGTTTTCTGTATGTAAAAGTACAAGCTATTGTTACATAACTTACAGTGAAAGAGAAAACCCAAGCAGTATTGCGCTAAATTTACTTTGTCATTGAAATATAGCTTACAGTTTGTAAAAGGCTATCTAACAAATATAATATTGTTTTAAATTTACAGCTGCATTTAACGTACAAGCTGTAAGCTATATTATAATGATCAAGTAGCATTTAGCAATAATGTATGGATTTCTTCTTTCGCTGTAAGTTATACAATAATAACTTATAATAAAAAAAAACATAGAATGACTTATATTTACAGTCCAAGACACGCACAACTGATATTCAATTTTTGTTGTTGTTATGTCTTGGGTAGCAGTATGAAAGAACACTGACACTTCATGTGACTTTTGATCTGACTTTATTGCTGCTGTCCTTTTAATACCATACTTATGTTTAACGAATAACATGTAAACCAGTACTATCAAAATTTTCTTACTTTTATTAGTATCGTAGTAAGGTGAATTTCAACATGACTTATTTTGATTGGTTATGATCAATGGAAAAATGTTGAGTGATACTAATAAAATTTGATTAGAGTTTATAAAATTCCTCATAATTTGTATGATGTATTTTAAATTGTTTGTAGAAGTATGACTTAGGAAATTGAAAAAATTGGACATCAGACGAACTATATTGGATACGCTAGTTTATTCCAGTCTGGTGTTAAGCTGGAATAAACCAGCATATCCAATATAGAGTTTGAAGTATTTACCTAATTGTTACTGCTAGAATTTAAATACTTCTTAACTATTATAGTTTAATAGAAATGTTCAATTTAAAAATAAAATGCATTATGTAAATATAAAAATTTAGAATATAAAATTTATTTAGAATACCTTTTTGTCAGCCTTTTTAGCAAGCCTATTAATTAACACATAATTTCAACAGATATTTTTAACACATGATTTTATCATATGTTTTTAACACATGATTTTATCACATGTTTTTAACATATGATTTTATTACATGTTTCATCAGTATTTTTAGGACATTACACAAAAATTTTATCATGTGTTAAATTGAGACCAAACATCATATAGTAAAAACATATGTTTTTATCATGTGTAATTAACATATAGTAAAAACATGTTTTTTTTCAACAGGGCTATCAACAAATTTATGGAATCCCGATGGGTTCACCGATCTCACCATTATTTGCAGATATTGTAATGGATGATTTGGAGAAACATTGCTTACGAGAATTAGAACTACAGTATGACTGTACCTCTATTTTTTATTACGGATATGTTGACGACAAGCTGACTTGTATCAAAAAACAACATATTGACGCAGTAATTACAGTGTTTAATGCTTATGACAAAAATCTAAAATTTACTTATTGACTAGAAGATAATAACAAAATTAATTTTTTAGACATGACATTAATTAGAAGTGACAATACAATTTTAACAAATTGGTATCAAAAACCGACATCATCTGGACGTGTAATCAATTATTTCTCAAATCATCCAACACAGCAAAAAAAGAATATTATCTTTAACTTAGTTAATAGGGTGTTTTTACTCTCGGATTCCAATTTTCGCGTAGACAATAAAAAACTCATCAAGAAAATTTTACGTAATAATGATTATCCGATGTCGTTTATAGAAAAACATATTGAAATCAGATTAAAAAAACCTAAGTATGGGGATGCACATAATAAATACAAAAATCACTATGAAAAGTTACCAAAATTGTCTTTACCGTTTAATAAAGATTTTAATAGTCTATCTAAGGTTTTAAAATCTCACAACATTTGTACAATCCCATTATTGAATAAAAGTTTGTCTTCGATCATTCGGTTAGGTAAAGATATAACTAAAAAAATGGGATCGTACGAATGTGGTGTACAAATTTGATTGTCTTAATTGCTCTGCTACATATATAGGAGAAACTAAAAGATCGTTATACATGCGCAGTAATGAGCACAAAACAAACAAAAATAAAGAGTCTGTTGTCAGTACACATCGATTGGAAAATAGACATGAATTCGATTGGGAATACATCTGTCGTAGATTTTGTAAGCAATTACAAAACAAGACGGATTTCCGAAATGATCTATATAAAAACAATAAAAATAGTATTAACAAAAAGGAAGATATCCAAAGACTAAGCACAATGTATTTTCCCATTATTAGCGAACTTGATACCATATAACTCTTTATGTAAACATCGTCCGGTGTATATAAATACAGCATATGTGTTATTGTTTTCAGTCGATAATAACACCGGATCGACGTATGATATATACGTTTATTATTTTTGGTAATTTTGATTTTTGTATTTATGCATCGTTGTTTAATTGTCTTTATATAGTTAAAAATAATTTTATATGTCAATTTATTTCTGTTTTTGAATAAAGGCCTGATGAGGTTGGCGTACTAAGCCAACGAAACGTTACTAAAAAACACCCAAGATCTTTTCACTTTAGCCTCCAAAGATCGTCTTGAAGTACTTAACAATATAATTTTCATTAATATAATATTATTAGTCATATAATCGTCTTTTTCAAATATCTTTAGTCTTAATGGACTGATTTTTTTTGGCAACGAACTCGGTTCGAGGATATAAAAAAGCTGTCTCTGTGCCAAATTTCAAGACAATTGGTTGACTTTTACTCCTGTTATTGTGTCCGAAAGAAAATGCCTTGTTTTCAAAAATATTTTTTTTCTTGGAAACAAGTGAAGATAATCACTTGAAATTTTAACCAAATATAGTCTTCAATGAGTGTTATAAGTGGTTAAAATTTTAGGTCGGTAAATCAACAATTCTCTGAAAAAACGCGATTCGAAAATTAAAAAAAAAATTTTTAACCTCAAATATCTTTAGTCGTAATCGACCGATTTTTTGGACAACGAACTCGATTCGAAGATATAAAAAAGCTGTCTCTCTGCCAAATTTCAAGACGATTGGTTGACTTTTACTCCTGTTATCGTGTCCGAAAGAAAATGCACTTTTTTTCAAAAATATTTTTTTTCTCGGAAGAAAATGAAGATAATCAGTTGAAATTTTAACCAAATATAATCTTCAATGAGTGTTATAAGTGGTTAAAATTTTAGGTCGATAAATTAATCTGTAGCACAAGCGCGGCTCAAGACAGGTTGCTTATGGCTTCAAACAGCGGTGAGCGCGTATGTATATTATAGATATGTGTGAATGTTGGTTTGCACACATGTATATATGGTGATGTATCGCAGTTATAAGAATCCAAGTTAAAATACTAAAATAGTATACATAATTAGTTACAGTTAATGCACCTTTTTTCAAAGGTAGGCACATTCAATCCGACAGGATATTTTCGAATACTAAAGAAGGGATGATAGTCTAAAAAAGTTTGTAAGTATTTATAAAAGAATTTTTTTTAATGATGTAAAAAGGATGAAAATTTCCTACAGTACGCAGGCAAAACCTCTAAATTTAGGGCTTTTCCGATTGCCCATGGAGCTTATCCTTATTTAAAAGTGAGTTTTATGTACTGGAACATTTTACTGGATTTGGATTTTATAAATATTTGCTTGACTAAGATTGCTAAATATATGTGAACCATAAACCCGTACGATACAGTACGATAAAAGTTTTAGTGAATTGCTCATATGAAGAAAAGAAGTCATAAAAAGTTTCGTTTTTAATGATAAAATAGAATGGAATGACATTACAAAGTTCTTTGAGAAAACATTCTGCTAACGCTGTTAGCAGCGGTTTTAAATTATAACGATTTTAATATTTTTCGAATTTTTTGACCTTTAAGATGACCTTCAAAATGTCCACAAAAATATGTGTGCATTCACTATTATTTCAACTATTATTCAGAATTTTTTCAGATTTTTTCTGTAGCGCATTTTAGAAATAAAAATTATTATGTAAAAACACGACTTTTTTGAGGTTAGATCGGTACGGGAACTACTTACTTTTTTTAGTGTCCAAACAAGTATATGAAGCTTATTTTCCAAAAGCCGAGCAAGAGCATTTTGACTATTATAATGAGAGATACCCTTTTGATATCAATATAATAGATATTTACAGCTATATATTTTTGATATCTTCAAATTAACAAGTGGATGATCAGGAGTGTGGGATAATCACTTGAAATTTTAAATTTTGTACCTACCAAGTGGTTAAAATTTCAAACCAAATATCCGACTGTCACGACCAAAAATATTTGAGGTTAAAAGTTTTGAATGAGTTCGATGAAAAACGATCTAAATCAAAAAATAAAAATGCTAACATGACATTTTACTTGATGCTGCCTTTATTAAGATAAATAAGAAAATATCATTCATACCGTGTATCATATAAATTTGTTGCGGGAACTTGCACTCTAAATCGTTATCTGTTCACTTTAACATAAAAGGCTAGTTTTTTAATAATTATTTTCGGGAAAACTAATAAATATAATCTCTTGATATTTCAAAAGAATGTTATCTTAAATAAATTTAATAAATGGTCAAAATTTCAAGACGATTAATCGAACCCTCTATGAGAAATCGCTATTCGAAAATATTTAATTCAAATTTTTAAACTCTAATATCTTTGGTCGTGACTGTCAGATTTTTCCAGGAAATGAACTCGGTTCAAAGACATAAAGAAACTATCTGTGTGCTAAATTTCAAAACGATTGGTTGATGAAAATGCGCTTATTTTCAAAAATATTTTTTTTCTCGAAAACAAATGAAGATAATCTTTTGAAAATTTAATACAATATTGCCCACACCAAATTTAATAAGTGATTAAAATTTCAAACGGATTGATTAAATACTTTATGAGAAATCGTTCTAGAATATTTAAACAAAATTTTTAACCTTAAATATCTTTGGTCGTAATGGATGTTTTTTTTTGTTAACGAACTCGGTTCGAAGATGTGAAAAAGCTACCTCTGTACTAAATTTCAGGACGATTAGTTGATTTTTGCTCCTGTTATCGTCTGGGAAAGAAAATGCGCTTCTTTTCAAAAATATTTTTTTTCTAGAAAACAAATGAAAATAATCATTTGTAAATTTAATCCAATATTGTCCATACCAAATGTAATAAGTGATTAAATTGTCAAATCTATTGATTAAATACTTTATGAGAATTATTGTTCTAAAATATTAAAAAAAAAATTTAACCTCAAATATCTGTAGTCGTAGTGGATAGATCTTTTTAGGTAGTGAACGCGGAAGATATGAAAAAGCTATCTCTGTACTACATTTCAAGACGATTGGTTGATTTTAACTCCTGTTATTGTCTGGGAAAGAAAATGAATTTTTTGTAAAAAATATTTTTCTCTCGAACACGAATGAAGATAATCACTTGAAAATTTAATCCAATATTGTCACCAATAAATGTAATAATTAATTAAAATTTCAAGACGATAGATTACAAATTAAAACAAAATATTAAAGAAATTTGAACCATATTATCTTTAACAACAAAAGACAGACGAAAGATAATATAACTTTTAAAAAAGGAAATTATAGGTAATTTAACGACCTTTCAAGAGACATTCATAACATTAAGTAATACTTACTGTAACAAATTAAAAAAAAAAAAAAAGAACGAAAAATTCGAAGTCGATTTTTGGTTATAAAACAAAAGACAAACGAGAAAATGAAAAAATAGGTTAAGCTGTATTTATTCTCCTTCAAAACGAAGAGAATAAGCTTTGTCTGATGAAAATCGGTCGATTGTTTACAAAATTATAGCCGGTACACATATGAGGAAATCCATGGAACCTTTAACTGTTTTGATACTTTCTTCTTAAAGTAATTTATTGCTGCTATTAGTTGAGCGTGCGAAGCACATAAACGAGACAAGGTGTAAAATCTTCAATTTTTACGTAGAAAACCAGTCCGGTAATCCATATTAGTGTGCCACGCATGCTCAAGTCTGGGGATGCGTGGCACACTAATATGGATTACCGGACTGGTTTTCTACGTAAAAATTGAAGATTTTACACCTTGTCTCGTTTATGTGCTTCGCACGCTCAACTAATAACAGCAATAAATTACTTTAAGAAAAAAGTATCAAAACAGTTCAAGGTTCCGTGGATTTCCTCATATACATAACCTTAAATTGTAATCGGCCAACGGGATTCCAGGATTTTGAAACTGAGGGAGCACGTTCGGCAAGAATCCCTCAAAGATGGGTGTACATACAATCCAAAAATTTTTTCACCGTTACAGATCTTCCTCTTTGAGGAAACAAAAACGGAATAAAATGCAATCGAAAAAAACACGCGACTTCACTGCCGGAATTTAAAAAATGCGATCAAAATTATCATTATATTATTAAATGAAATTACTTAAATATGATTACAGAAATACTAAATAAAAATACTTATATTACCTTGACAAAGAAATTAACTAATTATAGCAATCACAGCAGCAATGAGTGTCATTGGGTAAGGAGCAAGAATCCAAAGAAATTTGTTTAATTGCATCAACGAATCAATATCCAGACATTGAAGTAGAGCTGCTCTGATCAATAAAACAATATCTACTTTCAGCGACATATACTATACTTATAAAACAATTATCTAAACAAATCTGGAAAAGATAAATTCACATTTAGCATTAAAAATCAATATTATTGAATGCGAATATTAATTATGTTGTAAAAAATCTATAAAGCAATAGCTATAATATATTATCTGTACTTTGCTAATAAATTATAATTACAATTATAATTACTATCTATAGAAAATAAATAACAATGTATACAAAAAATATTTATTACCTGATAAGTTAATGAAATTGCCTAGTCGCAGCAAGTCAAAAAACGAATAGGACTATGCAGATCCAACAGTAGTTCTATAAAAAACTTTTACAACCACTGAAATATGATCAGTGAGTGCTGCTACGTAAGGAACAAGCATCCAAGAAAATCTATGTAATTGCAGTAAACCGATCAATGGTCAGATATTGAAGATCCACATTCAGTGTCAAGTATACTATACTTTACTATACTTATGAATCAATTATCTACACAAAACTGTAACAGAGAAATTCACATTTAGCATTAAATATCAATATTATTTGATGCGAATATTAATTATTTTGTATAAAATCTTAGTGAACTAAGATTCTATTGTATAACATTCATTAAATCAGTTGTTTTAATTTATTAGCTATTATTTACTAATAAACTACGATTAAATGATTTATAAAGCTAATAAATGTGCTATATATAAAAAAGAATTAGTATAAACACCTATTACCTTATGGATAATGAAATTGCCTAGTGTAGCAAGTCAAAGAGTGAACACACACTATGGAGATCCAATACTTCTATACTGGAATACTTGTACGAATACTGAAATCAAATCAGTCAAGTGCTGCTGCGTAAGGAATCAGCATCCAAGGAAATCTATTTAAATCTATTTGTAGCAATGTATCAATGGCGAGATAATGAAATAGAGCTGTTCTGATCAATTAGACAATATCCACTTTCAACAATAAATACAATATTTGGAGCACTGAGGTAAACAAATCTGTAAAAAAAATAAACATTTAACATTAAAAATCAATGTTATTTCATGGGAAGATTAATTATTTTGTAAAAAATCCTAGTTAATGAAGCAAGATTTTAGTCTAAAAAATTTATTAAAACAGTACTTTTCATTTATTAACTGTAATTTGCTAATAAAGTATAATTAAAATATGTGCTATCTATAAAAAAAAAATAAATAACAATAGATACAAAAACACTCATTACCTTATAGGTTAATGAAACTGCCTAGTTGCAGCAAGTCAAAGAATGAACACACTATGGAGATCCAACAGTAGTTCTATACTGGAACACTTGTACAATTAAATACTGAAATCAGATGATACTGAAGCATTCACGATTATCTATGTAATTGCAGCAACCAGTCAAAATGAAAAAGGCCAAAATTGAAATAGGGCTGTTCTCCTCACTTGAATAATATCCACATTCAACGAAAAGTAGATTATAATTATAAACCAATTATCTAAAGGAATCTGTAACAGAGAAACGCACATTTAACATTAAAAGTCAATATTATTTGATATGAATATAAATTATTTTGTACAAAATCTTAGTTAATGAATTAAGATTTTGCTGTAAAGAATTTGTTAAAGCAGTAGCTATAATTTATTATCCGTACTTGGCTAATAACTTATAATTACAAAAGGTACTATCTATAAAAAATAAGTAACAATGTATACAAAAAATATTTATTACCTCATAAGTTAATGAAATTGCCTATAGTCGCAGAAGTCAAAGAATGAACAGGACTATGCAGATCCAACAGTACTTCTATACTGAAAACTTGTACACCCACTGAAATCAGATCAAGGAGTGCTGCTACCCATGGAACAAGAATCCAAAGAAAATCTCTGTAATGGCAGCAACGAATATTAATTCGTTGAAAGGCAGAAATTGAAGTAGCTAGAGCTGTTCTGCTCAAATAAACAATATCCCACTTTCAGTGATAAGTACTATACTTATAGAACAATGATCTAAACGAAACTGTAAAAGAGAAATACATATTTAGCGTTAAATATCAATATTATTTGATGCAAATATTAATTATTTTATTAGTTATTTGCTAATAAAGTATGATTAAAAAACAATATATACAAAAATAGTTATATTACCTTATATAGGTTATAATAAAATTATCTAGTTGCGCATCAATTAGTCAAAGAACGAACATGAGATATAAATCTAACAGAAGTTTTATAAGTACTGGAACAAATGATCTCTCCAACAAAAATCCAATTTCTTGAATATAACTTATAAGACAGTTGCAATACTGAAATCAGATCAAAAGAATAAATATCGATACTTATATAGCTCATTAATCTGTAACGGGATGGCTAGTGGGGGAAAATCCCAACAAGCCACAGGCCAGCGATGCCCTAGAACACGGTGCCGCGGGTGTCAGACTAAAATGACTTGCCCGGGGATCTGCTCCTGGAATCCCGAAAACAACGCGAAGATCGCACACGAACTTCGCTTTCCAACTAATTGGATCGCTGAGTGAAAAGCGCGCGCTCGACGAGTAAAGCGCGCGGCCGCTATGCTCAGATATGAAAACGACCGGCGGAGTCGTTTTCCCGCGGAGGCGGCGGTATCCGGGAGAAGGACAGGTTGTAAAGAACAACGCGACGAGTAACTAGATATCACAATATATTCACAAGCACTAATCTTTACAAGCACGACGCAAGTGCTGATTAGAACAAAGAGTTAGTTCGCGCGCGACCGTTAATATTCAAACGCGCGAACTACACGGCGCGCGGCGAAGCTGCTAATTTCGCGCGCGGTGTTAAAGTACGGCGGGCTGACACACACCCCCACGTACACGGCACAGAAGGCTTGCACGGGGCGATTTCCGTGCGAGCCTTTACAATAAACCCGCGAGAGGAGAGTAGAAAACTTACGTTAGGAAGGAGCAGCCGGTGCACTCGACTCTCTCTCGCTCCCTGTCGCTCGCACAGCAGTTGTGCTCTCTTTCTCTCTCTCTTGCTCGCTGTATCGTGTCGGCAGGCGGGTTGGCTGCCGGCTCGTTGCTCACAGTCTCGTGCGGCTCACGCGGCTCGGGACAGCTCTCTCTCTGTCTCTCTTTCGCACGTTCACTATATACGGCGCCTCCACTACACTCGCGGGGTCTCACAAAGTACGATAGGACGGCGCGGACAAGTAAAAACAGGAGAGACACGGAGGAGATGTTTTACCCGCGATGGCAGACACGAATATGGCTCCCTTTTCTCGCGGGAACCAGTTAGCAGCTTCGCGACGGATTACGGGCATTTTACGCGTCGCGAGACCGATTCGCTACGGGCGGCGCGCCTCGATTCGGCTGCGCAGGAGTTGCGCGCGCGCGCTCACTACCTTCGCGCGGTAGATTAGAATCGCGGCTAGACACGCGTTACACCCCCCCGCCAGACGCTGCTTAGGGGACCGAGAGCAGCTCTGCTAATCATGGCCGTCGTCGTACCTACTAATATGGTAGTAATGATTAGGAGAAGGAGGTTCGGAAAGGAACATTGCAGAATCG
Organism: Torymus aiolomorphi; assembly: GCA_036365515.1. Taxonomy (NCBI): domain Eukaryota; kingdom Metazoa; phylum Arthropoda; class Insecta; order Hymenoptera; family Torymidae; genus Torymus; species Torymus aiolomorphi. The sequence goes on from CM070873.1 coordinate 147,380,368, forward strand.
GAGTCACCGGTTTTTCTTTTTAATTTTTATTAAAAAAATATATAAAAAAACTTCAGGGCTTCACCCCTCTTCAACTGGCCCGGGAATACGATCGGCGCCCCTTGTGACGAGCTTGGTTGGGGCAATGTTTTGACTTTTTCACCCCAAGCTCGCCACACATGAAGCAGCGGGGGATCGCGTTACTGCCGAGCGCATCCCGGGCCGCTCGCTCTTCTTCGAGCGCCCTCCTAAGGCGCTCTTCTTCTTTTTGGAGACGGGGCTGGGCCTCTTCCTTGACCCGGCGCGCCGTCTCCTCCGCCTTTTCCCTGGCTCGCCGGAGCTCTTCCATGCGCTCCTGCGCACGAGCCAGGCGAGCCTCCTCCGCCTTTTGAAGGCGGTGCGGCGCAGCCTGGCGGCCCTGGCCTCTGCGGCGGCCGCGAGCTCTTCGCGCCGGCCTTGGGCCATTCCGACCCATTTGCCGGCTTGCCGCTCGCCGGCCTTACCGTGGCACTGGAGAAAGACCTCCAGTGCGGCCAGGGCAGCGTCCTCCGCAGCGCGCGAGGACTTGCTGAGGCACCGCGCTTCCTCGAGGGCCTTCTCCACTGGGACCCAGGCCGCACCGACTTCATCACTCGGTGCCCACTTGGGGGCCTGGGTCGGAGAACTCTCTTTCCTTTCTTCGTCGGCCCGAGCCGCGCCGGCGTTTCCTTCCGGCGCCATCTCTGAGGCTCGGACCGACGCCTCTTGTGAACGCCGTTCTTCCCGGCTTTCCTGCTGCTCCTTCGGGGGACGAGGTCGCCGAAGCGGACTGGGACCGGCCTCTGCCCAGGCCGGCTCCGAAGGTCCCTTTCTTGGCTTCGGCGCCTCTATCTCCTCGATCACGACGGTGGAGGGCTCTTCCACTGGCTGGGGTGCCAGTGTCACAGCGTCGATGCCCTCCACGACCTGCTCCAAAAAATCGATGACGGCGGGGTCAGGATTGCACTGGATTAATCCAGCGATCACCTTCTTCGCCGTCTCCGCTATTTCGGGAGTCAGGCCTTGCATGTCCTGAAACAGGTAAATCGATCCCGGGGAGGAGTGAGATTGAGGGCTGGAGAATTAAGACGAACACAGGTTAGTACGTACGACACAAGTTGGACGGCACAATTATTGCTTTATATACGCTCGGGTTCTACGAGGACTAATTAGTCCGGCATCAGCAGGTACGGGCTTCTTCTTCGAACCCTTTGGCCTCCCTGGGCCTCGCTTGGGTTCTGTTGGACCGGCCACAAGCATAGGCCAGCCATCGCTCGCACGCTTTCCTGGCCTAACTAATAGCGCGGTCTTACGAGGTGGACCGCGCCTCTTAGCCGTCGCCCGAGGCTGTACATTCCCCTGGCTAACTCTGTGGCCCTCTGACGTGTTACGTTCGGCTGAAGAGTCCCTCGCTGGTAGCGCCTGGGCTACTTCTGCTGAGATGTATCTCTTGAGTTGCTGCGCATAGACGGGACGTATCGTTCGACCATCCTCACCTTGGATCTCATAGGTGTTTTCGCCTAGAATATTCACAATCGTGTAGGGCCCCGCGTACTTCGGAGCTAATTTGGCAGAAATCCCCTCAGCTGCTGAGGATAGTACCTTATTCTCTCTCCATACACGATCGCCTAGACAGAATTGTGGAGGTCGACGATGAGCGTCATAATATTTGGCTTGTCTCGCCTGCTCCGCTTGCGCGTCGGCCGCCGCCCGAACGTGCAATTCGCGGAGCTTATCCATACGTACCACCCAATTGTTTATCGCCTCTTGCTGCCCTTGCTCTTCGGCTAACCTGTCTTCCTCCCGCCTTAGTGTCTTCGGTGGGTCGGGTTGTCGGCCGTAAATGAGCATGGCAGGACTTATCTTTGTGGAGCTGTGTTCGGCAGTATTGTACGCGAACGCCAGCTCATTCAGTTTCTCATCCCAGGACCGGTGATTTTCCTCTGCGTAAGACATAATCATTGTCTTCACCGTTCGATTCACACGCTCGACAGGATTGGCTTGAGGGTGATACGGAGGTGTAAACGTGTGATGCACATTTCTCTCCTTTAAGAATGCCTCTAATGATGCATTTTTAAATTCAGTCCCATTGTCTGAGAGAAACACCTCCGGGACTCCGAATCGCAGACATACTCGCTCGTTGAGTCCCTTAATTACCGATTTACCATCTGCCCTTTTTATCGGAATTACTTCAATCCAGCGTGTGAACAAGTCCTGGAATATGAGAATGTATTCGTGGCCGTGCGTGGTTTTTGGGAGGGGCCCCATAATGTCGCTGGCCACGATTTGCCATGGACGCTCTGTAATTCGGCGTCCCATGAATCCTGTTGGAGCGCGCTGTTCGACTTTGCACTGCTGGCAAATTTGGCACTGGCTCACGTATCTGGCTACATCACGAGACATGTGTGGCCAATAATACTTCCGCTTTACTCTTTCTAGCGTTTTCTCGCGGCCCAAGTGCCCAGCAATTGGAAAGTCATGGCATTCTCTCAGTACTTCGCGTCGCTTTTCGTGAGGGACTGCTAACTTCCATGCATCATCGTCGCCGAGAGACTCGTCTATGACTTCATCAGGTTCGTACTTGTACAGTCTCCCCCCCGCCAGCTTGAACGTGGGGAAGTCTGGCGGCCGCTGTTGAACCTCTTTCACAATTTCGAGGTGCCATTGGTCGTTTGTGTCGCGTTCGATCTCTAACGCGGCGACCGCTGGCTCCTCTTCCTCGAACATCCGCGAAAGGGCATCTGGGACATTGTTCAAAGAGCCCTTTCGGTGTTCGACTGTGAAACTGTGGTTTTGTAGTTCCAAAGCCCATCTTGCTAACCTACCTGATGGGTTTCGGAGATCACGGAGCCACTTCAAGCTGCTATGATCCGTGATGACCTTGAAGTCATAGGCCTCTATATACGGACGGAACTTTTTGATTGCCCAGAGAATTGCTAGACACTCTCGTTCCGTCACGCTATAATTCTTCTCGGCCGCGCTCAGAGTTCGACTAGCGAACTCTAGGACTCTTTCGTTGCCGTCTATTATCTGGTATAGCACCGCTCCAAGTCCTGTATCGCTCGCATCAGTTTGCACCACGAACTGTGCGTTAGATACCGGTCTGTGGAGAATCGGTGCAGAAGCAACTAGCGCTTTTAGCTTTTGGAAGGCCTCTTCTTGTGCCGTTGACCACTCGTATTTCCGATCCTTTTTCGTTAGTTCGGTCAGTGGTTCAGCAATTGTGGCGAAGTTTGATAAAAACTTTCTATACCACGAGGCCATTCCTAGGAAGCGTCTCAGCTGACGGAGGTTTTTCGGCACCGGATATTCCATAATGGGCTTTATTTTCTCGGGGTCTGGTTTAAAACCATCCCTATTTACTATGACCCCGAGATATTGGACCTCATCGCGACAGAAGACACTCTTCTCGCGATTTATTGTGAGGCCCGCGTCCTTTATCCTATCTAGAACTCTTTTTAGAACCTCTTTATGCTCCTCGAATGTTTCTGTGACTATTATTATGTCATCGAGATACGAGTAAGCAAAAGGTTCGAGTTCGGGGCCGATGACTTTGTCAATCAGCCTCTGGAAGGACGCTCCGGCATACGAAAGACCGTAGGGCATTCTTGTAAACTGAAATAACCCTTTGCCTGGCACGGTGAAGGCCGTAGTCTCTTTGGACTTCGGATTTAGTGGTATTTGGTGGTACGCACTACTTAAATCCAACGTGGATATGTATCGCGCTTTCTGCAGTTTGCTTAAGATACTATCCATGTATGGTAACGGGTATGCGTCTGGCCTTGACGCTGCGTTCACTTTTCTGAAGTCCACACAGAAACGGAACTTCCCGTTGGACTTGCGTACCATTACCACAGGGCTTGACCAGCCGCTTGTCGAAGGTTCTATTATACCCGCGAGTAGCATTTCCTCCACCTGCTTGTGCATCTCTTCCTCGAGTTTTCGAGATACTGGGTAGTACTTCTGTTTTATGGGTCTTGCGGAGCCGACGTCTACTGCATGCTCAACCCACAAAGTACACCCTAATGGTGCCAGGCCGTTTCCCATCAGCTCAGCTACTAAAGCTTCCGCTTCTTTGCGCTGCTCTTCTGTTGGGTCCGCCAACCCCATAGCTGATACGGACACGGTATTATTGGCGGTTATGGAGGCTACTTCTAACTTTACGCTTGCATCATCATCTTTGAGATGCAGCGTATTGTCAGTGGGGTCTAAGACGGCGCTAAACTTCTTAATGAAGTTCACCCCCAAGTAGCACTCCGTGTCTAGGTCTGGCATGATTGCGACGCGCACATCCTTGCACACGCCTGCCACGACCATGGGTAGATACACATAGCCAACCACTGCTATGCTCTGCCCATTAGCTACCCGTGCCGTTAGGCCGCTGGCCGGGATTAATTCTTTTCCGCAGGCTGTAGCGAGCTGTAAGCCGATGGAATTCATTCCAGTCCAGGAAGCTCCAGTATCGAAGAGTGCCCGTAGCCTGTAGCCGGCTACACCTACTTGAAGCCACCATCGCGAGCATGTTTCCTGGTTATCTTCGTTCTGCTGAGTCGCGGGCACTTCTTCGCTCTCTCCTTCAGGCAATTGGACCGAGTTACCCTCGGTCGCTGATGTGAGCTGGGGGCGGGCGTGTGGCCGTGTTTACCTGCCCCCTTGGCCGTTTCCCTGCTGGTTTCCGGCAGCATTGGGGTTGCGGTCGCTTCCCCTTTGCTCGTTGCCGTAACCCCTTCGGTACTCTGGCCGTTGTGGAGGTCCATTACTCCTTGGACTTGGCGGCCTAGCCTGGTGGGTCGCGCTACTACCCCCACTAGGCTGATTATTACTTTGCCCGCCTTCCCGCTGCCTGTTCTCCCAATTATTCTTTTTCTTGGGCTTCTTGAACGACTGTGGGTTTGGCGTTCGCCCACTATTTCCGTCGGTGCCTTTCTTTGTCAAGCTTGACAAACACTCGGCCATCACCCGACGGAACATAGCCTCGAGGCTTTCTCGAGGCTCCTGCTGTTGTTGCCCCATCGCCGCCACTCCTGGATTCTGCTTTTTCCGCTGATCCGTGGTTGGCTCTGTAGGTACGTAGGCAAACTCTGGCAAGTAAGTGCGCTCTGGCGGTGGTGGCGAATGATACACCTTATCTGCCGCGAGCGCTAATTCGGCCTCCCGGGCTAAATCCAGGAGCCCTCGGTAATCCGTAATTTGATTACGCATCACCATTTTTTGTAGTTCTGGCCGCATGTTCCGGTGCAACATGTCCAATTGTTGGGGCATGCTAGGCACCGGAACTAACTTGAGAATCAAGGCTTGCAGATTCACTACGTAATCTCTCGTGAGTTCGTTTCTGCCTTGAGTCCTCGCGTTTATCTCCGCTAGGATTCGCTGTTGATGGCCCCTGTCACCGCCATACATGTGTATTATGGCCTCTTGGAAGTCTTGCCAAGATCGCCACGTATGACGGTTACTCCTATACCAGGTGGCCGCTACTCCACTCAGGAGCTCTGACAATGACGAGAGTACTTCGTCGTACGTCAGATTTGCTAGAGCTCGACATTCCTCTACTCTCGTGAGGAATAACTCGACGCTCTGCTCCTTCAAGGACCCAGAGAACTTGATGTGCCATTTCCTTACGATTTGGCCAACATCACGGTTCGTCTGTTGAGGCACGTACGTCTGCCTCGTAGACTGGTCCAGTGTAGCGCTCACCCCCGCCTGACGCTGTGTAGGATTTCTTCCGCTATTCCTCCTAGCGTCCCTTGGCGATTCAGTATTGGGGCTGCTGCTGTCAAAATTCACATATGTGAACGTGTCCTGAAAGTTAACATGTGGTGATCCTCGTCCCCTGCCCGCACTCGGTAGTTGGACTCCCTCCAAGCGCGTGCTTGAGGGTGGGTGTCGAGCTTCTTGGAGTATTCGCACACTCTCTTTGAGCTCTTCCACCTCTTTGACGAGTCTATGGATCACCGACAGCAGCCGTTCTGAGACTACGTTATCTCCCACAGCAATCCCTGCGGTACGCTGTTCCCCCGCACTTGGCCACTCAAAACTCTGTGGCTGCGGTGGACTTCGCGTTTGCTGCCAGAACGCGTGCTGCCCATTTTGTGCCGACAACGACTCTTGTTCTTGACTCCGCCGGAATTGTCGTTGCCTGCGCTGCTCTTCTAGCAACGCCTGCTGTCGCTGCTGCTCTTGATGCTTTCGCTGTTGCTGCCGCTGCTGCTCCTGTCTGCTGCTGCTGTTGCATTTGTTGCTGCTGCATTTGCTGCTGCTGCATTTGCTGCTGTTGCAGTTGCTGCTGCTGCATTTGCTGCTGCTGCATTTGCTGCTGCTGCATTTGCTGCTGCTGCAGTTGTTGCTGTTGAAGCTGTTGCTGTTGGAGCTGTCCCTCGGCTTCGGCTGGAGATGTCCCGGTGGGTGCTGCAGAGCTCAATATCTCTGTCCCGGAACCCTCCTGGCCGTTTGCCTCATCCGCTGGCTCCACCACTGCATTATGTGCTTGTTGTGGAGCGTTCATCCTCCGAGACTCCGAGAGTTTTTGCATCACTATCGGGTCATCAAGGAGCGTAATGAACGGGTGCGGTTGGTCTGGATCAGTATTGGGATCCACAATAGTCGACCCAGACTTGTTCATCAACGTTAAGTCGATGAACGCCCTTCGGGACTGCTCGCGTTTAGCAAACGCTTGCTTCTCCGACAGCTCCGGCTCTGGCACAAAATCGGCGGCACTGTAATCGCCCATAAGCCACTTGATCGTTGTCAGCATATTCACTGATTGCAGATCTGACTGCTGCAGACCAAGGGCTTGCATGGCCTCGATAATTTCCTCTTCGGGCTGTGTATGCGCCCAATTGAGTATCGCAGATTCCGCAAATTGCGACGATCGGGCCATGGTGTCAATTGGCTGTGCGCTTCCCCACGAACTTATTTTACTAGCGCGAGTAGTATCCTGATTGATGGCAGAGAGAGTTTGCCTTTTCAACCCGTGAGCTAGCTTTTTCAACGCGAACCCGGGTTACTTTCTAAGAGCTACGGCGGTTGCTCTTAACCTCGATAATGTACGAGGATTTCCCGTATGCGGCTCTAAAAAAATAAAAGCTATTTCTGTAATTAATTACGATTTGTAATTAATTACGCTCCACTACTCGCACTTGTAATTTTAAAATAAATATATGTGAAAAAAATTATATATATATGTGTCAAAACGGACAAAATCACCAAAAACACAAAAAAATAAATACAATTTTCACCTAAAAAAAATAAAAACAATTTTTAAGTTCGAGGGGATTTTTGCGCTCGAGTTTTTACTCGGGCGCACAGTCAACTTTTTGTTCCGAGAGTGCTTGCCGACTTTCTCTCGATCTTCTTCTAACTGCACGATAAAAGAAAAAAAAATTTTATTTTTCGCCCAAAAAAAAAATAATTCGTATCGGAAATACGAGGACGAGAAGAAAAAAAAAATTTTCGAGACGAGAAAAAAAAATTAATTAAAAAATTAATTATCGCTAAAAAAAAAAATTTTGTCGTTAAAAAAATTAATTGTTATTAAAAAACTTTAATTGTTAACAATAATTCCTCAACGCTCCAAAAATTCCGCGATCAATATCTCTCCTCGTCGGCACACTAGGTCGAGGGTTATTGGCTATCGCACGCCTAACCTCTCGACCGCACTCTCGCAACAGCACGGCTGTGTCACGCACACGCACACACGCGCCTACGAGCTGCGGCACGAAGAGCCTTTGTTTGCAGCTTACGCTCAGCTACGCTGCTGAGCTTCTTCGCGCCAAGCTTCGCCGCGAATCACGTACGCGTCGCAGGTCCTTCTCCACCCCCAAAACGTTGTGGCGCCAGTTGTAACGGGATGGCTAGTGGGGGAAAATCCCAACAAGCCACAGGCCAGCGATGCCCTAGAACACGGTGCCGCGGGTGTCAGACTAAAATGACTTGCCTGGGGATCTGCTCCTGGAATCCCGAAAACAACGCGAAGATCGCACACGAACTTCGCTTTCCAACTAATTGGATCGCTGAGTGAAAAGCGCGCGCTCGACGAGTAAAGCGCGCGGCCGCTATGCTCAGATATGAAAACGACCGGCGGAGTCGTTTTCCCGCGGAGGCGGCGGTATCCGGGAGAAGGACAGGTTGTAAAGAACAACGCGACGAGTAACTAGATATCACAATATATTCACAAGCACTAATCTTTACAAGCACGACGCAAGTGCTGATTAGAACAAAGAGTTAGTTCGCGCGCGACCGTTAATATTCAAACGCGCGAACTACACGGCGCGCGGCGAAGCTGCTAATTTCGCGCGCGGTGTTAAAGTACGGCGGGCTGACACACACCCCCACGTACACGGCACAGAAGGCTTGCACGGGGCGATTTCCGTGCGAGCCTTTACAATAAACCCGCGAGAGGAGAGTAGAAAACTTACGTTAGGAAGGAGCAGCCGGTGCACTCGACTCTCTCTCGCTCCCTGTCGCTCGCACAGCAGTTGTGCTCTCTTTTCTCTCTCTCTTGCTCGCTGTATCGTGTCGGCAGGCGGGTTGGCTGCCGGCTCGTTGCTCACAGTCTCGTGCGGCTCACGCGGCTCGGGACAGCTCTCTCTCTGTCTCTCTTTCGCACGTTCACTATATACGGCGCCTCCACTACACTCGCGGGGTCTCACAAAGTACGATAGGACGGCGCGGACAAGTAAAAACAGGAGAGACACGGAGGAGATGTTTTACGCGCGATGGCAGACACGAATATGGCTCCCTTTTCTCGCGGGAACCAGTTAGCAGCTTCGCGACGGATTACGGGCATTTTACGCGTCGCGAGACCGATTCGCTACGCGCGGCGCGCCTCGATTCGGCTGCGCAGGAGTTGCGCGCGCGCGCTCACTACCTTCGCGCGGTAGATTAGAATCGCGGCTAGACACGCGTTACAAATCATAACTATTGAAAAAAACGTAATTAGCATTTATTTTAAACTAATGAATATGAATGCAAATATTATATGTTAAAGTATTTTTAATAATAAAATACTGCAATCTATAATATTCATTTAAATAAATTACAAGAAAAAAGTTAAATTTATTATTTGTAGGTTATACATGTGCTCGTCACATGCAAACGTAAATATAGTAAAAAATATTGCAACAATGTAAAAACTATTATTAGAACTACATAAATATACAATAAATAAATTACTATTAATTATTTCTATATTACTTACATTAGTTTAGAAAGTGATGCTGATGAATTTCCGTAACGACTTCATTACGTATGCATAAACGCTTCCGGCCATATATCGTTAATGTGTCCGAATATTTGCAAACCCATACAGTAAATGGGTTGCTATACCTATATACATAAGAAACAAAGGAGCAGATTTTCATGTGTATATATATATTTTAGGTATAGTAACCCATGGTATTGTGCAGCCGATAGGTCAGTCAACTGTTTTACCGCGACAGTTTTTCAGCGCGCGAAAATTGAAAGCGTCTTCAAATATTAATTATAGAATAAGGTCCTAATTCATAGTGAGACGTGAGCAGTGAGACGGACTCAAGAAATGTTTGAAGCCATGCTTTAGTATATCTATATATGCCGTATTTGAGACCGACTCAGCGTCTATATGAATTCGGGTCTAATAGTTTGAAAACTCTTTAGACCATTAATTAATTAATTAAAAATAATACAAAACATTATCATAAATATAATATAAATAAAATATAAATAATAACATATAAAATTATTAAAAGTTAAGAGTCTATACAAAAAACATCCAGCATAAACCTTAAAGTTTCAAATAATTAATAATTTTATGAATTATTACGATTTATTATTATTTTGTATTAATACTAAAAATTTTTCTTTTTATCAGAGTAAATGTACGTATTTACACTAGGATTTCTTCATTAACCCATTAACGCGCAAATGCACATTTTTGTGCACAGATTTTCAAGTACAGAATTCTATTGGAAAAACAGAGTCATTTTTATCCAAAATCCTATATAGAAGGTTTTCGATGGTGCTCTTTCAGAATCTGCAACTTACTTTGTTTTTCCAATAGAATTCTGTACTTGAAAATGTGTGCACAAAAATGTGCATTTGCGCGTAAATGGATTAAAAGATAGAAACGATATTAATCTTATAAGATTTTTTCAGTTTATTGCTATCTTGAATAAATTAATAAATTACAATAAATTTGTTTATCGGTTTATATGAGGAATTCTTGGTACAAGCACACACGTTGATTTCGAAAAAAAAAATGTTATAGTATTTTATAAGGTTGTTGTAACAGGGTATGATTTTCACATGAAATATAATGATAAACATGAATAATTATTATCGTAAACAAAATCTGCAGTTTCTAGTTCTATTTAATGATGATACCGAATTAGCTTATGAAGTGATCTCTACTCTGATAAGAAAAAGACTATTGAAAAGCCTATTTGCAGCGTTTACTAATTATTATTTTATATAGTGCACTATAGACGGCAATAAACGAATTATTAATTCGTTTATCAATAAATAATATACAGTTTTTTTTTATTGTTCGCTCTTCTGGCAGCATTCGGTAGATGAACCTTTCATGGGATACAGCGATGATTCTAAAACACTAAAAAAGGTTCGGGCATGTTTCTCTCTGTTACCGTGAAACGGCCTATAAAACCCGATAAAATAATGCGATAGTGAGAAAAACTTGTATCCCGATATATACCTATTCGTTGGTAACTAATATTTTATATAGCCATGCCTGATAAATCGCGATAAGCGAATTGAGGAAAAACGGTTTGATCGCCGGTTCAGCCGGCAGCATCCGGTAAGTGAACCTTACCTTAGATACAACATTCACCATAAAACACTATAAATCGCTCGCGTAGGATTCTTGAAAATCTTATCTTATTATTATATTAAAGTGACACCACTGTTTTCTCCGGTTCTCCGGTTGCCCGGATCTCCGCATCTCCGGTCTGGAAGTACATAATTTCTTTAATAAGATTGACGCATTTTTATGGAACAATTTTCGGACAGTTTTGGGACATTTTTGCAACATTTTTGGGACATTTTTGGGAAATTTTTGGGACATTTTTGGGACAATTTTAGGACAATTTTTGGACAATTTTAGATCATTTCGTGAAAATTTCGGGATAATTTTGGGACAATTTTGGGATCATTTCGTGAAAATTTCGGGACAAATACGGGATCATTTATGATTAATGTAATCATCAAAATGTTAACATCATGTCTATATATGTATAGAAGCTCTCTGACAGCATGTATACAATAAGAACATAATTGATTATCAAAGTTATAAATATATTGTTCAATATATTGATATTTAGCTGAAATGGTTAAGTAAATGTTAAGTAAAGATTTAAGAAAATAACATTTACACGTTTTAAATTGTAACGGATAATTAATATCCCTGGCTGCTCGGTAATTATCCAGTTACAAATATAGTGCATGCGGCGGCGAGGCTAGCAAACCTCGTGCAATGCACGCCACATGCGAATGTTGAATGGAAAAAAGGTGGGAGAACGGGGTAGTAAATGAATGATCACTCGCGAGAATTAAATAACATACAACAGGGTTTATTGAACGAGTCAAAGAGGGGAAAAGGGGACACAGCGCACAATGTGCGATTCGCGGACAGCGGGCGCAAGAAGGAGGCCCGAGTTCCCGCGAGTTAGAGAGAGAGAGAGAGAGAAGAGTCGAGTCGGCACTTACAAATGGTGCGTAGTCGCTGTCGCCGACGACGCTTCGCCGGAGCTCCTGGTGCGCAGGTCGCTTTCGGTTGCCTCTCGGAGGCTGGGAAGGGCCACGGGCTCGTGGCAGGGTGCACACACTCACTCAGACACAATCTCAATCCGAGGTCGCACGTCACGGAACTCTGCCGTATATTTTTGGGGCAAGGAGCGCGGGCGCTATCCTCAACGAGACTAATTGACTCTCTCTCGGCAGGTCGCTCGCCCTCCTCGCGTGCTCTCTCTCTCTCTCTCCATCTCTCTCGGTCAGGCGTCCTTCCGCGTCGTCTGCACCTATAACAACTGTGAGAAATTAGTACATGATTAATGCGGGGAGAGAGGAAAATGACGAAGAATAATTTTCCGTCATACGCCCCTCCCCCAGACGCTGGCTACGGGCGACGTACCAGCTCGAGATAATCTCTCTCCGCCACGCAACATGCAATAGGGGCTAGAGCTTCGACGAGCCATGCAATAGGCTTTGGGATTGCAAAGAGGGGAAAAACATAAGCAACTCGGGTATCCTTTTACATTTTTTCTTTTGGTGACTCGTAGGCCCGTGGTCTTGCGGAGTCGCGGTCCTTCGCACGTTGCGCGGGCGCTTATCGGCTCATCCCTGGATAAGTCGCCTTAGCGGGAAAAGAGTTGGTCACTATGTCCAATGGTGAGGCGTGAGGTTAAGGGGTTAGTGACGTGCTTGGCGCGGTGCAGGCTGCTGCTCGCTCGCCAGGTCATTGGGAGATCCGTCGTCGTCGGGATCTTCCCCAGCCTGGTCATCGCGTGCCGTGTTAACGTCAGTTGAGCTCCCTGCCTGAGCGGTAAGATCAACCTTTTCATGATAGAATTTAAGGTCTTCTACGTGAACCTTGCCGCAGTCTTTTCCATCAAGGTCTTGCAGCTCGTACACATTCGAGCCTAGCTTGGCGGAAATTAGGTACGGACCGGCGTATTTCGGCGCTAGCTTCGCTGCTGCGCCTTGTGCTGCCGAGGAGAGAATGCGATTGCGCTTCCAAACTTTGTCTTCCAGTTCGAAGCGAACATCGCGGCGAGACGCATTATAATAGTGCGACTGCCGCTGTTGCGCTGCTGAAGAGTTCTTCGCGGCGGATTGTTGCACGTCTCGCAACTTCTGCAGCCGCGCGTGTCAGCGCTCGAGCTCGGCCGCTTCTGCGCGCTCTTCTGCTGCGCGCTCCTCGCGGCGCTTCAAGAAAACGGGCAGAGTCGGTTGCCGACCCATGTTCAGAAATGCTGGGCTCGACCCTGTCGACTCCTGCGTCGCAGTGTTGTACGCGAACATCAGTTCGGGGATGTGCAGATCCCAATTCTTGTGGTTTTCTTCGAGGAACGCGGTGATCATGGTTTTCACCGTGCGATTCACTCGCTCCACAGGATTCGCCTGCGCATGATACGGCGGAATCGTCGTATGCGTAACTCCGCACTTGTTCAGAAACGAGTCAAGAGCCTTGTTCTTGAACTCCGTTCTATTGTCGGAGTGAAAAGCATCGGGTACACCAAAGCGTAGGAAGATTCGCTGTTCCAGTTCCTTTTAGATGGTGCTTGCGTTCGCCTTGCGAATCGGTACGCATTCAATCCATTTTGTAAATAAGTCCAGAAATATCAGCAGGTACTCGAACCCTCGAGCGGACCTGGGAAAAGGTCCCATAATGTCCCCTGCAACGATCTGCCACGGGCGCAATGCGCGATAGCTGCCCATGAGGCCTGCCGGCGCTGTCTGCTGCACTTTGCACTGCTGACAGATAAAGCAATTCCGCACAAAGTCAGCAACATCTTTGCGCAGCGAAGGCCAGTAATAATAGAGCATGACACGCGCATGCGTTTTCGCTCGACCTAAGTGGCCCGCAGTAGGTTCTGCGTGGCTCTCTTGCATCGCCTTCTCGCGCTTCTCTACTGGCAAGACTAATTTCCAAGCGTCCTCGTCCTCGAGTAAATCTTCGACCGTAGGGTCCGCACGGTAGCTATAGAGGCGTCCGTCAACTAACTTGCACCACGGGTAATCTCCGGTATTTTGTTCGACGGCGGCAACCATGCGCTTGTACCAGGCGTCGTCTGTCCCTTCGGAGACATCTACTGCCGCGAGGTCTGGCGCTTCCTCGTCCTTAAATATGCGAGAGAGCGCATCAGGCACGTGATTCAGTGAGCCCTTACGATGCTCGACGTCGTAGTCATACGCTTGCATTTCAAGCGCCCACCGCGTTAAGCGTGCGGTGGGATTATGCAAATTGCATTATCATTTCAGACTACTATGGTCGGTTATCACTTTAAAATGATAGTCTTCGACGTAAGCATGAAACTTGCGTATCGCCCACAAAACTGCGAGGCATTGGCGTTCTGTGACGGAATAATTCCGTTCCGCCGCAGTCATCGTGCGGCTTGCGAAGCATAAAACTCGCTCTTCGCTGTCGATTGTCTGCGTGAGTACCGCTCCAAGGCCAGTATCACTCGCGTCCGTTTGAATCACGAGCTGGCGTTCAAACGACGGCCGGTGTAATACCGGAGCAGACGCAATGAGAGCTTTAATCTGCTCAATTGCGGATTGCTCCGCGTCACTCCACACATACGCAACGTTGTGCTTGGTTAATTGCGTGAGCGGCCCTGCGATCGTCGCAAAGTCGGGCAAGAACTTGCGATACCACGACGCCATGCCAAGGAACCTTCCCAACTGTTTGAGGTTCTTCGGCGCCGGGTATTCCAAAATAGAAGCAATCGTGTCCGGATCAGGCTTAAAGCCGTCTCGGTTAACTAAGGCCCCGAGAAACTTGATCTCGCTCCGACAGAACTCGCTTTTCTCACTGTTAATGGTGAGACCTGCGTCTTTAATACGCTGGAGGATGTGGCTATGCCACTGGAGGTGTTCCTCAAACGTCTCCGTGGCGATAATATCGTCAAAATAGGAGAACGAATGAGGTTCCATTTCTGGACCGATAACGCGGTCCGAAAGCTCCTAAGGTCGCTGGTCCGCCCACTACCCCATAAGGCATTCGAGTAAATTCGAAGAGGCCCATTCCAGGGACAGTAACCGTGGTTAGCGCCTGCGCCTCCTTCCGCAACGGAATTTGGTGGTAGGCGCTGCTCAGATCGATAGTCGATATTTATCGAGCGTTTTGGAGCTTGCGTAAAATCGCATCCATGTGAGGGAGCGGGTACGCGCTCACCTTCGTTACCGCGTTCAACATGCGATAATCGATGCAGAATCGGTACATGCGATTCGCTTTCCGTTGCATCACGACCATTCGCTGGTCGATTGGATAATAATGCCCGCCTCGAGCATCTCTCGCACTTGCTTGTGCATTTTCTTTTCGATCTTTTTCGAGACGGGGTAATATTTTTGCTTAATGGGCCTAGTGCTCGAGACTTCGATGTTGTGTTCGATCCAGCTGGTGCATCCTAATGGCGCGTCGCTCGCGGACAGCAGTTGGTCGAGCAACTCTTGCAACTGTCGCCGCAGGGCCTCATCAACATCGGCGAGACCGACCGAAGCGGGGTGTACAGCGCTCGCTTCGTCGTGCGCTAGTGAAGCTATGTGAGGGAGCAGGTACGCGCTCACCTTCGTTACCGCGTTCAACATGCGATAATCGATGCAGAATCGGTACATGCGATTCGCTTTCCGTTGCATCACAACAGGGCACGACCATTCGCTGGTCGATTGGATAATAATGCCCGCCTCGAGCATCTCTCGCACTTGCTTGTGCATTTTCTTTTCGATCTTTTTCGAGACGGGGTAATATTTTTGCTTAATGGGCCTAGTGCTCGAGACTTCGATGTTGTGTTCGGTCCAGCTGGTGCATCCTAATGGCGCGTCGCTCGCCGACAGCAGTTGGTCGAGCAACTCTTGCAACTGTCGCCGCAGGGCCTCATCAACATCGGCGAGACCGACCGAAGCGGGGTGTACAGCGCTCGCTTCGTCGTGCGCTAGTGAAGCTAGTTCTAGCGGAATTCGCTCTTTAACTCCTTCGATGCTAAGCGTCGATTTGCGAGGCCACAGCACGGCGTTGAATTTCCGCATGAAGTCGGCGCCGAGTAGACAGTCTGCGTCCAATTCCTCGTGGATCACCACGTTGAGGTAATATCGCACACCTGCCACGTCGAAGGGCAGGTCTACGTGGACCAGCACCGCCGCGGTCTTGCCGTTGGCGAGGCGTGCGCCACTTCCGCGGTGCGGCGTAATCTGCTTACCACACGCAGTCGCAATTTGCAAGCCAATCGGGCCTACTGTGGTGCGAGATGCGCCTGAATCTTGTAACGCGCGTATGCGAAAAATTCGCCGAGACCCACTGGTAAATACTATCGTGAGTGTTCTGGTTGACTAGGGGTACTCAAATTTCCCTTCAAGTCGGTAGAGGTTGCTGCGGCTTACGCCGCCGGGGCGCCTTGGGGAGGCGCCGCTGAGGTCACGTCAGGTTTTGGAGAGGCGAGAGCGACCTCATCTACGCGCCCCCTCTGCCTTTTCCCGTGCACTCCGGGCAATGTGGCTTAATGTAGCCAGGCCAGCTACAACCCCAACACCGCACGTGCTCCTTTGGCCCGGGCTGGCTGTTGGCTTTCTTGTCGCTGGTTGGAGTTGGTGGCGCGTAATTCTTCTCGCCGGTGCTTGCCGGGGCGTTTTCCCTAGGCTTGTTAGGGGAACTTCGACCATTCTTGCAGTACACTCCTGTCCTCTTGGGAGGGCCGTTGCTCGCCGGCGGACCCAGGGGTCGCTCCCTGCTCAAGTTAAGTTTGGAAAGTTTTTCGTCTAGTAGCCGGCTAATCAGCTGATCGAGCCCTTGGGCCGATTGCTCTGCCATCGCGGCTAGGCTTGACTTGCGATCGCTCGTCACGGGTTATCCGCGTGTGTCTTGCGGAGGCGCGCCACTCGCCATAGCCGCCAAACTACTCTTGCCGCGCTGCGGTTGCGTTTTCGCGGACTTTGGTTACGCTTTGTAGGCTACGTCTCGTAACAGACTATCGTCCGGGTTCGGGGGAGGTTTGTAACTCCTCTCCGCCTCCCTTAGCGCTTCCGCTTCTCGTGCAAGCTCTATGAGCTTGTCTATGTCGGTAACTTTCTCCCATGGCACTAAGCGTTGGAGA
This sequence comes from Torymus aiolomorphi, assembly GCA_036365515.1. Lineage (NCBI taxonomy): Eukaryota > Metazoa > Arthropoda > Insecta > Hymenoptera > Torymidae > Torymus > Torymus aiolomorphi. Next base: position 147,397,164 of record CM070873.1, read on the forward strand.
CTGGGCAGCATATTTCTATATATGTGCTCGAGTTGTCTTTCGTCCTTCCAAGGCTCCTCAAACTTACTTAAAATCATAAGGAGGCATACAATATAATCCCTTACAGGCTCGTCTCTGCCTTGGGTGCGGGCTTGCGCTTCGCCGACGAGTCGTTGCTGGAATCGCTTGTCGACCCCGTAGCAGCGGCGTGCGGCGGTGTAAAAGTCTTCCCAAGTTCGCCAATTTTTGCGAGCTTGGCGGCACCAGTGCCTTGCCACGCCAGACGTCAGCTCAGACATAGCATTCAGCAGGTCTTCGTCAGTTATTCGCGCGAGCGAGCGGCATTCGTTAACTCGCTCGAGAAATTCCTCGATGCTGCTGCCTTTCTCGCCGGTGAATTGCAGTTTCCACTGCCGCACCATTCTGCCAACGTCCACGTTTATGGATTGATGGAGCGTGGTACCTTCGCCCGAGTATCTACTTTGCGAGTTATTCGGGAGGCTCCCCCTCCCCCAAGTCTCTTGTCGGTCGCGGGCATGAGGTTGAGGATGTTGTTGAGGGCCACGCTCGTCCGAGTAATACCTTTGCGGTGTGAAGTTTTGCGCTGCTGGGTTTAGCGCTCGTGGTTGTCGTGCGTTTGCGCTCATCGCTGTGTTGCGTGAGTCCGCTTGTGTACTTCCTTCGTCAAGGTACTCTAATCTGTACGTGTCTTGGAAGTTCACTGTTTTATGTTTTTGCGAGCTCGCTTCATTGCTTGTCGTTTTATTTGACATTGCGTGCAGGCGTGTACTCGCTATCAGATCTGACATTTGCTCCTGCAGCTGCCTTATTTTCTTGTCATAGTCTTTTGCGATTCCCTGTATTCCCATCATTTTGCATGCTACTGCTCTTGGCATTGTGTATGTTCTGCCGTTTGTGAGCGTGCGTTGTACAGGGTCGTCGGCTGTAGGTGCTGTTCGTATCGTAAAGACCGATTGCGGGGCCGAGTGTATTGTGTATGTGCCCGCGGTGCTGGCTACGGCCGTACTCGCTGTTGTCGTCGTGGTTGTTAGCGTGTTTACCCACGTTGACTGTATTGTGTTAGGCGTTGGAAATCTTCTTTCGGCTATCGCTTTTCCCAGGTTTATCGCATCACGGGTATCTTGCTGCGCCGTTCGCATTGGTCCTGGTTGATTTTGCGTCGTCGCGGTCCATACTTGCTCTGCGGTTGGTGTTATTGTTGTTGCGCAGGCACGTTCTTTTTGTACTTCCGTGATTGTCATGTCCAATTGGTCCAGTAGTGTATGGGCTTGGTCTAGTGGCGTTGACGTTTGACGTCTTTACGTGTTGTGTGTGCATCTCGTAGCTGCACGCCTTTCCGCCAGCTCGTTGAGTGTACGTGCGTCGAACGGCAGAGTTTGTGTAAGATTTTCCAATTTCTTGTTTCTTCTATCGAATGCTTCTGCTTCGTCTTCTGTTTCTTCCGTTCGCATGAAATCGTTCGCTGTATAGTCACCTCGCAATCGCCTATATAACCTATCCGCTTTTGCAAACTGTGTGCCGCTTTTTAAAAGTTCTAATTTCTCGAGCGCGTCGTCGAGCGGTTCGCCTGCCAGGTTCATTATCCGGCCTTGGATTTCCACCCCCATGATGTCTTCGAATGTATCGTCGTTTAAGAGTGGCATGTTTTTGACCTGAAAATTCCTAATGCGCTTCGCTGACGAATTCGGGTTTTAAAGTTTTAGATTTTAATTATTACGCCTTTGGTGTTTTCAAGTTTAATTTGCGCTAATCGTCGGTCAATTCGCTTTTATATGTAATGAGAACAGAGTTTTGAATATTTCCTTATTTAAATCGGAATGCGGTAAAAAAAAATTTAATAAAAGCAAAAGAAAGAAAAATTTTGCCTCTTCCAGTTTTATTTGTTTTCTTGTGTATCAATTTAACCACAAGAAAATTTGAATTCACAAAAGGCAATTTTTTGTAAAACCAAGAAGGGATAAATACAAATAATTTATAATAATTTATAATAATTTATAATAGTTTATACTGTTTGTGGGGTCGTTTGCGCTTTGTCTAGATGCGTTGCATTCAGCTTTGCACTTGCGACATACGCGTTCAATAATTTATTGCAATAGGTATATTACGTTTGTTAAATTCTGTGAAAAAAAGAATATTTATTACTAAATTACGTAGAATAATAATAGTGTAAAATAAAAAAAATGAAATAAATTATTAAAATGCCACTTTAGTTGTGGTCTTAATTTTAACTGGAAGGGTATTTGGTTTGGCTTAAAATTCCAAAGGCTATTTTATTAAATATTATTGAAGGCTTAATACTTCAATATACTACAGAAAGGAGAAAAAATAAATTTTGTTTTGTTCAACTAATTTTGTGACCCAAAATTCTCTGAAATAGTTCAGAACGGAAATGCGTTTTTGATATTAGTTTTGAACCATTTCGCTGTCTTAAATTTACTATTTTAACTTCGCGTATCCTTTAATGTAGTACGTTTTAATTTTATTTACGCTAGTCGGTAATAAGTTAAATGTATTCAATTTTTCCACCTGGCTTAAATGCCGGGCGCTGTGAACGTTCGTGTTCGATTTATACAGTCTATGCTAGTTGCCTACTAGGTGACTATGCGGTACTCGCGTTATTCGCTGTCGGGGTACGATGGTTCCCGAGCGATCAGCTGTTGCTGTTTCCACGCTGCTGTGTATCGCGATTCGCAACCTACGTTGCTTGTGCCTAGGTACTGGGTTTCGAACAGCGAGTTCGCATATGCGTTATTTCGCGTTCGGAAATTTTTCTTTCCCCTTGTTGCAATTTTTATTATTTTCACTAATAATTCAAATTATAATTAATTTGAATATTCACTTTAATAATTTTGAATATGTTTCCGAGTTTTAATTTAATTCAATTTAAATTTATGTCGGTGGCAAATTACCAAAAAAGGAGACAAAAAAAATTCTATTAATTTCTAAGTGCAACAAAAAAAATTTTTAATTTGTTTAAACAAATTCCTAAAAAAATAATTCCTATTAATTTTTCAATAACGCGTGTCAAAATTCGTATAATTGATCAACGTTTATTCGTTACCGTTTATTAATTAACGCTTGTTATTGCGAAGTCGCTTTCCGAATCGTAACTAAACAATCAAAGTGTAAGTGTACATAAGGCGCATTGTTGTCATATACGCGTCGCGTATTCAGTCTCGCTGGTATAGCGCCTAAGCTGAAATAATATTCAGTCGCGCACGAAATAATTTTCGCTCCGAGTATAATATTCGGAGTAATTTGTCTCTCTCCAACACACAGTGCGAAAACTTGTGTGCTGGAAAGGCGCGCTTTGTTTACGTTCTGCGCGGCCCGAGTCCTGTGTCGGCGCGCAACGTAAACACTGTCCGCGGTTGTCGAATATAATTTTCGACAATAACCTTGGCGTAAAAATGCGCGTTCGCTGACTTTTCCGGAGTGCGGTGATGCTTAATGCATCCACCCCTCCGGTGTTTAATTGCCAGTGTTCAATACACGGATGCGCTGCGTGAACTAATATCACCGCACGCTGCAATTTTCCACACTCCGGATGCGAATTTAAATTTTTCTAAGTACCCACGTTCTCGAAAATGTGGGTTTTTCGGGGGGCGCCAATTTGTAACGGATAATTAATTTCCCTGGCTGCTCGGTAATTATCCAGTTACAAATATAGTGAATGCGGTGTCGAGGCTAGCACACCTCGTGCAATGCACGTCGCATGCGAATGTTGCATTGAATAAAGGTGGGAGAACGGGGTAGTAAATGAATGAGCACTCGCGAGAATTAAATAACATACAACAAGGTTTATTGAACGAGTTAAAGAGGGGAAAAGGGGACACAGCGCACAATGTGCGCTTCGCGGTCAGCGGGCGCAAGAAGCAGGCCCGAGTTGCCGCGAGTTAGAGAGAGAGAGAGAGAGAAGAGTCGAGCCGGCACTTACAAATGGTGCGTAGTCGCTGTCGCCGAAGACGCTTCGCCGGAGCTCCTGGTGCGCAGGTCGCTTTCGGTTGCCTCTCGGAGGCTGGGATGGGCCACGGGCTCGTGGCAGGGTGCACACACTCACACAAACGCACTCTCAATCCGAGGTCGCACGTCACGGAACTCTGCTGTATATTTTTGGGGCAAGGAGCGCGGGCGCTATCCTCAACGAGACTAATTGGCTCTCTCTCAGCAGGTCGCCCGCCCTCCTCGCGTTCTCTCTCTCTCTCTCTCTCTCTCTCTCTCTCTCTCTCTCTCTCTCTCTCTCTCTCTCTCTCTCTCTCTCTCTCTCTCTCTCTCTCTCTCTCTCTCTCTCTCTCTCTCTTTCTCTCTCTCTCTCTCTCTCTCTCTCTCTCTCTCTCTCTCTCTCTCTCGGTCAGCACCTATAACAACTGTGAGGAATTAGTACATGATTAATGCGGGGAGAGAGGAAAATGACGGAGAATAATTTTCCGTCATATAATATTTATTTTAAATATTTTTATAGCACTACTAATTTTACACTGATGCTGCATTACTTTTGCTTCTTTTGCGTTTGGCACCTCGAGCTCACGTCGTATCGATTACGTATTTTTATCGTGTTATGTTCCAACTATAATGGCTCATGTAATACTCGCAGAAACTCATCTTCGTTCTTTTTTTCAGTAAACAGGCGATCTTTTGTATTAGCTGTAAACTGTAAAAGAAAAAATTGATCAAAAATTATTTTTCATACATCTCAGTCAAAAGTATAAATCAAAGGTATCGATAAATACCTTCCTAACTATCGCATCAAATCCACAGGTGTAATGTGTCTGTATTCGGCACCTCCAGCGCGATGACGTGACTTCCTTGGCTGACAGTAAAAAATATATTTCCAAAAATACTGTAACTCATTATTTTTTATATTAATAATACTATTCAGCGCTGCATTTTTAAAAATGCTGCAGCCGTTTGACTTCTGTTTGGCCTATAAGATATAATCCATAACATAATAGAATTTTTTTTCATCAAACTTTCCAGCGCTACATTCATAATGATGCTGCCGTTCATAATAATTATTTTTTTATATACTATTTGTTATTTTTTTTAAGAAATTGCTGTATTCATTCAAATGCTGCGGCCGAATTTTTAATTATTTTTTTCGATTTCCAGGGCAGCATTTACCACAATGATGTTGGTGTTCTATAATTTTTTTTTAATTATGACTTTATCAACATGTTGCTATTCATTTTTTGGCATGGTGTGGTTTGTGCACATAAGAATTATGCACATATTTATTGTGCACACTTTAGCATTGGAGTATACACATAGATATAGATATACACCAATGCTAAAGTGTGCACAATAAATATGTGCATAATTCTTATGTGCACAAACCACACCATGCCCATTTTTTAATATTTTTTTTTTATTCAGCGTTTTTGAATGCTGCAGCCGAGTTGTCAAATATTCTTTTTAACTTTTCAATCATATTTATCAAAATGTTGTAATTAATTTTGTAATTTTTTAAATTTAGAATTCAAATTTTTTAATTATAAAATTTCTTTGTACACAATATTTTTAGTGTAAATTTTCTTATTATGCTTTATATTATCACATTATATTTTTGCATTGTTTAGTAAAAGCACTTTCAAATTTTTTCTACTTTTAACTCTTGACAGAGCCACGTATAATTGTACATGACTAAAGACTGGTGTTGGAAGGTAGACACCGACTTCATTGTATGATTGCCCTTGTGATTAATTGTCATTGCGAAACCTAATCGTATTGGAAATTGTTTGCGACGCATATTAAATGGAATTTATTCTTTGGATGGTGATAAACATATTCTTGGAATTAACACTAATTTTCATATGTTTTTGCCGCTTAAAATTTGTGCTTCAATTGATTACTTTAACAATTTCTTCACTGATAACCTTGTTCCATTACAAAGACCTTCATTTAAATTTAAATTTCTTAAAAGGATCACTATTGCATCGACTTTTAATTTCAGCTTATGTAGTGGAAGTCCATTGGGAGTTAATGAATTAAGAAATTCAGTTGGTAAAATAACATCGAGGTTTTGTTCATTATCATCATCTGCTGTATCTATACTTAAATATTCAATAGTATCCCCTTCCATTCTGTTTAAAATTTCATTATTAATGTTAATAACATCATTATTCTAAGGTGCCAGAATAATTTTATCGTTTAAATTTTTATCGTTAATTTTTATTTCATTTCCATAAATTTCTGTAATAATATATTCTTCTTTGGTCATTATTTCATCAGGGATGTGAATTAACTCATTTTCTTCTTCATATGAATTGGAACGTTTTCCTTCGCCTATATTTAACAGCCATTCTTTAAAATTATTATCATCATCAGATACTCGGAGATTTTCATCTAGTGTCATGCGTATAAAATTTAGCCATAAATAACTGGACTTGACTGAATTCTCAATAACTTCAATACGATTACCATGCCGAACAACTGGTAATATTTGCCTAAAATCTCCTGAAACAAGTACAGTTTTACCACCAAAAATTTCTTTGACATTGCATATATCTTGAAGAGGGCGTCAACGGCTTCAAAAGCAAATTTAGATATCATGGATATTTCATCCCATATTATAATTTGTACTTCTTTAAATTTTTTACCATCATTTGAATTATGTTTCACATTACATGTGGTACTCTCGGTTATATTCAAAGGTAATTGAAATGTGGTATGTACTGTTTTTCCATTTTTCTATAAATTCGCTGCAATACCCGTCCAAGCTACACATAAAAATGGTATATTATAAAATTTCAAGTAATCTATTAGAATATTAAATAAATAACTTTTACCACTGCCTTCTGGTCCATCAATAAAAATACAATTTTTCTGTTTTTGTTTCAAACTTTCTAAAACAGCATAAATATAGTTTTTTGATTGGTTTTGAGTGCATTTATTTTAAGATGTACTTCATTCAGTGTACTGCATTTTTCATAAAATGTCTCATCATTATATTCTTTTATATACGTAGAAATATCTGGTAATTTAAAATCAGTTAAAGAATACCCATTTATTTGTAAATTTTTATGAATTATATTCAATGCAATATTTTCATTAATACTTTTTTCATATTTGGGATTATAGAAGAAAACTTTGTATTTTTCATATAATTCTCTTGCATTAATAGGATTATGATAAATACAAATAAATGAAAATAATTCACAAAGTGCCGTAGGAAACTGTACTTGTGTCACGTCTTTTAAACATCTATCCCACTCTTCATCCTCATTCACTAAATGTTTTGCAACAGCAGCTTCATAAAATGTGGGATGTATCACACAATTAACGGTACGTAAATTTACGAATGAGGTAGCTCCTTTAACGTGTAAAAGCAATAATCTAATGAAATACCTTTAGGTGCTTGTATAGTGGACGTCGTGTTTTACAAAGAGGGAAACTAACTCTACTGTATTTTACACTCCCTGCTGTAATCGAAATGCATTACGATGCAGTGCCGATAATGTCTAATGACTCCTGAAGGCACAACAATTCTGATATATTTGCGAGGTCTATAGTTAACTGTTTGAGATATGCTCCTCTCATGGCCAATGTCGGAGTACATTTACTTCAAAAGCGAATGTCTCAACTTAATACCTGTAGTAGATTAAAATATAGAACCAAAAATATGCATTTATTTTTGTTACTGCATTCGTGAGCATCAATGAATTTACTAAGATTTTAACATTAATCAGACTCCAGGAAACCCCTATCTAATATATCGATCATCAATGATGTGTCGATATTTTAATTTTAAAATTTCTGCGTTATCGTATACACGGAGAAGTGACTTAGAACACGTTTAAAAAATTTGTATCAATATTACCAATAATCACCAACTAAATTGTAATCGACCGTGACGATATATGTGTGTGTGTGTGTGTGTGTGTGTGTGTGTGTGTGTGTGTGTGTGTGTGTGTGTGTGTGTGTGTGTGTGTGTGTGTGTGTGTGTGTGTGTGTGTGTGTGTGTGTGTGTGTGTGTGTGTGTGTGTGTGTGTGTGTGTGTGTGTGTGTGTGTGTGTGTGTGTGTGTGTGTGTGTGTGTGTGTGTGTGTGTGTGTGTGTGTGTGTGTGTGTGTGTGTATATATATATATATAACCGGTACTTATAATAAAAAAAATCAACCGAAATGCCCTATTTAGCAAAATTATGTACTTTGAAGTAATGTACATACATATTGTATATATATTTACAAGAACGCTCATAATCACGTTTTTGATAATTAAGCGTATATATGTATATAAACATATTAATTATAGGCATATAATTAAGCATATATATGATCTATGATGTTTTGAACAATGTAATTCGGTAACAGTGTAAGTCATCCAATTTTAATAATTTTGTTTTTGCCATTAAAAATGTTTTCATCGTTATTGAAATAATGATTATATTATATAATTTGATATCCCAATTTTCAATATTATTTATTATTATTTAACTTAAGGGTTAATGCAGTAACTTGTTAATAAATTGTAAAATAAAAATTTAAATAGTTTTTTAATTGTCATATTTATATATTATGTTGTACACGTAAAGTGTCATCAGTATTTTACTATTGAAGTTTATAAAACACAGACAATCATAACTTTCAAAAATTCTCGAGGTACCTTAAAAACGTTCGAACATTTCGAAAAAAATTTTTCTATTCAACCACTTCGAACGATAGCTGAACCGAAAACTTTATTATTAATCATTTGTAAAATATCTGAATTCGATTACAATCGAACGAGCGTGCGTTACAGGGATAGAAAGGAGACGAAACTGTGATCTCCCTGTCTCGTTTTCAAACGGTCAAATAGAGTTTACGCTTCTCGTTTACTTTTACGTTCTAATTCATATGTTAACGTACGTTTTTTTACAACCGCGTTTCATCTGCGTTGGGACTATCGAACTTACTTTGCGCCTGTCCGAAGATTTAAGAAGCCTACCATGCCCGATCGATATTCACTCGATGTTACTTCAGTATCCAGTGCCGCCATTGGACATTGGTCCCTCGTGGTGGCGCGGTAAACTAGCGTTGGCCAGCATTTAACGCTGTATAGAACTGGCTTGTCTGCGCCATGTTGGCTATGGCTAAGGTATACCTATATACAATGGCCACGCCCCCATGTCAAATCCCAATATACTCGCTGATCTCAGATTTTACACGCGCCTATCTTGTGAGATGCGAAACCTTTATACCAAGCTGAGTTTCAGTAAAGCTAAAGTACCGTAACTTGTTTGCAAGATCAAGGAATTAGGAATAGAAAAGAAGATCTGGAATGGATCTATGCGAGTACAGCTATTTTGAACATATCTGGTAAGTGTGTATTCTTTCACTACATTGTTCTATAATGATAGGCTAGTATAATAAAGACATAACCTCATTCTAGATTACTTTTTAAGATTTTTCTTTGTTATTTTAATAACATTGATCAATTATTTATTTTATTCGATTAAATAATTATGATTAATTGAATAAAATTATAATTTAATTTATTGCTTCCTCCCAGAGGAAGATTTGTGTTTTCTGTTGCAGTACTTTTTTATTTTGATATTCGACATTAATTGAATTCATTTCCCCAATATGAACGATGGATCTGCGCATGACAGTAACAGACAACGGGAATTACTATTATTGTTGCAGGACAAAAATGTGCCTATTGCGACTATTTTGCAAAATGCACGCTCTACGAATACTCATGAGCTTAACAGGAGTCGTTCTGTCAATGGCGAGTATAGAACATTATTTCCGCTCATTAAGAGCTATCCGGCTAAATTCGCTGAATACACAAGAATGGAAGTAAAAACTTTTGAATATATATTATCCAAGATAAGTCACCTACTTATGAAAAAATGGTGCAATTTGCACGTCCAGCCGATCTTCCCAGAAGAAAGACTTATAGTGACACTAAGGTAATTTTTATTTTCCTAATTAAATCCTTAAAATTTTCGTCACTATATTATTTTTGGTCTTGAAGAAATATATATATATACACACGCACACACATAATTATTATTTTAGATTCCTAGCAACAGGGAGTAGTTATTCACAGTTGGCGTTTTCTTTTAAAATGGGGATAAAAACGGTTTCGTGCATCGTATCAGAAACAATGAATGTATTGTGGTCAACACTTACACCAATACACATGCCGATTCCTTGTAGTGACGATTACATTAAAATAGCAGAAGATTTTCAGACCAAATGGGGTATGCCGCATTGTATAGGATCCCTAGATGGACGTCACGTGGCCATTACGAAACCACCGAACTCTTGCAGTCTATATTATAACTATAAAAATTACTTCTCAATTGTTTTGCAAGCCGTAGTTGACGCCGATTATAAATACATTTTTATCGATGTAGGGGGATTTGGTAGTCAGCATGATTCGAAAACGTTTAAGGCATCACAGCTTTATAAAGCTCTGATGGAAAACAAACTAAATATTCCGGACGCTACTAGGGTAGATAGTTCAAGTATTTGCCTGCCATATTTTTTTATAGCCGACGGGGCATATCCTTTAAGTACGATTTTAATAAAGCCGTTTCGCGGAGATAAATTATCACATAAAGAGACAGTATTTAACAAACGGCTATCGAGAGCTCGCGTCGTTGTTGAAAACGCGTTTGCTCATACAAGCCAAAAGTGGCGTATATTGTACAGCACAATTGACAAGAGCCCCGAAATAGTCAATTTAATAATAAAATGTACATGTTTACTCCACAACGTTGTTAAAGATTTAGAGCGGGAAATTCCAATGCGGAATTCAAATTCAGAGCAGATAATTGACGTCGATGTTGATAATGATATAGTTGTAGTTCCAGTAACGGGCACCGATATTCGTAACGAATTGGTTACATATTTTATGAACAATCATTCGTGTTCCAAATGCTCTCCTATGTAAGAGCCAAATCAACTCATTTTAAAATAATCATACCTAGAGAGATATATTTTTGTTATCACAATTGTATTATGCGTATATTTTCTGCTTTAATTGCAAGTATTTTGTGTAAATATAAATATTCGGTTAAGAGGCCACCGTACTTTTTGTATAGATAATTTTAAGATTAATTATGGTTAATTTAACCGCTGTTTTATTTTAATAAAAATGTATTTTCCAAACTAGGTTTGAATTTCAATATTTTTTATAAAGTTTTAGAATTTGTTTTTTTCCTAGCGTGAGTTATTTTAAACTGTTTCTTTGTTTTGACCGAACGATGCTCAAAATCCAAGACCAAATCAAGATGAACAACGACGACATGTTATTACATGTTATTATATGTTATTATACCCAGGCCGGAACCCGCACCTCATGTCTGATTATTGTGATTCGTGCGCTTCAGTTCCACGTGATATTCTATTAAAAGAAAGGTGTGTAAAAATATCGAAGTTGTTACTATACCGACATGTACATGCATGTAATTTATTTTGGAATAACACAATCATTCTTCTTTTAAATATTGTCATGTTGAGCGTCTTGAATTTTCTAATCAGAGTTGCGAGTGTTAATGAGTTAAATAATAAATCATTTATTGGCTGATTCCTTCGCTTCCGTCTCGGAAATCTTAAGAGAATTTAAAAAATTGACATTCGTGACTGTACGATGACAACACGAAGTTGTCACTTACGGAACATATACTTTAACATTTCTCGGTATACGTTATTATATATAAATATACAATCTAGTTAGAGGCCGTGAATTCCCTGTTTAACGTACCCAAAATTAGATTTCTTCTCTTCAAAATAATATTTTGAGGACTGAATTATAAACAAAATAGAAGAACATTTGCGCGGACAGTACAAAATTGTTATTTAAAAACTTGATATAATAAATTTGGTAATGAGTTAATTAGGATTTATAATTAAGTATTACGTTCACGAAATCGATTTTTTATTGCTATTTTGAGTATTACAATTTTTATTTATACATTTTTTAATTACTACATTCTAATACTCGAACGTGTGTTCAGTAACTATTTGATTACTTGATAGTAAAATTCAAAATAGAAAACCTTTTTTGGCCACTATATTTTAATGAAAATCTGGTATTAACAGTAACAAAACAAAGCATAAAAGTTAACCTTTCAACTGCACACGCGCAGCTCTAGATTGCAATAAAATAAATAAATAAATATTTATGAAAAAATATTAAACTAAAATTAAAGAAAAAAAGAAATATAAAATTTTTTGCAAAAATAAAAAATCTGCAGTTAATTGCCAGTTACGATGTCAGTTGGAGTTGAACGGTTAACTGTATCCGCCAGATAAGTTTGGTTCTCCTTGTTAGATTCCAATGAGTCACGTGTAGCGGGGAACAGTCTTGCATCATTTATAACATTTATATTAGGACGCACAGGTGTTTCAGAGCAAGCAGTGTGCTGAGTTGTCAATGATGGATTATTAGCACTGTGCTGAGTTGTCGATGAATGATTATTAGCAGTGTTCTGAGTTATCAATGACTGGTTATTAGCAGATATTGCTAAATATTCATCTACGTTACCATGAGATTGATTCATTGGCTGACATAGCATTCTGCTTGCAGTCTCGGGATACGGATGGGTGATAGTTGCTGCTCTTGTGTATTGCCTCGACATATGATTTTCCATTTGTTGAAAATCGTGTTGCCCATGAGGATATTGATATGGAATCGGCTGGTTAACATTATATTGGTAATTATTGTAGTTTCCTGGTGGGCCATAAGCATGGATCAATCGGTCACTTCGAAGGCGTGGTACAACATTTTCTGTATAAGTAAATATTTGATCATTTCATAACGAACGAAATATTTTTGATTATGCTTACCACTATTACAACGCTCAACGTTGCGTTCTCTCAAGGTTGGTCGGTACTTCTGCTCAGTCTTGATTGGCATATTGTACAAGGGAAAATTCACCGAAGGTCCAACATAATTTATAATTTGGCAATCTGAAAAAATTGTACCATAATTATAACAAAAATATTTATTTTGATAATAAAGAAAATAAAGGTAAGCATGTGCATTTTACCAGCATCATCGTCGTATAATGTTCGTTTCTTCGCACGTCCAACACGATTATTAGTACGACTTGTATCTTTCTCATCGTTGAGGGATTTCCAGTTAGAGTCTTTGTAGGCATAGCTAAATACCACCCGCGATATGTCGTTTCGACATAAAATAATGTCCTGTTTGCTGATTTCTCGCAGCGGTGGTAACAATGTTTCGAAAAATGACATATTTAGCTTATCCTGTTCAGCTGTATCGTTCATCTCTGCAGAGCTATCATCAATCACCGTTTGCTTTTTATTCATGGTATTTTCAGATTTTACTGTAAACAGTGAAGCAGTACACGATGAGAGCCCAAATTTGTTATCATCTGTGACAGAGCTTGCCCCTGAGATCACAGCATTATTTACAAGACGATCCAAGTTTCCACTTGATTCGTACGGTATTACGCTGTTGGCTAAGAACAATAGCGATTCGTAATAGGGCCACGATGATTTATACGTATCATTAAGGCCGTCACCCGACCTGTGAAGCTGAGTCCGAGAATGTTCGTCTTTGAATCCACTGACCAAAGTTCTCCACTTGTTTTGGGCAGTTGTTTCTGCAATGAGACAATGTCATTGATATGTAATAAACAAAAATAATTAGCGTTATTAAATGGACTTGCGTTATTATTAAATTGACTACTAAATACAAATACTTATTCTTAATAAAAAGCTCTTTTTGGATTCATTCATTTTAACGATTCTTTCACACATGGTATAAATTCAAATAATAGGCTACATTTTACAATAGGTTAAAAACCATTACAAGAAGGTTATGCTTTTTTGCAATTATCAAGCAATACTTACTAGCTACTTTCAAGATAGAGGCAATCTTACTCCACTCCAGACCCTTAGCTTTTTTGCATTTGTATTCAGATAGTAGTTTGTTCCAAAGCATGGGCCTTGCCTGAACCTCATCTATGAGTTGTCGTACTTTAGACTCTTCCATTGTGCGCGCCGTGGCGGGCTCAAGATTCAACAAGGTATTAGGTATTACTGGTTCGGCTTTGCCGAGTGTCACGCATAGGCGCGTATAGAGGTCGGGATCAGCGAGTGTATCGATCGATAAGGTAGGCGTCTCATGATATCGAAGTGACTTTTAATGAAGTAGGTTTTTTGCCAAACTCATCTTTAATACTTAATATAAATTAGAAATTTAGAAATATATGTTTTCCTTTTGACTCTAGTGAAAGTTTGAAGATTCATAAGCTTGAAAAAAATTCCCAGTTTAGTCGTGTGTGGTATTGCGACGGAATTTTCAAATACTGCGGTCGCATTACTGTGCAAATGAGTCTATGGATGTTTTTCGACTAAAAATAATAATTACTAAAAGAAAGAAATTTTTAAAACAAAAATAATATTTAAATGAAAGAATAAATGATGGAAAAATAAATAAATAAAAATTTGACATATTATGTCTAACATAATCTAAAAGTAGTGAATAATTTAATAAACAGTTTTCTAGATAAATGATTTATTAAATTAGGCTATGCGCTTCAATTATTTAATCAAAAAAATCTCTTTTATACATATAATTTATAGTTACTCGAACATAATATGTTGTCGGTCGAGGGGGGAGGGGGAGGGGGGTAAAATCTTGCAAAAAAGAGATAATATCAAAATTGAAGTTAACAACTCTGCAGAAATTTAAGATTATTTTCTTTTTTAATTTTTATTATGACTATAGTACATTTCGACACGGGTGGGGAAGCCGATTATTTAGCTGGTGTGACTTTTTGCACGAGCGAAGCGAGCGAAGCGAAAAAGCCACACCATCTAAATAATCGACTTACGCACTAGTTTCGAACGGTATTTTATACCACGAGCGCCGAAAAATCATATCAAAATTATGATTTTGAGGTTAGAGTGGTATAAAATATTTATATCGAATACAAATTTTTATGAAGAAATAAGCTTCTAAGCACTAACTAAAAATATTTAATTATATTCTATAATGATATAATTTTTATATTGAAAATGCTACTAGAAGGTTAAAAATATCCATATTTATTGGTAGTACCAGTGGATTTTGGTATTTAGTTTTCAGTTCCTTTCTATTCTTGATTGACTGAGTTAAAGACATTTTTTAATACTAAGTATTCCGCGTTCCGTTTAACTAAGGGTGCGCTCCCATGCGTACCGAAAAATTAAACGAAACCATTTAGGGTGCGCTCCCATGCTTTACGGAAAAACTTACGGAATGGTAAAATCGTAATGGCGGTGATGCGAAATTTAAAATGTGTTAACTAGATGATTAAATAATACGTAGTAAATGTGGATCTGATTAGTTATATTATCATATTAATAAATAAAAACAATAATAGTCTTAATAACAATAAAATAATTAATTCCATAAAAGTTACTCGCAATTAATTAATAACATTACATATTTACAATTTTTAATATTCACTTTGTGCACAATCTAATTGATATTTATCTTCTTTTTCTTATTAAAAACATTGTTCATCAACAATAAACAATGTTGTTTAATAGTATGTACATGGTAATAATTCATAATGAGCGGGCCCATTCCGTACGAAAATTTCAACACCCTATGGGAATCCATGGAGTACTTTTTTTTTAGCGGAATGGTTTTCTAACCTCACTTTCGGTTAAAACTTATCAAAATTTGTAGGAAACATAATTTTATTTTGTTCAGTATTTATTAAATTGATGTTTTTTAATTTATTCTAATGCAATTTTAGTATTATAATTTGTAGGAAACATAATTTTATTTTGTTCAGTATTTATTAAATTGATGTTTTTTAATTTATTCTAATGCAATTTTAGTATTATATCAACAAATTTTGATAAGTTTTAACCGAAAGTGTGGTTAGAAAACCATTCCGCTAAAAAAAAAGTACTCCATGGGAATAGGGCTTTGTAAAAACGTAACGGAAATCCACGCGCCATTATTCGAATTACAAGTTCACTCCGATTTTGTCGTTCCGTTTAATTTTACGGAACGCATGGGATCGCACCCTCAAGCCCGTGAGAGCGAGAGAGAGATTTAGCCGTTGTGTGACTGGTCATCTGACTGATACTATTTTGGTACTAGGACCGCCGGCAACATTCGTTCACATCGGCTGACCGGCATTGCTTGTTTACCTATATAGATATGTGTGTAGCAAGCAGTGATTAACATAACTATAGTGATTAAAGTTCTTTATTCAGTAGCGGTAAACATGGAAGGTTATAACTATTTTACAATGTGTATGTATGTATGTAATATCATTAGCGATCAACTTTTGTTAAAGAATCTACAACAAAAATATACATCGAGGTTATGTTGCGATCTTTTTATATTGCAAATAAAATTCTCAGATTATGTCTAAGATATATGGCTCTAAAAGAACTGTATTGCTGGATATATATCTATCAAAGTCGTGTTTATTCTTTAGACGATTTCTCTAATTTCCAGGACTTCACTTTCCTTTTTATCTACCTTCAGAAATGTAACTATAAGATGGTAAGAGGTTTTATTGAATGTAATGTTTATGGTGTAATTATTTTGTAATTATTGTTTTGTCTTGTCCAATCTATGGTACTGAGTTAAAAGCTTTTACTTCATAAAGTAATGTGCCATTATAGCATACTATAAATTAATATTACTAATCATTTTTAATACGTTATCCTCACAACCAAATAATTGAATAATTTAACAAGAAAAATGCTTTTATTTATATAGATACCTGTGAAAGATGGACTTGATTGCAATCTATACAACTTCAATTTGCCTTCGTCTATTAAATTTAGGAACAACATATTGCTAGTATCCAAAGTGCTGGTTTAAATATTTCAACGATAACATCAAAAAAATTTTAATGTAAGTAATTTAATTCCATATCTTTTAATCTATGTTTTCAAGATTAAAGTTAAACGGACCAGGAGAGTGTTTCTCTGTTTGTATTCTTTTCTTTTACTGATAATCATTATATATGTCTTATGTTTACAGCTATTACTATAATTTGTAATGTTTTATAACAAAATAGTCAGGTTTCAAAGATTCTTCATTATTCTTATGATATAAAATATAAATATTATAGTAGAGTTCACTCTATCGTGTCACTGCAAGAATAATAGTTTTGAGGTCTTGATGGTAATAAATATTGTTATGATAGTTTTCTGTTGGTGTAAAATGGGTCACAATGATTATATTTGAATCTTCTTTTTTGTTCAAAATTTTAAACATAAGAAGATTTTTGGTAATTATCATTATGTATTCTTATTTAGCTTGTTTAAAAATGAATATCTTTAAAAAAACTAGTATTAGGACAAAATATTCTTATGTTTTCTTATAGTTTTGAGATAACAATCGTTCATCTGCCATAATATTATCAAAACTAAAAAAACAATGTAAACACAATAAATTTATAATACAGTGTAAAATCGAGTTGCTGTAAATTCAATTTATAAAATCTAAAGATAATCAACTAATAATTTTTCAATTTTACAGCTAAGATACAACTTGGACAGAGCTGTGTCGATAACTGTCCATTGCCATTATCAGAAGTTGAAGATCAACATCGCCCCTGTTGTCCTGGAGCAGTTTGTGAACTCAAGTGAAAACTGATTCACCGCCATAAACCACAACAAAGCTCAAGCAGAAGTTTACCAAATAGCTTTGTTTAGAAGACTCGCTCTGATTCTGTTTTCATTTTTATTTTATAATATTAACTTTATATATAACTTGTTTTTTTTTTCAAATTATGTCTATTTTTTGTAGGTACACATGAACAGTAGCATATCAAGGAGCGCAGAAGTGTTGTCCCTGAGGCACATAGGATCAATCTGGACATTCAAGACTCGTTGTTTTGAACAGGTTGATAAGTCAAGTAACTTAAAGTTCTATTCTATAGTATGATATTTTTAATACCCATTTTATGCATCGATAAAGCTTATGTTCTTGGTATTATGGTCATAGTTATGATTTCAAAAGTTGCAAATATTATACCATTTAAAAATGACTTATTGGAGTAAATAACTTTTCTCAACCAATGGGTAATAAATTTTTATGAGACAAAGCTTACATTCCTTGTATTTTGTTCACAGTTCTGGTTCAAAAAGTTTTACTTCAATAGATTACTTCAATAAGTCATTTTGAAATGATAATAATAAAAATCACAAAAAATATATGAAAACTTAAAGTTATAAGGAAATTGTTATATTTGAAACTTTTCAAATCATAACTATGATCAAAACATCAAGACCATAAGCTTCGCCTCATGAAAATCCTTTACACGGTTGGTTCTATACCAGTCATATTATTAAAAATGCTTTATCGATGTATAAAATGGGTTTTGGAACTTGTGACCTAGCTTACATAGTCAGTGGTAATGTGATAAATTACTTGAAAACAACTCTAATTATATTTTCTTCATTCCGGCAGGGGACATTTGATGTAAAACCCAAAGCTGTAATATTCCTTTAACTTGGTTGAATTACCGAGTGAGGTGAAAATATTATACACTATTACAATCCTGGTAGAAAATTAACCATCTTGATACTATTATGAAATACTTTGTTTTGGTTCTGAAATAGTGTATATTTTCACCTCGCTCAGTAGTGCAAACAAGTTAAAGGAATATTACACCTTTAGATTTAGCATCAAATGTCCCCTGCCGGAATGAAGAAAATATTATTAGAATTATTTTCAAATAATTTATCACAGAGACATTACCTCTGACTATGTAAGCTAAGTTAGAAGTTTCGAAACCTATTTTATGCATCGATATAGCATTTTCAATATTTTTACTTTGTTATATAACCAACCGCATAAAGGATTTTTATGAGACAAAGCTTATGTTCTTTATATTTTGGTCATAGGTTATGATTTGAAAAGTTGCAAATGTAACAATTTCCTAATATTAAGTTTTCATGTATTTTTTGTGATTTTTATTGTTACCATTTAAAAATGACTTATTGCTTCTATTTTCATCCAATTCGAAATGACAAAAGTCTAAAATATTAAAAATTAATATCATATAAAATAAATCTTTTAAAAATGTTTTACCAATGAATATTTACGTAATTTAGTAATTATTTTTTTATTTCGAAGTATTATTTTATCGAATTACAGTAAAGTTCATGTTTTCATATGAATTATTTATACGAATTATTGTTTATACATTAATTCACTCCATTTTTGTTACTTTATTATTTTGTACTAATTAATTTGTATTAATTATTTTCAGAAGAAAGGTTCGAGCAGTTATTCTATTGATTTGACGATGGAATTTATGCAAGTCTATGAGAAGAATATTATTTTTAAAATTAAGTATCTTTTTGTAATGAAAAATTTTTTAAATATACATCACGATTTGCAACATGATTTTATGATTTATATCAATTGAATTCCTAATCTCTGAACTATTGCTATTTTAATTGAATATTAATTTTATTTCTATTAATATAAAATTCAGTATTATTTTAAATATATTACCTGTATTAAATTTTAAAATTACCATCAGTCAAATGTGTGTGCACATCACTGTTTTTGCACGAACGAAATTCTCCCGCTGTTGATTGACTTAGATTTGTAAAAGTATTTCCACTTTCTTTAGAAACACATTCTTGATGCATATTTTACTTCTAAATGCAATTACAAGTAAGAAATATGTCACATAAGTCATTTTCTATTAATGAGTTGGAAAATAGTCATTTGCGTATATAACGTATGCATCATAGTTTTGCGGATCAGAATTTTGACAATTTTGATAGGAGTGCAATTCTTTGAACTCAAAATTGTTTCCAAACGATTGCACTAATTGTAGCGACTCTTCACAATTGTGAGTCGATATTCTGTCCACCATTCTACAAAATAAATAATCTGACATGAAGCTATAAATAGTTCACAGCTAATGTAATTGAGTATACATTACTTTCAACGTAATACTACATTATTACAACGTAACAATACATTATGTCACAAATGTGGGTATGAATTTAACAAACAATATTAACCTCATTTAACTTTTCAATACTCGGGACATTTTCAAGACATTTTGTAACGAACGGTTGTGTACATCCACTTTGAGAGGGTTGTCCCGTTCATGCGTCGGAAGTTGTACATCTTTGGTCGACCGTTCTAATTGTTTAAATTAGTCTACTCCATTCGTTCAGCTATCTATGTATATCTTAGGAAATTGGAACAATTGATACCAGATTTACTTTCGATGCATGAACGCATCGGATCCCAAGCAAATCTCCCAACGTATCTCACGTGGTAAGTATAGGAACACTTTATGGGCGCGCCAACGAACGTTTCGTATCCATCAATACACAACAATGTCAATCTACACCTATCAAAACAGATTGAAACCCATCGATATCAATGACAATAGAACGATATCAAATAGTACACACATATCAAAACGGAATAGAATAAGATCAAAACCGAGCAGAACAACGTCGAAAGTTAATATCAAAACCGAACAGAACAGACCAAAACGGAATATAACAGGTAAAAACGGAATATAACAGGTCAAAACGGAAGAGAACAGATCAAAAAGGAATATAACAGATCAAAACCGTACAGAACAGATCAACATCGAACAGTTAAGATCAACACCGAACAGAACAGATCAAAACGGAATAGATCAAAACCGAATAGAACACATCGACATCGAACAGTTAAGATCAACACCGAACAGAACAGATCAAAACGGAATAGACCAAAACCGAATAGAACACATCGACATCGAACAGTTAAGGGGATGCCATACTCGTACCATTACCGACCTAGCAATTCACACAGTTTTAAGCTGATTATAAAAGAAGTACGTCGAATCATAAAAAATCAAGAGAACACTCTTCTGTGTTTTTTAACGTTCTATCACCCAGTCAAAGTTTGGAGTCGGAATATCAAGCCGTTTTTTCAAAAACTTTGAACGAAATTAAATTTCGCTTTGTTCAAAGTTTTTGCAAAAACAACTTGATATTTCGACTCCAAACTTTGACTGGGTGATAGAACGTTAAAAAACACAGAAGAGTGTTCTCTTGATTTTTTATGATTCGACCTACTTTTTTTATAATCAGCTTAAAACTGTGTGAATTGCTCGGTCGGTAATGGTACGAGTATGGCATCCCCTTAAGGGGGTGTGGAATACCGACTTCTATTATGCCACCTACCGTACCGGCCGGACAACAGTAATTCGTTATAACTCAACTGTTACTGTTGAGTTATAACGAATTACTGTTGTCCGGCCGGTACGGTAGGTCGCATAATAGAAGTCGGTATTCCACATTTAATTATTAATAATGATAATTAATAACAATTATTAATTAATTAATTAATAACAATTATTAATGATATCATTCTGCAAAGTTTTGAGTACAAATTTCAAGGACACCATTAAAAATTTCAGGAACGAAATTTAAAATACGGAGGGCAAGCGAATTTGGATAAGTCGTTAGTCGTAGTAACAGTTGAGTTATAACGAATTACTGTTGTCCGGCAGGTACGGTAGGTGGCATAATAGAAGTCGGTATTCCACACCCCCTTAACTGTTCGATGTCGATGTGTCCTATTCGGTTTTGGTCTATTCCGTTTTGATCTGTTCTGTTCGGTGTTGATCTTAACTGTTCGATGTCGATGTGTTCTATTCGGTTTTGATCTATTCCGTTTTGATCTGTTCTGTTCGGTGTTGATCTTAACTGTTCGATGTTGATCTGTTCTGTACGGTTTTGATCTGTTATATTCCTTTTTGATCTGTTCTCTTCCGTTTTGACCTGTTATATTCCGTTTTTACCTGTTATATTCCGTTTTGGTCTGTTCTGTTCGGTTTTGATATTAACTATTCGACGTTGTTCTGCTCGGTTTTGATCTTATTCTATTCCGTTTTGATATGTGTGTACTATTTGATATCGTTCTATTGTCATTGATATCGATGGGTTTCAATCTGTTTTGATAGGTGTAGATTGACATTGTTGTGTATTGATGGATACGAAACGTTCGTTGGCGCGCCCATAAAGTGTTCCTATACTTACCACGTGAGATACGTTGGGAGATTTGCTTGGGGATCCGATGCGTTCATGCATCGAAAGTAAATCTGGTATCAATTGTTCCAATTTCCTAAGATATACATAGATAGCTGAACGAATGGAGTAGACTAATTTAAACAATTAGAACGGTCGACCAAAGATGTACAACTTCCGACGCATGAACGGGACAACCCTCTCAAAGTGGATGTACACAACCGTTCGTTACAAAATGTCTTGAAAATGTCCCGAGTATTGAAAAGTTAAATGAGGTTAATATTGTTTGTTAAATTCATACCCACATTTGTGACATAATGTATTGTTACGTTGTAATAATGTAGTATTACGTTGAAAGTAATGTATACTCAATTACATTAGCTGTGAACTATTTATAGCTTCATGTCAGATTATTTATTTTGTAGAATGGTGGACAGAATATCGACTCACAATTGTGAAGAGTCGCTACAATTAGTGCAATCGTTTGGAAACAATTTTGAGTTCAAAGAATTGCACTCCTATCAAAATTGTCAAAATTCTGATCCGCAAAACTATGATGCATACGTTATATACGCAAATGACTATTTTCCAACTCATTAATAGAAAATGACTTATGTGACATATTTCTTACTTGTAATTGCATTTAGAAGTAAAATATGCATCAAGAATGTGTTTCTAAAGAAAGTGGAAATACTTTTACAAATCTAAGTCAATCAACAGCGGGAGAATTTCGTTCGTGCAAAAACAGTGATGTGCACACACATTTGACTGATGGTAATTTTAAAATTTAATACAGGTAATATATTTAAAATAATACTGAATTTTATATTAATAGAAATAAAATTAATATTCAATTAAAATAGCAATAGTTCAGAGATTAGGAATTCAATTGATATAAATCATAAAATCATGTTGCAAATCGTGATGTATATTTAAAAATTTTTCATTACAAAAAGATACTTAATTTTAAAAATAATATTCTTCTCATAGACTTGCATAAATTCCATCGTCAAATCAATAGAATAACTGCTCGAACCTTTCTTCTGAAAATAATTAATACAAATTAATTAGTACAAAATAATAAAGTAACAAAAATGGAGTGAATTAATGTATAAACAATAATTCGTATAAATAATTCATATGAAAACATGAACTTTACTGTAATTCGATAAAATAATACTTCGAAATAAAAAAATAATTACTAAATTACGTAAATATTCATTGGTAAAACATTTTTAAAAGATTTATTTTATATGATATTAATTTTTAATATTTTAGACTTTTGTCATTTCGAATTGGATGAAAATAGAAGCAATAAGTCATTTTTAAATGGTAACAATAAAAATCACAAAAAATACATGAAAACTTAATATTAGGAAATTGTTACATTTGCAACTTTTCAAATCATAACCTATGACCAAAATATAAAGAACATAAGCTTTGTCTCATAAAAATCCTTTATGCGGTTGGTTATATAACAAAGTAAAAATATTGAAAATGCTATATCGATGCATAAAATAGGTTTCGAAACTTCTAACTTAGCTTACATAGTCAGAGGTAATGTCTCTGTGATAAATTATTTGAAAATAATTCTAATAATATTTTCTTCATTCCGGCAGGGGACATTTGATGCTAAATCTAAAGGTGTAATATTCCTTTAACTTGTTTGCACTACTGAGCGAGGTGAAAATATACACTATTTCAGAACCAAAACAAAGTATTTCATAATAGTATCAAGATGGTTAATTTTCTACCAGGATTGTAATAGTGTATAATATTTTCACCTCACTCGGTAATTCAACCAAGTTAAAGGAATATTACAGCTTTGGGTTTTACATCAAATGTCCCCTGCCGGAATGAAGAAAATATAATTAGAGTTGTTTTCAAGTAATTTATCACATTACCACTGACTATGTAAGCTAGGTCACAAGTTCCAAAACCCATTTTATACATCGATAAAGCATTTTTAATAATATGACTGGTATAGAACCAACCGTGTAAAGGATTTTCATGAGGCGAAGCTTATGGTCTTGATGTTTTGATCATAGTTATGATTTGAAAAGTTTCAAATATAACAATTTCCTTATAACTTTAAGTTTTCATATATTTTTTGTGATTTTTATTATTATCATTTCAAAATGACTTATTGAAGTAATCTATTGAAGTAAAACTTTTTGAACCAGAACTGTGAACAAAATACAAGGAATGTAAGCTTTGTCTCATAAAAATTTATTACCCATTGGTTGAGAAAAGTTATTTACTCCAATAAGTCATTTTTAAATGGTATAATATTTGCAACTTTTGAAATCATAACTATGACCATAATACCAAGAACATAAGCTTTATCGATGCATAAAATGGGTATTAAAAATATCATACTATAGAATAGAACTTTAAGTTACTTGACTTATCAACCTGTTCAAAACAACGAGTCTTGAATGTCCAGATTGATCCTATGTGCCTCAGGGACAACACTTCTGCGCTCCTTGATATGCTACTGTTCATGTGTACCTACAAAAAATAGACATAATTTGAAAAAAAAAAACAAGTTATATATAAAGTTAATATTATAAAATAAAAATGAAAACAGAATCAGAGCGAGTCTTCTAAACAAAGCTATTTGGTAAACTTCTGCTTGAGCTTTGTTGTGGTTTATGGCGGTGAATCAGTTTTCACTTGAGTTCACAAACTGCTCCAGGACAACAGGGGCGATGTTGATCTTCAACTTCTGATAATGGCAATGGACAGTTATCGACACAGCTCTGTCCAAGTTGTATCTTAGCTGTAAAATTGAAAAATTATTAGTTGATTATCTTTAGATTTTATAAATTGAATTTACAGCAACTCGATTTTACACTGTATTATAAATTTATTGTGTTTACATTGTTTTTTAGTTTTGATAATATTATGGCAGATGAACGATTGTTATCTCAAAACTATAAGAAAACATAAGAATATTTTGTCCTAATACTAGTTTTTTTAAAGATATTCATTTTTAAACAAGCTAAATAAGAATACATAATGATAATTACCAAAAATCTTCTTATGTTTAAAATTTTGAACAAAAAAGAAGATTCAAATATAATCATTGTGACCCATTTTACACCAACAGAAAACTATCATAACAATATTTATTACCATCAAGACCTCAAAACTATTATTCTTGCAGTGACACGATAGAGTGAACTCTACTATAATATTTATATTTTATATCATAAGAATAATGAAGAATCTTTGAAACCTGACTATTTTGTTATAAAACATTACAAATTATAGTAATAGCTGTAAACATAAGACATATATAATGATTATCAGTAAAAGAAAAGAATACAAACAGAGAAACACTCTCCTGGTCCGTTTAACTTTAATCTTGAAAACATAGATTAAAAGATATGGAATTAAATTACTTACATTAAAATTTTTTTGATGTTATCGTTGAAATATTTAAACCAGCACTTTGGATACTAGCAATATGTTGTTCCTAAATTTAATAGACGAAGGCAAATTGAAGTTGTATAGATTGCAATCAAGTCCATCTTTCACAGGTATCTATATAAATAAAAGCATTTTTCTTGTTAAATTATTCAATTATTTGGTTGTGAGGATAACGTATTAAAAATGATTAGTAATATTAATTTATAGTATGCTATAATGGCACATTACTTTATGAAGTAAAAGCTTTTAACTCAGTACCATAGATTGGACAAGACAAAACAATAATTACAAAATAATTACACCATAAACATTACATTCAATAAAACCTCTTACCATCTTATAGTTACATTTCTGAAGGTAGATAAAAAGGAAAGTGAAGTCCTGAAATTAGAGAAATCGTCTAAAGAATAAACACGACTTTGATAGATATATATCCAGCAATACAGTTCTTTTAGAGCCATATATCTTAGACATAATCTGAGAATTTTATTTGCAATATAAAAAGATCGCAACATAACCTCGATGTATATTTTTGTTGTAGATTCTTTAACAAAAGTTGATCGCTAATGATATTACATACATACATACACATTGTAAAATAGTTATAACCTTCCATGTTTACCGCTACTGAATAAAGAACTTTAATCACTATAGTTATGTTAATCACTGCTTGCTACACACATATCTATATAGGTAAACAAGCAATGCCGGTCAGCCGATGTGAACGAATGTTGCCGGCGGTCCTAGTACCAAAATAGTATCAGTCAGATGACCAGTCACACAACGGCTAAATCTCTCTCGCTCTCACGGGCTTGAGGGTGCGATCCCATGCGTTCCGTAAAATTAAACGGAACGACAAAATCGGAGTGAACTTGTAATTCGAATAATGGCGCGTGGATTTCCGTTACGTTTTTACAAAGCCCTATTCCCATGGAGTACTTTTTTTTTAGCGGAATGGTTTTCTAACCACACTTTCGGTTAAAACTTATCAAAATTTGTTGATATAATACTAAAATTGCATTAGAATAAATTAAAAAACATCAATTTAATAAATACTGAACAAAATAAAATTATGTTTCCTACAAATTATAATACTAAAATTGCATTAGAATAAATTAAAAAACATCAATTTAATAAATACTGAACAAAATAAAATTATGTTTCCTACAAATTTTGATAAGTTTTAACCGAAAGTGAGGTTAGAAAACCATTCCGCTAAAAAAAAAGTACTCCATGGATTCCCATAGGGTGTTGAAATTTTCGTACGGAATGGGCCCGCTCATTATGAATTATTACCATGTACATACTATTAAACAACATTGTTTATTGTTGATGAACAATGTTTTTAATAAGAAAAAGAAGATAAATATCAATTAGATTGTGCACAAAGTGAATATTAAAAATTGTAAATATGTAATGTTATTAATTAATTGCGAGTAACTTTTATGGAATTAATTATTTTATTGTTATTAAGACTATTATTGTTTTTATTTATTAATATGATAATATAACTAATCAGATCCACATTTACTACGTATTATTTAATCATCTAGTTAACACATTTTAAATTTCGCATCACCGCCATTACGATTTTACCATTCCGTAAGTTTTTCCGTAAAGCATGGGAGCGCACCTAAATGGTTTCGTTTAATTTTTCGGTACGCATGGGAGCGCACCCTTAGTTAAACGGAACGCGGAATACTTAGTATTAAAAAATGTCTTTAACTCAGTCAATCAAGAATAGAAAGGAACTGAAAACTAAATACCAAAATCCACTGGTACTACCAATAAATATGGATATTTTTAACCTTCTAGTAGCATTTTCAATATAAAAATTATATCATTATAGAATATAATTAAATATTTTTAGTTAGTGCTTAGAAGCTTATTTCTTCATAAAAATTTGTATTCGATATAAATATTTTATACCACTCTAACCTCAAAATCATAATTTTGATATGATTTTTCGGCGCTCGTGGTATAAAATACCGTTCGAAACTAGTGCGTAAGTCGATTATTTAGATGGTGTGGCTTTTTCGCTTCGCTCGCTTCGCTCGTGCAAAAAGTCACACCAGCTAAATAATCGGCTTCCCCACCCGTGTCGAAATGTACTATAGTCATAATAAAAATTAAAAAAGAAAATAATCTTAAATTTCTGCAGAGTTGTTAACTTCAATTTTGATATTATCTCTTTTTTGCAAGATTTTACCCCCGCTCCCCTCCCCCCCCGCCCGACCACATATTATGTTCGAGTAACTATAAATTATATGTATAAAAGAGATTTTTTTGATTAAATAATTGAAGCGCATAGCCTAATTTAATAAATCATTTATCTAGAAAACTGTTTATTAAATTATTCACTACTTTTAGATTATGTTAGACATAATATGTCAAATTTTTATTTATTTATTTTTCCATCATTTATTCTTTCATTTAAATATTATTTTTGTTTTAAAAATTTCTTTCTTTTAGTAATTATTATTTTTAGTCGAAAAACATCCATAGACTCATTTGCACAGTAATGCGACCGCAGTATTTGAAAATTCCGTCGCAATACCACACACGACTAAACTGGGAATTTTTTTCAAGCTTATGAATCTTCAAACTTTCACTAGAGTCAAAAGGAAAACATATATTTCTAAATTTCTAATTTATATTAAGTATTAAAGATGAGTTTGGCAAAAAACCTACTTCATTAAAAGTCACTTCGATATCATGAGACGCCTACCTTATCGATCGATACACTCGCTGATCCCGACCTCTATACGCGCCTATGCGTGACACTCGGCAAAGCCGAACCAGTAATACCTAATACCTTGTTGAATCTTGAGCCCGCCACGGCGCGCACAATGGAAGAGTCTAAAGTACGACAACTCATAGATGAGGTTCAGGCAAGGCCCATGCTTTGGAACAAACTACTATCTGAATACAAATGCAAAAAAGCTAAGGGTCTGGAGTGGAGTAAGATTGCCTCTATCTTGAAAGTAGCTAGTAAGTATTGCTTGATAATTGCAAAAAAGCATAACCTTCTTGTAATGGTTTTTAACCTATTGTAAAATGTAGCCTATTATTTGAATTTATACCATGTGTGAAAGAATCGTTAAAATGAATGAATCCAAAAAGAGCTTTTTATTAAGAATAAGTATTTGTATTTAGTAGTCAATTTAATAATAACGCAAGTCCATTTAATAACGCTAATTATTTTTGTTTATTACATATCAATGACATTGTCTCATTGCAGAAACAACTGCCCAAAACAAGTGGAGAACTTTGGTCAGTGGATTCAAAGACGAACATTCTCGGACTCAGCTTCACAGGTCGGGTGACGGCCTTAATGATACGTATAAATCATCGTGGCCCTATTACGAATCGCTATTGTTCTTAGCCAACAGCGTAATACCGTACGAATCAAGTGGAAACTTGGATCGTCTTGTAAATAATGCTGTGATCTCAGGGGCAAGCTCTGTCACAGATGATAACAAATTTGGGCTCTCATCGTGTACTGCTTCACTGTTTACAGTAAAATCTGAAAATACCATGAATAAAAAGCAAACGGTGATTGATGATAGCTCTGCAGAGATGAACGATACAGCTGAACAGGATAAGCTAAATATGTCATTTTTCGAAACATTGTTACCACCGCTGCGAGAAATCAGCAAACAGGACATTATTTTATGTCGAAACGACATATCGCGGGTGGTATTTAGCTATGCCTACAAAGACTCTAACTGGAAATCCCTCAACGATGAGAAAGATACAAGTCGTACTAATAATCGTGTTGGACGTGCGAAGAAACGAACATTATACGACGATGATGCTGGTAAAATGCACATGCTTACCTTTATTTTCTTTATTATCAAAATAAATATTTTTGTTATAATTATGGTACAATTTTTTCAGATTGCCAAATTATAAATTATGTTGGACCTTCGGTGAATTTTCCCTTGTACAATATGCCAATCAAGACTGAGCAGAAGTACCGACCAACCTTGAGAGAACGCAACGTTGAGCGTTGTAATAGTGGTAAGCATAATCAAAAATATTTCGTTCGTTATGAAATGATCAAATATTTACTTATACAGAAAATGTTGTACCACGCCTTCGAAGTGACCGATTGATCCATGCTTATGGCCCACCAGGAAACTACAATAATTACCAATATAATGTTAACCAGCCGATTCCATATCAATATCCTCATGGGCAACACGATTTTCAACAAATGGAAAATCATATGTCGAGGCAATACACAAGAGCAGCAACTATCACCCATCCGTATCCCGAGACTGCAAGCAGAATGCTATGTCAGCCAATGAATCAATCTCATGGTAACGCAGATGAATATTTAGCAATATCTGCTAATAACCAGTCATTGATAACTCAGAACACTGCTAATAATCATTCATCGACAACTCAGCACAGTGCTAATAATCCATCATTGACAACTCAGCACACTGCTTGCTCTGAAACACCTGTGCGTCCTAATATAAATGTTATAAATGATGCAAGACTGTTCCCCGCTACACGTGACTCATTGGAATCTAACAAGGAGAACCAAACTTATCTGGCGGATACAGTTAACCGTTCAACTCCAACTGACATCGTAACTGGCAATTAACTGGAGATTTTTTATTTTTGCAAAAAATTTTATATTTCTTTTTTTCTTTAATTTTAGTTTAATATTTTTTCATAAATATTTATTTATTTATTTTATTGCAATCTAGAGCTGCGCGCGTGCAGTTGAAAGGTTAACTTTTATGCTTTGTTTTGTTACTGTTAATACCAGATTTTCATTAAAATATAGTGGCCAAAAAAGGTTTTCTATTTTGAATTTTACTATCAAGTAATCAAATAGTTACTGAACACACGTTCGAGTATTAGAATGTAGTAATTAAAAAATGTATAAATAAAAATTGTAATACTCAAAATAGCAATAAAAAATCGATTTCGTGAACGTAATACTTAATTATAAATCCTAATTAACTCATTACCAAATTTATTATATCAAGTTTTTAAATAACAATTTTGTACTGTCCGCGCAAATGTTCTTCTATTTTGTTTATAATTCAGTCCTCAAAATATTATTTTGAAGAGAAGAAATCTAATTTTGGGTACGTTAAACAGGGAATTCACGGCCTCTAACTAGATTGTATATTTATATATAATAACGTATACCGAGAAATTTTAAAGTATATGTTCCGTAAGTGACAACTTCGTGTTGTCATCGTACAGTCACGAATGTCAATTTTTTAAATTCTCTTAAGATTTCCGAGACGGAAGCGAAGGAATCAGCCAATAAATGATTTATTATTTAACTCATTAACACTCGCAACTCTGATTAGAAAATTCAAGACGCTCAACATGACAATATTTAAAAGAAGAATGATTGTGTTATTCCAAAATAAATTACATGCATGTACATGTCGGTATAGTAACAACTTCGATATTTTTACACACCTTTCTTTTAATAGAATATCACGTGGAACTGAAGCGCACGAATCACAATAATCAGACATGAGGTGCGGGTTCCGGCCTGGGTATAATAACATATAATAACATGTAATAACATGTCGTTGTTGTTCATCTTGATTTGGTCTTGGATTTTGAGCATCGTTCGGTCAAAACAAAGAAACAGTTTAAAATAACTCACGCTAGGAAAAAAACAAATTCTAAAACTTTATAAAAAATATTGAAATTCAAACCTAGTTTGGAAAATACATTTTTATTAAAATAAAACAGCGGTTAAATTAACCATAATTAATCTTAAAATTATCTATACAAAAAGTACGGTGGCCTCTTAACCGAATATTTATATTTACACAAAATACTTGCAATTAAAGCAGAAAATATACGCATAATACAATTGTGATAACAAAATATATCTCTCTAGGTATGATTATTTTAAAATGAGTTGATTTGGCTCTTACATAGGAGAGCATTTGGAACACGAATGATTGTTCATAAAATATGTAACCAATTCGTTACGAATATCGGTGCCCGTTACTGGAACTACAACTATATCATTATCAACATCGACGTCAATTATCTGCTCTGAATTTGAATTCCGCATTGGAATTTCCCGCTCTAAATCTTTAACAACGTTGTGGAGTAAACATGTACATTTTATTATTAAATTGACTATTTCGGGGCTCTTGTCAATTGTGCTGTACAATATACGCCACTTTTGGCTTGTATGAGCAAACGCGTTTTCAACAACGACGCGAGCTCTCGATAGCCGTTTGTTAAATACTGTCTCTTTATGTGATAATTTATCTCCGCGAAACGGCTTTATTAAAATCGTACTTAAAGGATATGCCCCGTCGGCTATAAAAAAATATGGCAGGCAAATACTTGAACTATCTACCCTAGTAGCGTCCGGAATATTTAGTTTGTTTTCCATCAGAGCTTTATAAAGCTGTGATGCCTTAAACGTTTTCGAATCATGCTGACTACCAAATCCCCTACATCGATAAAAATGTATTTATAATCGGCGTCAACTACGGCTTGCAAAACAATTGAGAAGTAATTTTTATAGTTATAATATAGACTGCAAGAGTTCGGTGGTTTCGTAATGGCCACGTGACGTCCATCTAGGGATCCTATACAATGCGGCATACCCCATTTGGTCTGAAAATCTTCTGCTATTTTAATGTAATCGTCACTACAAGGAATCGGCATGTGTATTGGTGTAAGTGTTGACCACAATACATTCATTGTTTCTGATACGATGCACGAAACCGTTTTTATCCCCATTTTAAAAGAAAACGCCAACTGTGAATAACTACTCCCTGTTGCTAGGAATCTAAAATAATAATTATGTGTGTGCGTGTGTATATATATATATTTCTTCAAGACCAAAAATAATATAGTGACGAAAATTTTAAGGATTTAATTAGGAAAATAAAAATTACCTTAGTGTCACTATAAGTCTTTCTTCTGGGAAGATCGGCTGGACGTGCAAATTGCACCATTTTTTCATAAGTAGGTGACTTATCTTGGATAATATATATTCAAAAGTTTTTACTTCCATTCTTGTGTATTCAGCGAATTTAGCCGGATAGCTCTTAATGAGCGGAAATAATGTTCTATACTCGCCATTGACAGAACGACTCCTGTTAAGCTCATGAGTATTCGTAGAGCGTGCATTTTGCAAAATAGTCGCAATAGGCACATTTTTGTCCTGCAACAATAATAGTAATTCCCGTTGTCTGTTACTGTCATGCGCAGATCCATCGTTCATATTGGGGAAATGAATTCAATTAATGTCGAATATCAAAATAAAAAAGTACTGCAACAGAAAACACAAATCTTCCTCTGGGAGGAAGCAATAAATTAAATTATAATTTTATTCAATTAATCATAATTATTTAATCGAATAAAATAAATAATTGATCAATGTTATTAAAATAACAAAGAAAAATCTTAAAAAGTAATCTAGAATGAGGTTATGTCTTTATTATACTAGCCTATCATTATAGAACAATGTAGTGAAAGAATACACACTTACCAGATATGTTCAAAATAGCTGTACTCGCATAGATCCATTCCAGATCTTCTTTTCTATTCCTAATTCCTTGATCTTGCAAACAAGTTACGGTACTTTAGCTTTACTGAAACTCAGCTTGGTATAAAGGTTTCGCATCTCACAAGATAGGCGCGTGTAAAATCTGAGATCAGCGAGTATATTGGGATTTGACATGGGGGCGTGGCCATTGTATATAGGTATACCTTAGCCATAGCCAACATGGCGCAGACAAGCCAGTTCTATACAGCGTTAAATGCTGGCCAACGCTAGTTTACCGCGCCACCACGAGGGACCAATGTCCAATGGCGGCACTGGATACTGAAGTAACATCGAGTGAATATCGATCGGGCATGGTAGGCTTCTTAAATCTTCGGACAGGCGCAAAGTAAGTTCGATAGTCCCAACGCAGATGAAACGCGGTTGTAAAAGAACGTACGTTAACATATGAATTAGAACGTAAAAGTAAACGAGAAGCGTAAACTCTATTTGACCGTTTGAAAACGAGACAGGGAGATCACAGTTTCGTCTCCTTTCTATCCCTGTAACGCACGCTCGTTCGATTGTAATCGAATTCAGATATTTTACAAATGATTAATAATAAAGTTTTCGGTTCAGCTGTCGTTCGAAGTGGTTGAATAGAAAAATTTTTTTGGAAATCTTCGAACGTTTTTAAGGTACCTCGAGAATTTTTGAAAGTTATGATTGTCTGTGTTTTATAAACTTCAATAGTAAAATACTGATGACACTTTACGTGTACAACATAATATATAAATATGACAATTAAAAAACTATTTAAATTTTTATTTTACAATTTATTAACAAGTTACTGCATTAACCCTTAAGTTAAATAATAATAAATAATATTGAAAATTGGGATATCAAATTATATAATATAATCATTATTTCAATAACGATGAAAACATTTTTAATGGCAAAAACAAAATTATTAAAATTGGATGACTTACACTGTTACCGAATTACATTGTTCAAAACATCATAGATCATATATATGCTTAATTATATGCCTATAATTAATATGTTTATATACATATATACGCTTAATTATCAAAAACGTGATTATGAGCGTTCTTGTAAATATATATACAATATGTATGTACATTACTTCAAAGTACATAATTTTGCTAAATAGGGCATTTCGGTTGATTTTTTTATTATAAGTACCGGTTATATATATATATACACACACACACACACACACACACACACACACACACACACACACACACACACACACACACACACACACACACACACACACACACACACACACACACACACACACACACACACACACACACACACACACACACACACACATATATATATCGTCACGGTCGATTACAATTTAGTTGGTGATTATTGGTAATATTGATACAAATTTTTTAAACGTGTTCTAAGTCACTTCTCCGTGTATACGATAACGCAGAAATTTTAAAATTAAAATGTCGACACATCATTGATGATCGATATATTAGATAGGAGTTTCCTGGAGTCTGATTAATGTTAAAATCTTAGTA
Source organism: Torymus aiolomorphi (assembly GCA_036365515.1). Taxonomy (NCBI): domain Eukaryota; kingdom Metazoa; phylum Arthropoda; class Insecta; order Hymenoptera; family Torymidae; genus Torymus; species Torymus aiolomorphi. Next base: position 147,431,635 of record CM070873.1, read on the forward strand.
AATTCATTGATGCTCACGAATGCAGTAACAAAAATAAATGCATATTTTTGGTTCTATATTTTAATCTACTACAGGTATTAAGTTGAGACATTCGCTTTTGAAGTAAATGTACTCCGACATTGGCCATGAGAGGAGCATATCTCAAACAGTTAACTATAGACCTCGCAAATATATCAGAATTGTTGTGCCTTCAGGAGTCATTAGACATTATCGGCACTGCATCGTAATGCATTTCGATTACAGCAGGGAGTGTAAAATACAGTAGAGTTAGTTTCCCTCTTTGTAAAGCACGACGTCCACTATACAAGCACCTTTTGTCGATCTTTTGGATTAACTAATACATTCTACTTAATATAGGTTTTTTAGTTTTTTTCCTTCTATTCTATGTCTTAAAGTTTTCATCAAATGTATAATGTATTGGAATTTCGGAATATAAATAATTACGTGCTTCTGAATCAATTTGATTTAATTTAAAATATTCCGTTAAAGTAGTTTCAACATTTTTATTTAGTATTTCGTTTTCTTGACCTTCTTTAAAATATACTTCTTGTGCATTTTCATCGTGTACAGCTAAACGTTTTATAGTATATGATGTTTCATGAAAAACATATTCCAACAGTCTATGCATAGCTTCCGGTGGGCATAAATATCTTTTATTAATATATTGTTTAATCTTATCATAATCATATTCGTCATTTTGATTATTATCTTTTCCATTACTACTGTTATTATCATCTTTTAAATTTAAATCAATAATGCTTATTTCAATAAATGCACAATCGTGACCTTTATAACAATATTTAAACAAATATTTAATACATTGTACAGTTGAACATACTTCTACGTTAATGTTAGAGTTGAATTTTAACAACAAATACGGGTTGTACGGAACTACAAATCGATTATGAGCAACTTTATTAGAATGTTTACCCTTATAATTTTTTTCCATCATTTCTTTGCACATATAATGGATATCCTGATGAATTAAGAGATGTTTTGTTATTAAAATTTTTTGGAAAATTTTTAGTACATTTTTGTGTATTTTTATTCATACAAGGTGTTCACGACTCAGCGAGAGCGCCCCCCTATTCCGGCCACAGACACACACGCGAGAGAGTCGCGCCACTCGGCACTCTCCACGCGTCTCTCTCTACCGCCCCTCCATCTACCAAGACGCCTGCCGACGGTGCCTCGCCGCGCCGGCCGGCTCATTCAGACAGTATCACGCGCGACGGCCGAGAGAGACAGCAGCAACTCAACATTGTACACTACGAGGCACGACGGACAGCTTTAATAAAGCTATCAGATCTCTCTCCACACGAAACGCTGTGAATTATTGAACCAGCCCACTCCACGATCCATCCACATTCATTCAACACAAAACATTTGGTCCTTCGAGCCGGATCGTGGGAGGAAAACTGCAGCAATGGCCACATCAAGGAGGAAAAGTCTCTCTTTCTTCTATGTCTACTCTCGAGTGGCATAGGGAAAGCTACCTTTCTCCCATACAGGTACGCATCAAAAGTGTTCGTGGTCGTGAGTGCCGAATAAGTCGCATGTGCCCGCATGCCGACTTCGCGCGTACGTTGCTTTCTCTCTCTCTCTCGTTATCACGCCGTCGCGCGCGAGTAAGCCTATTACTAAGGCTTACTTGGGGAAATAGCATTCTCAATTGCTATTCTCCCCATCTCTAAAAACGCCTTGGAGTGCGTCGCTAACGACTCCAAGACATTGCCAAGAGCGTGCGCTGTAAAGCCAGCTCTCGAGTCACCGCGTTCGTACAGTGACCGGCAGCCATCTTGTCTTGTAGCCAAGAGCGTGCGCTGTAAAGCCAGCTCTCGAGTCACCGCGCTCGTACGGTGACCGGCAGACCACAAGACTCGGACAACCAGCGTGCATTGTACACGCTCGGGGTCCACAGCATTTCTCTACGTAGTACCCGCGTGCAGCGTACACGCTACGGGGCTCACATAAGCCAAGTCACGTAGTACCCGCGTGCAGCGTACACGCTACGGGGTTTACACACATCAAGTCAGGGTCTACCCACGTGGAGCCTGCTCGCTGCCTCTCCATCAAGCTGCGCGGTGCTTGCCGTGCATATAGCGAGCTTTCCACGATGGAAGGAGAGACGTATACAAGAAGACGAAGAACAGGGCGCGCTACGTCCAGGACATCGAATACGTCTTCACCAAGAGGATTAGGAGGAGGACGAGTCCAACTTCGCCACAGGGGTCGCGCACATCAACGGATCAGAGCTGTTCTCGGACGAGTCCATCTTCTTCGCATCTATCGTCGATCCGATTGCGCTTGGATACTTCGTCCTAATACTTGGACACACGTATCGTTCCAATTTGTTTATTTAAAAATACTTTTCAACTATTGTCTAGTCAAATTAGTGTTTTTTTTTTCATTTAATGAAAATTTAAATTTAATTTGAGATTAATACAATTTGATTGAGTTTGAGTTTATTATAAAATTTATTGTAATATTTAACTAGTCTTGAGAAATTGAATGCAATTTCGACCTAGCAAATACTTATTTTACTTGCACCTTGCAGTTATACTGCTGCCTGTTGATTCAAATTTGGACTGCAACTTCGACTGTTGACCCGCACCTGGACGCATCTTCAACAGCTGACTACGTTGCGGAGCTAGCTGCGATCACAACGACTGCAGTAACTTCACTTCAAGTTCTTCACATCAACGTTACGGATCATCAGCTGATTCATCGTGGGAACGAAAGCTGATGCAGTCAACGTCGCGTCGTCAAGCGCATCTCAACTTTCACTGTAGCATAAGTACTATAACCTAGGTTAAGACTTAGATGTAATTACTCTCACTACTTCTTACTTTACTCTCGAGTGGGTAAGAGTAGTTTACTTAAACCTAAGCTCAAATAGTCAAATTCGTTACTAGTCTAATTAACTTGATCTCAAAATGGAGGGACTACATACTAGACAGTTGTTACTCCAAGCTAAAATTACAAACTCCTTTAAAAATTTCAAATCTAAGGGTAAAGATAACATGACGAAAGGTTACGCGGAATCATGTCTCGCCGGCCTTGAAGCGAATTATGCGACTTTTCAGTTACATCACGAGTCAATTCTGAAACTCGAGGCTCTTGATATAAATCATGCCTATTTCTCAACTAAGCTCTGTGATTTGGTTGAGGATAGTTTTTATGTCCGCCGAGGAGAATTTCTTGATTACTTAAAAACTATTAGGACAAGAGTTGCCAATCAAGGCCCCTCCAACTCGAATGCTGCCCCAGTTGCGACAAATCCTGCTCATGTAACTAACGTTTCGTTTCAATCTTTACCGAAGGTAGATTTACCAAAGTTTTCGGGGAAATTCTCTGATTGGGAGAACTTTAGGGATGTCTTTCGTTCGGTCATACATCGTCGCGAAGACTTAACGCCTGTTCTAAAATTGCATTATCTTCGCACTCATCTTACAGGTGAGGCACTTGAGAAAATCAAATCTCTTCCCATTGCCGGTGACAATTATGAAAGTGCATGGACAACTCTAACCGAGTATTACGAAAATCAGCGGCGTATTGTTAGCTCTCATATCTCGGAAATCTTCGCAGTCAAATCTATGAAGTCAGATATTTCATCAGAAATCAAACGGATTTATAGGGAAATTTTCAATCCCATCGCTAGTCTGACCTCTCTAAATAGAGCGGCTTCGTTAGGTAATGATTTAATTGTTCATTTTACGTTGAATCGGCTTGACTTAAATACAAGAAAGGAATGGGAAAGACACTTAGGGGATAGCGTCGATCCACCCACAATAGAACAACTTCAAGCCTTTCTTCGAAGTCAAACCCTCACCTTAGAGGCCATCGAAGCAGGTACTAGATCGTCTTCTAATACTAACCCCAAAGCTCAAACCTCTAATTCAAAACCTCGCAAATCAGAGTTTGACAATGCTCAGTCGGTTTATTTTCATCAGACTTCTCCGACGAATCCCTCAAAAAAGAAATGTTCATTTTGTAATCAATCTCATTTTACAAATCGATGTGAACGGTTTCTCAATAAAACGGTTCCTGAACGAAAGGGATTAATTAAATCTTCAAACCTTTGTTACAATTGTCTAGGGACGCACAACGTTAAAAATTGTACTTCCAACTACCGATGCTTTCTTTGTACAGCTAAGCATCACACTCTGGTGCACTCTGACAACAATCAAGCAATCAGTTCGTTGCAGACTGATCAGATTGACTCAGCGACCAGCACCTCTAGCCCAAACTGTGGCAATTTCGTCATCACAAAAGTTGATGATAAACCTGCTTCTCAAGCATTCATCACAAAAGTTGATGATAAACCTGCTTCTCAAGCAGTCTCCCTCAATAGTGGAGACAGTACTAATTGTACAGGAGTACTTTTAGCTACCGCTAGGGTTAACGCCCTTGGTCCTAACGGAACCAAAATTCAACTTCGTGCGCTGATTGACCCTGGATCTCAAATCTCACTTGTTACACAAGCTATGTGTAACTTGCTATCTCTAAATTGTAGAACCAGTCACACGCACATTCAAGGTATAGGTGAAAAGACAGCTGCTGTTTCTTCTAAAGTTGCTCGTCTTACTATACAACCGCATTTCGATTCAACTTTCTCCTTGGAAGTTGATGGCATTGTTTTGCCAAAACTCTCGTCGTATAAGCCTCCCGTCGTAAGGGGTAATACAAATTTCGAATACTTAAGAGGGCTGCAACTAGCAGACCCCAAGTATCTCGAACCTTCACGTATCGATATTCTACTCGGTGCTAGCGCTTATGCGCAAATCATTGAAAATCAAATTGTTAAGGGCCAATGTCTTCAGCCGATAGCACTTAGTTCCAAACTTGGATGGCTCTTGACAGGTAATCTCGCATCCACAACTCCAGAAATAGGGCTAGATTCAATATCCCTTCATTGCTCAAATACCTGCCAGCAAGAAGCCAAACTATTGGAGCTCGTACAAGATTTTTGGAGGGCGGAGGAGATAGTCAATGACAAAAAATCTTACTCGCCAGACGAACAAGTCTGCGAGGAATTTTATCAAAAATCAACTCGTCAAGATGAAACAGGGCAATATATTGTAAGCCTACCCTGGAAAAATCGTGACCAGTTGAGCTCTGCTCATCTCGAGAAATCTCATTCAGCCGCATTATGCGCACTCACTCGTCTAGAATCAAACTTCGCTAAAGACGAGAAACTCAAAATAGCTTATACAGAATTCATGAAGGAATACATTGACTTAGGTCACATGTCTCTCTCTTCAAATTCTGACTCATTTTCGAACAACTCTCAAGCCTTCTTACCACATCATGGTGTTTGGAAGGAAACTAGTACGACTACCAAATTACGTACTGTGTTTAATGGCTCGAGTAAAACCAAGTCAGGTGTCTCGGTCAACGATCTTCTACACGTTGGACCAAATCTACTTCAAAATCCCGTCGCTTTGATCTGTGCCTGGCGTAGGTATAAGATCGCTCTATCAGCTGACGTGGAGAAAATGTTCAGGCAGATTGGTGTCGAGCAATGTGATCAACCCTTTCAGTCGATTTTATGGCGTTTTGACAAGAGTGAACCCATTCAAACTTATCGATTGACAACAGTGACGTATGGCTTGGCATGTTCGCCTTTTCTAGCCATACGCACGCTACTGAAATTAGCCGAAGATTATGGCAAAAATCACCCGATCGCAGCTGAAGCTGTTCGTTCAGAAACGTATTCTGATAATGTGTTGTCTGGAGCACACTCTCTTGAAGAAGCACTGCAGAAACAAGATGAGCTGGTTCAACTCTTTAAGCAGGGTCATCTTAATCTACGAAAGTGGACTTTGAATAACTCTGAAGTGCTTTCCTTCCTACCCTCGAATATGTTAGCTGCAGATACGATCTCTTTATTTGCTTCAGAAACATCTGTACCTATTCTAGGTATAGATTGGCAATCTAACACAGACTATTTTAGTTTTCACATCGAGAATTCCCCCTTGGAACTACCATTTACTAAACGTTCAGTTCTTTCGAGAATTGCTCTTATCTTTGATCCTTTGGGATGGTTAGCGCCTGTAGTCATCACTGCAAAAATTATTATGCAATCGCTATGGATTCTAAAGGTTAGTTGGGATGAGGATCTTCCTTCGGAAACTTCTAATCGTTGGCAAAACTGGTTACAAGATCTTCCTTCGATCTCAGAGATCAAAATCCCTCGCTGGAGTGGATACACACTTCAGTGTGAACTTCTCGAAATACACGGATTCGCAGACGCATCCAAATTTGCGTATGGTGCAGTAGTCTACCTGCGCTTAATTCAAGACCAAAAGGTACTTGTCACCCTTCAAGTGGCTAAAACGCGAGTAGCCCCTCTTAAAACTCTAAGCATACCTCGCTTAGAACTGTGCGCTGCGTTGCTACTTGCTCGTTTGGTGCAAATTTTCATCGAATCATTCCATATTAAGATCGCAAGTATTCATCTATGGTCAGACTCGGCAGATGTCCTCTTTTGGTTAAAGGATCACCCATCTAGATGGGGTGTTTTTGTAGCTAACAGGTGTTCGGAAATTCACACTCTATTACCTGAAGCCTATTGGCACCATGTGCGATCAGCCGATAACCCCGCTGACGTTATATCACGAGGTATTGAGCCTTCAAAACTAGCTTCACATCGCTTATGGTGGCAAGGCCCCTCCTGGCTCTCTGATAATCATGAACCTTGGTCGAGCTCTCATGACGATCTCAACTTTACCGTAAATAGTTTGAATTTCCAACCTAATTACACTCTAGTCGCAAGTAAGAGCACTCCAAATTCTGTTGAGACCACTCTAGAAATTTGGAGCCTTATTAATAATTACTCTTCGCTAGATAAATTGTTACGGATGGCTTCGTATTGCTTTCGTTTCATTAATCGAGTCTGCTCGAAAATGGAGCGTGCGACATCTTCAAATTTAGGTGTTAGCTTTATCTCTGTTCTTCAATCCCTACTATGCCAAGACTCTTCGAGTTCAAAAGAGGTCAGCGCTAGTGAGATTGAGAACAGCAAACTTTGTTTGATCTACCTAATTCAGAAAGCCTATTTTAAGTTTGATATTTATCAGTTAGCAAGGACAGGTAAACTTTCGGCTAAAAGCCCTCTGTCACCGCTAAACCCCATAATAAAAAATCATTTGCTCAGGGTGGGCGGTCGACTCTCTCACTCTCTTCTCGAAGAAGATGCTAAGCATCCTCTTATTTTACCTGCTAAGTGTCACTTAACTACTTTATTAATCAGGGACGCTCACCAACGTACGCTTCATGGTGGTGTTCAGTTAACCCTTGCTACACTCAGACGACGATACTGGATTGTTAAGGGACGAGCTGAAGTTAAAAGAGTCATCAGAGCATGTACTACTTGCTCTCGCTATGCTGCGCGAGTGCCCTCCCAATTAATGGGCGAATTACCCAAAGCTCGTGTTTGTCAGTCGTCACCTTTCGAACGCTCTGGCGTCGATTACGCCGGGCCTATTCATCTGCGTCTCACTAAATCTAGAGGTAAAGGCACGATGAAAGGTTATATTGCCATCTTCATTTGTATGGCCACCAGAGCCGTTCATATTGAGGTAGTTGAGGATTATTCAAGTGAGGCGTTCATCGCCGCTTTTCATCGTTTCACTGCTCGTTGAGGTCATTGCAAGGAGTTATACTCTGATCAAGGTACTAACTTCGTCGGGGAAGATGTTCAACTAAGACAGATGGTAGATGCTTCGTCAGAAATCTCTTCTCGAGTTGTTCGGTCTCTTACAAAAGAAGGAACCTCCTGGATTTTCAATCCTCCCAGTGCTCCCCATTTTGGAGGCATTTGGGAAGCAGCCGTTAAATCGGCTAAACATCACATGCGCCGAGTCATTGGGGATCAAGTTCTCACTTTCTCTGAACTTGCTACTCTTATGTGTCGCATTGAAGCATGCCTTAACTCCAGACCTTTAACCGCTCTCACTGACGATCCTTCTGACCTTGACTTCCTATCACCGTCACACTTTCTCATGCAAAGATCTTCATTTATAGTTCCTGAAGGAGATGTCACCAACGACAACGTTCCAGCAGGAAAGCGCTGGCTCTTAATCAGTCAGCTGGCCCAGCACTTCTGGAAGAGATGGTCAACGGACTACCTGACGTCCCTGCAATCCCGTCAGAAGTGGAAACATCCTCAGTCCTCCGTCGCAATTGGGGATTTAGTGCTCATTCGCAATGAGTTCACGCCACCAGCAAAGTAGCCCATCGCACAAATCACTGCCATCCACCCAGGGAGCGATGGCCACGTCCGTGTGGTTGATCTCCGCACGGCCACCACAACGCTACGACGCCCCATCGCCAAAGTCATACGTCTCCAACCTTCGGATTAGGGACCGTTCGCCAATCTGGCGAAGGTGGGCGGAATGTTCACGACTCAGCGAGAGCGCCCCCCTATTCCGGCCACAGACACACACGCGAGAGAGTCGCGCCACTCGGCGCTCTCCACGCGTCTCTCTCTATCGCCCCTCCATCTACCAAGACGCCTGCCGACGGTGCCTCGCCGCGCCGGCCGGCTCATTCAGACAGTATCACGCGCGACAGCCGAGAGAGACAGCAGCAACTCAACATTGTACGCTACGAGGCACGACGGACAGCTTTAATAAAGCCACCAGATCTCTCTCCACACGAAACGCTGTCAATTATTGAACCAGCCCACTCCACGATCCATCCACATTCATTCAACACAAAACACAAGGAGAACCCATATTTTGTTCTCCACAAAGTCCATGAATCATAAATTGTTTTACAACGTCATATAAATGTGGATAAATATCTTCATTTGAAATTTCCGCACTTATGAGCTCATCAACTTTTTCTGAAGTATTAATTTTATCATTTTCATCTAAAAATAATAACAAATGCATGTGAGATAATCCTCGCTTTTGAAATTCACTTACGTAAGTATAAGCAATACATTTTCCTAAAACATCTCGTTTATTTACTAATTTTTTAAATTCTTGTACTTTTTGATGAAATACTTTGACAACAATATCAGGTCGATCAATTGTTGTTTCATAATGTTCTAAATTTTCTGATATCTCTTTCCAATTTGGATTACGTCATTGTTATAAATAAATCAGGCTTTCCGTAATGATTTACAATGGACATTGAATCCATATAATTTTGTTTTAAAACTCTTTGACTACCTGTAAAATTTGACGATAAAATAAACATTATTCCAATTTTCATACTCTTCTTTTTTATGTAAATAATCCATTACCCCTTTCTAATAATCACTTCTTAAAATAGTTTGATTTTTTCTTATAAAATATAATCTTGAGCTTTCAACTTTAACAAATGCATCAATTATTGTCTGCTGAGATATTTTTCCTAAATTAAGATAGGGATTAAATCCATTCCTGACAGACAATCTATAATTATAAAATTGTAAATTTGATATATTACTACTACCATTTTTACATTTCATATTAGGCATCCATCCGTAATCTCCATTTGGATAAATGAGTGGATATGTCATGGGATCTGTATGTTTACGTATTTGAGGAATACTCATTGGTTTTTCATTTTTTGAATATACAACAATATCTCTTTCTATAGGAGGTTGACCATCTTTTCCAACAAATATCATAGCAACTTCATTACAAGAAGCTTCATTATATCTATTTTTATCTAATTTATCATTTCGTTTTATAATTATAGTAACTTCTCTTGGCATGCTGCTAATTTTTTCACACCGTTCTAAAGATTCTTTCTACTTCATACATCATTTTGTAGGTTTTAGCACATAGATTAATATTTCTGAATAAGCTATCTAATTCACTGAGCAATTCTGCTTTTATATCAGAATTACTTTTATGGTTTTTTCGTTGAGCTGTGGCTTTTTCATTATCAAGAACGTTCAATTGTCCATATTTTCGAGCTTCATTTATATTTTGATGCAAAGCATAAACATCAACTGATAAGAATTTTTCCATCGGTCTTACAGTCTTACAAATTAAATTAAAATAATTAATATTTATGGCAGTCAGATTGCCCTTGTTTATAATCACCCCCGCAGAATCTGAAATAAAAACTTAATTAAAACCTGGAAAAAACTTTGTTAGCAAAGGACGATCTGACTGCCCACCACCACCACATTGTCCGACGTTTCGAGCCTGCTCCGGCTCCTCCTCAGGGACTGACATAAAACCCGCGATACACCTCCTTATATACCATGCCCCCATACCCCCCCCCCTTCTTTTCTCTTACCCCACCACCCTCCACATTCCCCTCTCCAACTTGCCATTCTCACTTAAATTAATAAAGAATGATAAATGTTATCTAATTTACTTGACTCTATCATTAAATTTACATTATTCCGATTTCTTAGAATGTGAATACTTTCAAGGCTTTCCCTCTTATATTTATTCTTAATCCCCTGTTCCAAAATATCCACACTCCCAAAATCGAAAGAATGCAAACTATTTAAACAATGTTCTTTCAAACCCGATGTACAACTTGAGCTGCGTAAACTATATTGATGTTCATATATTCTCTTTTTCAAATATCTACCCGTTTGACCAATATAACAACCATTACAATCCCTACAATTAATTTTATAAACAACTCCCGATTTCAAACATTTATCATCCTTGTCTTTACAATTACTAAATAACCTTTCTAAATTATTATCATTTCTAAAGAAAACTTGAATATTATGTTTACTAAAAACCCTTCCAATCCTTTCCGACAAACCTCTAACATATGGTAAACTAAAATATGCATTCTTTCCATTTCTATTCCTTGTTTGATTATCTACCCGCTGCTTCAATCCACCATTATAAATTTCCCACACTCTCTCATCAATCATTTTATCAATAAATTTTACGGGATAACTATTTTTAATAAATGTTTCTCTAACTAAATTTAAATTCTTTTTCCTAAAATCTTTATGTGACAATTTTAATCGCTCTGTCAATGACACCTTTGATCGCACCTGTCTTGTTTCCGAATTGGTGGTGAGAATCAAAATTTAAAAATCTACCTGACCATGTAGGTTTTCTATACCAATCTAATTTCACTCTATTATTATTACCTCTAATGACTCTAATATCTAAAAAACTCAATTGATAATCTTTCTCAACTTCTTTTGTGAATTTAATTCTATCATGGATAGAATTAAACACATCCACCATTTCATCCACAAAACATTCTGGTACAACTGCAAAAATGTCATCAACATATCTTTTAAAAATAATTGGCTGAAAAACCAACTTAGACAAAGCAATACTTTCCAATTTATCCATTACTAAATTGGCTATAACAGGTGACAAAGGTGATCCCATTGGACAACCATATCTTTGTTCATATAGACTATTATCAAAAGAAAAAATTGTGTTTTTAAAAACCAAATTAAGTGCTTTTATAAATTCATCTTTTGTTAAACTAGTATGTACTTTAATTTCAGACCATTTATCTTGTATAATATCATTCAACAACTCTAAAGGTATATTTGTAAACAAAGATACTACATCCAATGAAACCATCCTATGATCATTCGGAATAATAATAATATAGTTTTAAAAGAGAACATAGATTTGATAATTATTTGAACAGTAATTTATTCCATGAATTAAAAATAACGAAGAAATTCTTGAGAGAGAATCCGAATATGATCTTCCAAAAAGCAGATAAAGGAAATGTAACTGTAGTTTCAGATAAAAGGGATTATATTAATAAAATTCAACTTATGTTGGAGGATGATACCACTTATGTGAAAATTAGGAATCCACATATCAATAGACTACAAGATAAATTGAAAGAATTATTGATGCATTGGAAAACAAAAGCTTATATTAAAGATAGTATGTTTAAATATTTAAAATGTGAAAATGGCACTGTAGCTAAATGTTATGGGCTTCCTAAGATTCACAAAGAACAGTTCACATATAGAATAATAATATCATCGATAAATTTTCCGACGTATAGACTTGCTAGATTTTTGTCTAATATATTGTTCAAGATAGTGGGTAAAACAAATTCATATATTAAAGATAGTTGGAGTTTTTATGGTATAATGAAAGATATTATTATTCCGAATGATCATAGGATGGTTTCATTGGATGTAGTATCTTTGTTTACAAATATACCTTTAGAGTTGTTGAATGATATTATACAAGATAAATGGTCTGAAATTAAAGTACATACTAGTTTAACAAAAGATGAATTTATAAAGGCACTTAATTTGGTTTTTAAAAACACAATTTTTTCTTTTGATAATAGTCTATATGAACAAAGATATGGTTGACCAATGGGATCACCTTTGTCACCTGTTATAGCCAATTTAGTAATGGAAAAATGGGAAAATATTGCTTTGTCTAAGTTGGTTTTTCAACCAATTATTTTTAAAAGATATGTTGATGACATTTTTGCAGTTGTACCAGAATGTTTTGTGGATGAAATGGTGGATGTGTTTAATTCTATCCATGATAGAATTAAATTCACAAAAGAAGTTGAGAAAGATTATCAATTGAGTTTTTTAGATATTAGAGTCATTAGAGGTAATAATAATAGAGTGAAATTAGATTGGTATAGAAAACGTACATGGTCAGGTAGATTTTTAAATTTTGATTCTCACCACCAATTCGGAAACAAGACAGGTGCGATCAAAGGTGTCATTGACAGAGCGATTAAATTGTCACATAAAGATTTTAGGAAAAAGAATTTAAATTTAGTTAGAGAAACATTTATTAAAAATAGTTATCCCGTAAAATTTATTGATAAAATAATTGATGAGAGAGTGTGGGAAATTTATAATGGTGGATTGAAGCAGCGGGTAGATAATCAAACAAGGAATAGAAATGGAAAGAATGCATATTTTAGTTTACCACATGTTAGAGGTTTGTCGGAAAGGATTAGAAGGGTTTTTAGTAAACATAATATTCAAGTTTTCTTTAGAAATGATAATAATTTAGAAAGGTTATTTAGTAATTGTAAAGACAAGGATGATAAATGTTTGAAATCGGGAGTTGTTTATAAAATTAATTGTAGGGATTGTAATGGTTGTTATATTGGTCAAACGGGTAGATATTTGAAAAAGAGAATATATGAACATCAATATAGTTTACGCAGCTCAAGTTGTACATCGGGTTTGAAAGAACATTGTTTAAATAGTTTGCATTCTTTCGATTTTGGGAGTGTGGATATTTTGGAACAGGGGATTAAGAATAAATATAAGAGGGAAAGCCTTGAAAGTATTCACATTCTAAGAAATCGGAATAATGTAAATTTAATGATAGAGTCAAGTAAATTAGGTAACATTTATCATTCTTTATTAATTTAAGTGAGAATGGCAAGTTGGAGAGGGGAATGTGGAGGGTGGTGGGGTAAGAGAAAAAGAAGGGGTATGGGTGCATGGTATATAAGGAGGTGTATCGCGGGTTTTATTTCAGTCCCTGAGGAGGAGCCGGAGCAGGCTCGAAACGTCGGACAATGTGGTGGTGGTGGGCAGTCAGATCGTCCTTTGCTAACAAAGTTTTTTCCAGGTTTTAATTAAGTTTTTATTTCAGATTCTGCGGGGGTGATTATAAACAAGGGCAATCTGACTGCCATAAATATTAATTATTTTAATTTAATTTGTAAGACTGTAAGACCGATGGAAAAATTCTTATCAGTTGATATTAAATTGCAGTCGACATAAGTAATATTTTGAATGAAAAAGCATAAACATTATGATATATTTGCCCACAAATTCTAATTACTTGCAGTCCATACTAGACAAACTTTCAAAATTAGCTCCAAAACTTGCAAAAGCAAGAGCATTGTTATATGACCGAATATTTTTTCGGAAGTTAATACTATCCACTGATAATCCTGTAGACAAGTTCTCTAACTTAAATGGATAAGGTGGATTTTCTGGTAAAGATACTTTTCCCTTATGACAACAATTACTAAATTGTTTATTTTGAGTATGTTCAAAACTAAAATGCTTAGCATTACAATGTTTACAGATCTCAAACATAGAACCCAAATAACTTTCGTTCATTAGGTTCTCGTCAAATTCTACATTTGCTGTTCGACCCATAATTTTTGATTTGCTAATTAATATTAAGCCATTTTCATTTCTATTTTGAATTCGTTTTTTCATGATTTTTAATTTCTTATCCATTATTGTTACGTTTGAATCATCATATACGTTGAAATACCTTTCTTTATTATCAATTGTTAATTTTTTAGTTGATGTTATTATTTCTTTTGTCATTGCACTTTCAGAATACTTTCTTTTTTTTAAATTTTCTTCTGATCGAATTTCAACTAATTCATTCATATTTCGTATTTTTTTATCATTTATCGTTTTCTTTTTTAGTTCTTTTATTTTTGCTTCACATTCGTCAGTTTTTGCTTTCCAATAAATTTCTTTTTTACCTAATGCCTCTATTTCGCGTTCATTTTTTAATTCAGCACTATTCATTTTTTGCCTTTTTTGCAATTTCTGCATTTTTCGTTTTAGTTTCTTTTCGACTATTTTACTATCATCGCTATTTTTTTGTTGATATATGCTTCTCTTTTACGTATCGCTTCTTTTTCACGTTCCATTTTTAATTAATCGCAATTCATTTTTTGTTTTTTCCAATTTCTGCATTTTTCTCTTTAGTTTTTTTTCAACTATTTTACTACTATCACCATTTTTATTTTTTATATATGCTTCTTTTTTACGTAATGCTTCTTTTTTGCGTTCCTTTCTTAATTCATCGTTGTTCATATTTTTCATTTGTTCTGTTTTTCGTGTTTTTCTTTTTATTTTTATTACTTCCAATTTATTAGAATTTTCCTTTTTATTTTTCCAGTAAGTTTCTTTTTTCCGTAATGCTTCTTTTTCATGAAATTTTTTTAATTCGTCACTCCCCATGTTTTGCATTTTTGCTGATGCCCGTTTTCTTGTTTTTAAATTATTATCATTTTCTGTTTTGTTCATTCATATTTTCACAATTAACATTTTTGTTGTGCAACAAAATCTTTTCAGGTTCATCTTCGTCTACGTAGTCGCTATTATTTATTACTCTATTCCTATCCTTATTTTTACAAATTTCATTTTTACTTGGCAACGACACTTTTTCTTGGTATACTCTGATGGGAACCTTATCCATATAAGTTAGAGAACTTGTCTACAGGATTATCAATGGATAGTATTAACTTCCAAAAAAATATTCGGCCTTATAACAATGTTCTTTCTTTGCAAGTTTTGGAGCTAATTTCGAAAATTTGTCTAGTAATGGACCGCAATTAATTAGAATTTGTGGGCAAATATGTCATAATTTTTATGCTTTGCATCCAAATAAAAATAAAGCTGGAAAATATGGATAATTGTACGTTCTTGATAATGAAAAAGCCACAGTTCAACGAAAAAATTATAAAAGTAATTCTGATATAAAAGCAGAATTGCTTAGTGAATTAGATAGCTTATTAAGAAATGTTAATCCATATGCTGAAGCGTACAAAATGATGTATGAAGTAGATACTAGTTGCTTGACACAAGTATGCATTTCCATCATCTATTTCCATTGGAATAATGGACTATCTACAAGATTTATTATGTCTACTATACAAGTTCATAATTTTATTTTGTTCAAAAATTAATCGTGCTTGAATATTTCTTTCTATCATATTAATTTCTTCAGCATTAAAATGTAATTTTTGTTCGAAAAAAACATATTTATGAATGATAGATCTTCGTATCGCTATCAATGAAAAATCATAATTTATATATTCATAGTCAGAATTTTGAGAAAGTGGAAACATTCTTATGGTACGTGTTTCAAATATATTTAACAAATGTAATCGCATTTGAGAAATATCAAAAGATAAGCTACATGGACATATATTATAATAAATATATATTAGGTTTTGTTTTTATAAAAGAATTAACAACGAATTCTCTTTATTTTGTATTAAGGTTTTTTATTGATCTCCGGGTTTCGGTTCTCACAACTATTTCATTCGCAATCATCACAGTGTAGTCAATCTGCTGACTTCAACTAATAAACCCCGAACGCTAATTACTCTACTAACATTCATTTAAAACTACGATGTCAAACCCTACTTCATATACGCCCAAACTACATCAGTACGCTAATATAGAAAATGATCTACTTTAGTCCGTGGCTCTAATATATTTATATAGTGCGCAGCACTACGTCATAATAAATATTTAAACTTAAGAAAGAATGACCGTACGAAGCGAACGTCACTCAAATATCTCCGCAATCCGGAACGCGTCAGATAGTTTTACTACATTACACTCTTAGATTTCGTGCGAGCGAATATGTACCTTATTTGAGGCGGTAATGGCGTTCCCGAGGATTTTCGTCTTGCGGCGGAAGCTCGAGGGTTAGGCGATGACGACGGCAGTAGCGGCGACGAGAGCAACAGCAGGAACCAGAGCAGTGGTGTGGCGCGGTGCTGCGTTAGACGATGCTCGTGGACGACGATGATGGTCTTGATCCGAAAGATCTTAAATCGATGGCGTAGCGCAACGTAACGATGACGCCGCCAATCCGGCGAGCTTTCGTCGGGCGCAAGCGGTGCACGTCAGTCTGTGCAATCCTTAACTTGAGTGCCGATGCTTCGCCTGCCTTCTCGGTAACTCCCAAAGATCGCCTGCAGGACGCCTCAGGAACAATTTGGCAAGTTGCCTGTTAAAGATGCCCGGCCGGGGCTACAGTTATTGGGCGGAGCGATATATAGTCGACCACTCCATCTGGAGTCTAATTAGCTAGTCCTCTCTCTCTCTCTCAAATGTTCGGCGCGTCTCAACGCCTTTTTCTCAAATTCGCGTCTACCTTCACGCTATGCGGTCTGCGCGCATGCGCTCTCACTCTTCTTCTTATTTCGCAACCTACCACTACGTACCTAACACAATCATTTCACAAATATCCGTTACAATATTAAAGAGAATAGAAATCGCAAAAGCTATCGCGAAAATTCCGCAATCATAAGAATTAGTTTGTGACTGCACTGTTTCGAAAGTAATTTTTAATTCAGGATTTTTTGGAAATAATCTATGGATGAAAACTTTATCTTCTTCTTTTAAGCATTTAGCATTAAGACTATCATAAATATGTATAATGTTATTGCTATAGTACATGCAAATCCAATGAGCTTTTTTAGAATTACCTGAGGGTAGTAATTGTATATATTCACAATTAATTGGTATTGAAATGATATTATAATGTTTTTGAACCAATAGCGACGATTGCATATTGAAAGATGAAAAATTTTTAATTATATTATTAAATTCCAAAATATGTTCATCATTTAACATAGATTCATCACCAGTACATGACCCAATCCCTTTTACAACTAAGTTTTGTTTTTCGGTCAAACCCATTGTATTTCAAATTTATTTAAAGCAAATATTCAAAATGACAAAAAACGTTTTTTTTTTTCAAAAAATTTTTTAACAATTGTAACAGCTGAAAAATAAAAGAAAAATATAATTATATGAGATTAACAACTGTATATTATTTCATATAATAATTAATTTATAGCCATTACTATGACGTCAAAAGCGCACTCTGAACTGGGACGGTAACAAATACTAATAATTACCTGATGTATATTAACTTAAATCATAGAAGCCAAAATTCGTTAGTCATTTTTGAGTTTTAATTATTCGATTATTTGTTTTTTTTTAAATCCAAAACAGTTATGAATTCAACAAAAAATATAACAAACAGTACCCTTTCAAAGCAGTGTATGAACCATGAACGAACTCGGCATTTTGATTGTTTTTCACGAGCATTGGTATAACTTACAATGTCTTTTAACTGACATTTTTTGAGTTAATAGTAAGAAAACTAACACTCATACATACTTCTTATACATTCATAAATAACGTTAATACTTAACAGATCGATTTTAATAATTATTTATTTAAAAATTGGATGTCCCGCTTTGAGATAACTTTTTTGTGTAGTTGTCTATACTAAAACGACATAATTATAGTATCTTTTTCCTTAATTTTGCTATAAATATTCGTAAATATGTATCTAAAATTTTATTGCTTCTTCAAAGAGGAAGCTTTGTAATGGTGAAAAATACTTTTGAAACAAAAAATGTTTAAAAACATGTTTTAAGACTTTTGGTACCAATATTTGAGGTTTTTGAGCAAACAAATTTTCGTATCTGTGTGTGTGTGTGTGTGTGTATGTGTGTGTGTATGTGTGTGTGTGTGTGTGTGTGTGTGTGTGTGTGTGTGAGTGTGTGTGTGTGTGTGTGTATGTGTGTGTGTGTGTATAGCTGGATCTCAGCTTCTACTCGATCGATTTTAATCAGACAGGTCTCATTTTTTTTTATTTTTTTTTGTGTGATGGCGGGTCAAAAATCGGTTTTCGATTAGGCTGATTCGTTTTTGTTTTATTTCGAATTTTCGATTTTCTCAAAATTTATTTTTGATTTTTTTTAATGATCTGATTTAAATTTTTGAATCGGATGGATAGCATTCGAAAGAGCGTAAAAAAACCTATAATTTCAAAAAAAATTCTCTAGCTATCACGGTTCTCTTGTTATTAATAAAAATGTGTTTTTTTTTTAAAGCCTACAACTCACAAACTAAACGGTCCATTTTTTTGAGAAAAATCACGATAATGCACAATATAAATAGCTATAATCTGTAAAAATTTGAATCCATTTCTTTGGTTAGTTTTTGAGATAAAAATTGAAAAATGAAAAAAACGCTTTCTCTATACCCGACGTTTACGGAAGTAAAATTGACTTAATCGCTTCAAAATTCCTTGTAGAGGTAGATTTTGTATAGTTCTCGGTCGAGTTCTTTGGGCAAAATATTTGGTCAAAAAATTTCAGAGATATTTGAGGTTAAAATTTTTTTAACCTTTTTTTCAAATCGTAATTTCTCGAGAACGGCTCTATGTATCTGGATCGGATGGGTAGCATTCAAAAGATAATTAAAATACCTATATTCAAAAAAAAAATTTTATTCCTAGCTTGTAGCGGTTCGTTTGTTATTAACAAAAACAAAAACCTGCTTTTTTTAAAAAAGGTTATAACTTCCTAATCCTATCACTTATCTTAAAAAATAATGGATTAGTTATGATATCAATTTATTCGTGATTTGATTGGTGGGAGTAATGGGTTGCTAGGTTAAAAAAAATAGTGGTGCAGTTTTGATAAAATTACAGCGTGCTAAGCGCGATTAGAGATTACTACAGTGATGTGATGTGATGATGTGTTGTATGTATATATTATTTTTAACCTGGGACATTTTTGCCCCCTTATAAGAAACATATATCTTAAATTTAAATTATGTTCATTTTTAAAGTATAATTTTCAGAAATGTAATAATTTTGTTAAGAAAAATTTCTATTTTAGCATAAGACTTAATTTGATAACATTAGAAAAAGTGTAATAACATTTTAAGAAATTTTGAGTAAAAGTTAAAATTTTATGAAAAAAAGTTAAAGTATTATGAATAGCAGAATTTTTTCAGTTTAGTTTTGAACACTTTATTGGCTTCACCTATAGTACATTTCCCTATTTGCATTACCGTGAATCCACATTACGTGCCTTGTGCACTGTGAGTTGTGCCATGTGAGCAACCGAAAAAAATTGTTGTTCGACATCTATTAAAGTCAGCGTCAGAGGCTAAAGTGGAACAGACCTATACTTGTTATGGAGTATTGGAGTACGAAGGAGAGGTTATATGCACAAGAATTACATTGGACTTTGAAGCAGATCAGTGGCAAATTTCTCACCATTATTCTGCAATTATACTTAGAATGCCGTTAATGGATTAAAAAATAGATTATACTTAGACTTCGGTAAGTTAATTTTATTTTTTATTGAAAATTATGAATGCAAGTAATAGATAGTTTTCAGTAACTTAATTTTATTTTTTATAGAATTCTAACTATTAGCAACATGGATATTTTGCAACTTTTAAATCTATTTTATACATTGTTACTATTGCTAAAATTAAAGCGTTTGATAAAATTACGGAAAGCTGTTCTAAGTTCTAGAAGATGGTGGTTGAAACCACACCTTAGAAATAACATTAGAGGTGCAATAGGTGGTTATAATAAGATTTTTATCTATGACAAACTTGAAGATCATGAAGAGTTCTATAGATTAATTGGAATGTCTGTTGCATCGTTTAATTATCTTTTTAAAATAGTAAAAAGAAAATTAACCAAACATGGTCCACGTAAACCTCTATCAGCTGAGTTGAAACTTGCTGTTGTTTTAAGGTGTGTTAATGTTTTCTATAAATTTAAAATATCATAGTACTATACTTAATCCTAGTTAATAGTTAATAAAAAATATCTCTACTTTTTAGTTTTCTACATAACGGGGGCAACCCTCAATTCTTTTCAAAATTTTACCGGATTGGACTATCAACAATATTTCAGATAATTGATGAAGTTTGCTCGGTAGTTTCAAAAAAACTGATGCCACTTTATTTTCCTCCTTTAAATAGAAGAACTTGGTTAAAAATAGAAAAAGGATATCAAGACTTATGGCAATTACCACATTGTTTGGGAGCACTTGATGGAAAACACTTTAATATGAAGAAACCACCTAATTCAGGATCTACATTCATCAATTACAAAAAGTTTTTCAGTTTAGTTTTAATTGCTTCATGTGATGCTAATAGACGGTTTACTTGATTTAACCTAGGCGACTATGGTGAGTTGTAATTATTATTTCGTTATGATATTTATAAATATATATATATATATATATATATTATTTTAATGTAGATTCAATAAGTATATATAATAATAGCGATTTGAAAGAAGCAATGGATAATGATCAGTTGGAAATTCCGCAATCATGTCCATTACCAGGAAGCAATGTGGACATGCCATATTTTTTTGTAGCTGATAATATTTTCGCTTTACAGAAACATCTTATGAAGCCATTTAAACGGACAAACTGTTTAAACTATACCCAGAAAGTATTTAACTATAGGATTACTCGAGCACGTATAAATATAGAGTGTGCTTTTGGAATATTAGGTGGTGTGGAAATGATATCAAAACAATAAATAGATGATAATAACGTATATTTTCCATGCGTATGTTTCTAAGCCGAAGGCGATGACGAACGATGAGCGTTGAATTTTTGATTAATAAATGGAAAATAAATGGAAAATTCTCAAAGACAAATACATTTTTCTAACTTTGAAAATTTTTGAATCAAAGCTATAACAAAATTTTCTGCTTTGTTTTAATAAAAACACAAGTTTTTTTTAAATAACTTTTTTTATCAAAAGAAATAAAGGTAATCTCTTGAAAATTTAACTAAATAATAATATATTGTAATAAATAATTATAATAATTGGTTAAAATTTCAAATTGATCAAATATTCTCTGAGATATCAGTATTAAAAAACATTAAAAAAAAATTTTTAATCTCGAATATCTGGTCGTGATGATCATTTCTTTGTTTTTTTTGTGGGCAATGAATTTTTTTTTTGTAAAATATAAAATTGTATAATAATAATTGCTTTTTAATGATAAAAAATAGAAAGAGTCAAAATAGAAAGTCACAAACCATTTAACATAGTCTCACCGTACAAAATAAAGTAATAAATTTTAAATATTAGAATTAAAAATAAATTAAATGAATCAGTAAATTAAGTTTGAGGAAGCTACGTGCCAATGAATTGGCAGCAGTTTTTTTTATTTGTACACATTAGACAACCCAATTTTTGAAATGTATATATATTTTTTAACATTTATATACATTTATATACACTTCCATAAAACTTAAAAAAAAGTGTTATAAAGCGAAAATTAAAAAAAAAATATATAAATGTACATAAATGTATATAAATGTATATATCTGTAAATTAATGTAAATAAGTGTATTTACAAAAATAAAAATTTTCGATAAAACTATTGGAAATATAAGAAAACATATATAAATGTAAATAAGTGTAAATTTTTATAAATAAACGTATATAAATGTATATAAACTTATATAAATGTAAAAAATGTTCCAATTACAACTTTTATATACATTTATTTACATTTACATACATTTTTTTACATTTATATACATTTTCCATTTCCATCGGGGTATCTAATTAGAAATTTAAATTCTACAAACTTTATCTATGAAATATACATATTTAAAAATTATATATGTGCAATTTTTTCATCATCAAAATACAACCAAGCGAGCGTGAGCGAGCGAGTATCTACTTCATACATCATTTTGTACGCTTCAGCATATGGATTAACATTTCTTAATAAGCTATCTAATTCACTAAGCAATTCTGCTTTTATATCAGAATTACTTTTATAGGTTTTTCGTTGAGCTGTGGCTTTTTCATTATCAAGAACGTACAATTATTCATATTTTCGAGCTTTATTTTTATTTGGATGCAAAGCATAAACATTATGATATATTTGCCCACAAATTCTAATTACTTGCGGTCCATTTCTAGACAAATTTTCGAAATTAGCTCCAAAACTTGCAAAGAAAGAACATTGTTATATGGCCGAATATTTTTTTGGAAGTAAATACTATCCATTGATAATCCTGTAGACAAGTTCTCTAACTTATATGGATAAGGTTCCCATCAGAGTATACCAAGAAATGAAATATAAAAATAAAGATAAATATAGATTGTTAGTTTAATGACGATTGAAAATGTATTTACTCCTTAATGAATTTTATAATCTAAATTTTACATACTATTAAAATGACAAATTATATTTAATTCAAAATTCAAATCCTACAGTTTGTATCTGTAAAATATACTGATTGAATATTCATATATATGCAATATGATCACCATCAAAATACAACCGAACCAGCGTTAGCGAGCCTTTCTCTTACCGTGAAACGGCCTATAAAACCCGATAAAATAATGCGACAGTAAGAAAAAATTAGTGGATATCCCGATATATACCTATTCGTTGGTAACTAATATTTTGTATAGCAATGCCTGATAAATCGCGATAAGTCAATTGAGGAAGAACGGTTTGATTGCCGGCAGCATCCGGTAAGTGAACCTTACCTTAGATACAACATTCACCATAAAACACTATAAATCGCTCACGTAGGATTCTTGAAATTGTAGAATTATACCGGTAAAAACCGATATCCCTCCTATTCTCTCTAACCGTTGAAAGGCCCATAAAACCCGAAACAAAAATGCGGAAAAGGCAATAATCAACTTGATATCCTGATATATACCTATTCGTTGGTAATTAATATTTTATATAGCAATGTCTGATAAATAGCGATAAGCGAATTGAATAATAATGCTTTGATCCTCGGTTCAGCCGGTAGCATCCCGTAGATGAACCTCGAATTTGATGCAACATTCACCATAAAACACTATAAATGGCTCGCGTAGGATTCTTGAAAATGTAGAATTATAGCAGTAAAAACCGATAGCCCCCCTACTTTCTCTAACCGTTCAAACACCCATAAAATCCGTTACAAAAATGCGGAAAAGGCAATAATAAACTTGATATTCCGATATATACATATTCCTTGGTAATTAATATTTTATATAGCAATGCTTGATAAATAGCGATAAGCGAATTGAATAAGAATGCTTTGATTATCGGTTCAGCCGGTAGCATCCGGTAAGTGAGCGTTGTCTCAGATGCAACATTCACCATAAAACACTATAAATGGTTCGGGCCTATTTGTTGAAAATATAGAATTATAACGGTAAAAACAGATATCAGGTACTTTCTGTTATCGTGAAACGGCCTATAAAACCCGATAAAATAATACGACAGTAAGAAACAATTTAGTTGATATCCGGATATACACCGATGGCTTGATAATTAATATTTTATATAACTGTAATGCCTGATAAATCGCGATAAGCGAATTGATGAAGATAATTGCTTTAATTAATATCGGTTCCCTCAACATAGCATTCGGTAGACGAACCTTTTAATTGATGCAAGGATCATCATAAAACTCTATAAATGGCTCGGGTATGTTTCTTAAAAATATAGAATAATTGCGGTAAAACCAGATAGCGGTTACTTTGTGTTACCATGCAGCAGCCTATATAACCCGATAAAAAATGTAGTAGAAAGCAATAAGTAGTTGTTTGTTATTAATTTTTATCTTCTAAATTTTTATAAATGCTTCTATACAAACTTTTAATTTTACAAGTTTTTCACTATAAAATACTATAACTTGTTAGTTTATAATATTATACGAGGTTTCTGCACCCGGAATTCTTTACAAATCCCTATTAAGGGGGTGCCATACTCAATTTTTACCGACCGAGTCGATTCAGCGGTTTGAACCTAATAAAAAAGAAAATACACCGAATTATGCAAAATCAAGAGAACATTGCTCTAAGTTTCACAATATTCTACCTTCCTGCCAAATTTCAAGATAAAATATCAATTCGTTTTTGCATAAACTTTGAACAAAATTTCGAGGTGGACGGAGAGTGATGTCAAAATTTTGTTCAAAGTTGGCGCAAAAACGAATTAATATTTTGACTTGAAACTGTTCAGAAGGGTATAATATTATGAAACTTAGAGCAATGTTCTCTTGATTTTACATAATTTGCAACAAAAAAAAATAGATTATTACCTATTATCATATGGGTAATGTGTAACATCGCCGCAGAGCGATGGCAATGGCGGCGACACTGTTGGCCTTGCCCGTGTGAGTGTACGCCCAAGCGCATGCGCTGTAGGCTGCAGCACAGCTTCGCGCGCGTCGTGGAGTTCGGTACATCGCGTCGCAGACTGCCGTACTTATATCCTAACCCCAAACGTAAATAACCGAGTGCGTCAACACCCGGTCATCCTGCCGACGATCGTTCACGATGAAGATCCTCCTGGAACAGCAGCGCCGGCTGCACGAGGAGCGCGCACGTCTCGTCGACGCGATGGTCAAGGAGAAGTTGTACAAAAAACTGAGTCATCGGGAAACCATAAACTCGGAGCAGCGGCTGAAAATGCTGCTTGATCAGTTTATGGAGAGCAGCAGTCTAGAAACCAGGACCTTTCCCGGTTCACCTAAAGAAATAGGCAGTACTTTAATCAATGTTGGAGCTTACTTAGATTTGTGTGCTTTCTCATGTTGGGATAGATTGAAGTCTGCTCTATGGCTCTTGGTTTGAAATGCGGTGATACTTTGGAAGAAAAACATCAAAGATTGTTTAGCACAAAGGGAGAGGCTACACTTGATTCTATTTTATTGGCAAAGAAGAATCAAAGGAAACCAGGTAGGGGTAAGAATGTAGAACAGCAAAAGGAAGTAGCAAGATTGCCCAAATTGTATCTAATCAGAGAGTAGCCACAAAAGAAAATGTACAGAGGAAGCAAGCTAGAACTGAAGGCGAACATGGAGATTCTGATTCTGCGGCAAGTACAAGTGAATCTAAGGAAAATGATTACAATGAGCTGCCCTGTAATCTTAAGAATTTGTCCCTTGGTTGGGATTCTTTAAAAATTACAAAACAAGAAGGACATGATCGCATTGGTAATTGGATTACAGAAGTAAAAATGACACAGGATCTTGATGATGGATTATATTACTATAAAGAAGACATTTGAGGAGATTACAGAAAAGTAAGTCATTCAAAAATTTATTTATTTATTTATTTCAACCAGAGTCAGTACATATAGTTAAGTTCAAGACGTACCTCATATGTCTGAACCAACTTATACCCTATAAAGGTAGATGTAACTGTAGATTTGATGATTATAAATTAAACTGAATCTTGAAATAAATATATTTCTATTCGTAGAGAGTGCGCTTGACAATAGTGTCTCGTTGTCAAGCTAATTTGAAACAAAACACTCATTGTACACTACTTGTATTAAACACTTTCACAAACTTATTAAATGAATGTACTTTATTAAATATGATATACCAAATCTTTACTTTCAAATCTACTTTAGAGTGCAAAAAGTAAAAACCAATTGAGAAACGCCGTATAAAGAAATTAGAAGTCATAGTATTTACTATTGTGATGACAGCTGTGTTGCCATTGATGCTAGCAGTCAATTATGTGTAGAGGTATTATAGTTTATGGTTATGGTACCAATCCATAGGTGACCGTGTAATAATTTATTCTAAGCCGAATGTTTTAAAACATATTATTATTAATCTAATTCTTTAGTTATTTCTTATTTAATATAATTATTTTTCATATTGAATCTAAAAAATTTCTATTATTGTTTTCCTTTCCCAGCAAAAGAGACTGTGTTCATAGAAAATTTTTGATTTTCCTTTTTCTATTCTACACGAGTCAGGGTATTCAAATCTAAAATAATAAACATTATTTACTAAACCAAATTTTTTTTCCCAGTATGGTTCTTCAGTATCGATTGGAAGTTATGAGACTATCAATATGAGCATTAACATCACCATCATAAGGCAGGAGACTTATGAGAAAATAGCACCAAATTGGGAACTCCAATTTTGGCAAACTCAACAACGCACATCCTGATACGCACATCTTGACAGCTTCATCTTCTTCCAGATTGTCCATGGAACCTGATCTAGTCTGTATTTATTTTAATACACTATGACCACTTTGTGGTATTTTCTTTGAATAATTGTTATTTCAGTAATTTACTGCTTTCGACCATTGCTATAGCTTCATTTTTTTGTTTCAGGGTTTTCATTTTCCTTTCAGGAAAAGCAGCAACTATAAGAGACCACCTGTCAGATTTAATAGGTGTACTCATCATTAATGTTGATAGGTATATAAGTGCGTTTTCGAATTAATTTAAAAGCGTATAAAATGATAGAAATCTGCTTCTATAATGCATTTCATGCATTGCATGTATTTTTAAGCTGACTATGTATATTTTTAAGCTGATATATTTTTAAGCCAATATCTTTTTGTAAGTAGGTATAATTTCATAAAAAAAAAATTTCAAAAAAAAAAATTAAATTAAAAATTAAAGTCTTAATAACTGAAAATAAGTCGGATTTAAAAACTTTACATCATCTTTTTTATTTATATTGTTATTGTTACTTTTTATGTGGATCATTTCCGATACCAGTCGTTTATAATAATGGGATTCATAATCTAGAATTTTGGTATTATCCCAGTCGAATTCGTATGAGTGCTCACTCATGTGTTTCAATACAACTGCATCGGGGTTATTATTATTTTGGTGTTCTTTGATTCTTGTTTTTACCGTACGTTTGGTTTCTCCCACATATGTGGGTTATTATTATTTTGGTGTTCTTTGATTCTTGTTTTTACCGTACGTTTGGTTTCTCCCACATATGTGGGAGATATTAGGAAAATGTGTATGATTGGTCTGACGGAGGCTATCAAAGAATTACAACTGACTTCTTTATTTATTTATTGCGACGTTTCGTTGGCCTGGTCTGCCAACGTCTTCAGGCTAATTTGCGTTTGCGCTTACTTTGACGATATGTAAACTTTATCACACGAACGATATTAAGGTATTTATTGTTTTTTTCTTTAATCTCTGGGTTTTGCGATTGATAATTGTATGCAAGATATGTATTTTAATTAAAGTTTTTTCTATTCAAATAAATTAGCCTGAAGACGTTGGCAGACCAGGCCAACGAAACGTCGCAATAAATAAAGAAATCAGTTGTATTTCTTTGATAGCCTCCGTCAGACCAATCATTCACATTTTCCTAATATCTCCCACATATGTGGGAGAAACCAAACGTACGGTAAAAACGAGAATCAAAGAACACAAAAATAATAATAACCCACATATGTGGGAGAAACCAAACGTACGGTAAAAACAAGAATCAAAGAACACCAAAATAATAATAACCCCGATGCAGTTGTATTCAAACACATGAGTGAGCACTCACACGAATTTGACTGGGATAATACAAAAATTCTAGATTATGAATCCCATTATTATAAACGACTGGAATCGGAAATGATCCACATAAAAAGTAACAATAACAATATAAATAAAAAAGATGATGTAAAGTTTTTAAACCCGACATATTTTCAGTTATTAAGACTTTTAAATTAAATGTTTGTACGGTTGGTTTCTCTACGTATATCGAAATATGTATGTATAAAAATATGTATATATATATATATATATATATATATATATATATATATATATATATATATATATATATATATATATATATATATATATATATATATATATATAAATACCTCCTTTTTGTTTGTAAACATGTGTACTAATACAGTTGCATTGCGTACTATAAATATGATTGTTGCGTTTGCGTTTACTTTGACGATATGTAAACTTTATCACACGAACGATATTAAGGTATTTATTGTTTTTTTTTTAATCTCTGGGTTTTGCGATTGATAATTGTATACAACGTATGTATTTTAGTTAAAGTTTTTGCTATTCAAATAAATTAGCCTGAAGAGGTTGGCAGACCAGGCCAACGAAACGTCGCAATAAATAAATAAAGAAATCAGTTGTATTTCTTTGATTGCCTCCGTCAGACCAACCATACACATTTTCCTAATAACACCAAGAGGGCAATTTTAACCACACATTACAAACACCAGAGTCTTATGTCAGAAATGGACTCATATTCATACCATCAAAGCAGATCGTTTTTCAACCAAATCGAAAAATCTCATGGCCCACACATAAAATGCCAGTTTAAGATGTGGACCAACCTCAACTATCAACTTGCAGAAGCAACGCCTCAACGCTGGTTCCTGTTAAAATGCAGATCCAACGACATGCATCCGCAACATATGTTAAATTTAAGTAAGTGTATCCGTACTCTCTCCTTTCATAGCCTTATGTGTAAACAAGAACTTCTGAATATTAGTAGACATATAACGAGCAAACTTTTAAATCTAGAGATTCGTGACATTAATTTTCACATGAACTTTTTAAAAAAATCTCTTTCGACTCTGAAAAATAAGATAGTTAAACTAAACATTGACACGCACACTATAAACAACTTTTTTGCTTTTACCGACCAGAAAACTAAACGTATTTTAAACAAACATGAGAAAATCTTGATCGTAAGTTTGATTTCTTACTTAATAAAATGTTAGAAGTTTCAGAACCAATTGTACGAAAAAATTTTTCAAAAATCTGACAAACACTCAGATACCGAACCAAGTCATTGCCGTAGTCCCATTACGACCAAAATTCAGTATTAGGGAAAAATCAAGCAAAAAAGACATTATTGACACTGTGAGAAATGTTGAAATTAGTTTAAGAGATTCCGAAGTACCGTCATCATTGAAATCAGAAATTAGAGAAAAAGTTGCCTCAAACCTCAGATTAGGTTTTAGCCAACAAAAACACATGACTACTAACGATAGGAATTTAAATATAAAATTAAGAGAGACTAAGAGATTCGTTAAAGTAATCCAGACATAATGTTCACCACTTCAGACAAAGAAAATGTAACTGTTTGTTTATATAAATCTGATTACAATGAGAAAATGTTAAATCTATTATCTGATGTAACAACTTATGAAAACGTCAAGAAAAACCCTTAAAAAAATTACAAACTGATACATCCAAAATTCTGAAATATCTAAATAACAACAATTATTTACATACTAAATTTCACAATAATGCTCTGACGTTCACTAACACGACACTAGCCAAATGCTACGGTTTACCAAAAATTCACAAAAAAGCTTTTCCTTGCCGTCCGATTATCTCTTTAATAAATAGTCCGACCCACTTTTTAGCTAGAACTATATACAAAGAAATTAAGTTTTCCGTTAAACCACCAAAATCTCTCATTAATAATAGTTTTGAACTAAAACAAAAACTTAACTCTGTTATTGTTCCAAATGATTACATTCTTCTATCATTAGATGTTTCTTCCTTATTTACAAATATACCTCTCCAATTAGTTTTAGACAGTTTAGATAAAAGATTCGATCCTATTCACAATAAATGCAAAATTCCATTTTTAGAAATAGTGAAGTGTACAAAATTTTTATTTTCAAACACTTCTTTCGTGTTCAATAAGAATTACTATCGACAGATAGAGGGTACTCCGATGGGCTCTCCTATCTCGCCTCTATTTGCGAACATGGTAATGGATGATTTAGAAACGTATTGTTTAAGTACTTTAAACGAAATACATAATGTCAATCCGTTATTTTACTTCCGTTACGTAGATGACACTATAATGTGCATCGACAAAAGACATATTGATTTAGTAGTCATCATTTTTAAATCTTACAATAATAGGTTACAATTCACATATGAAATAGAACAAGATAAAAAAATACACTTCATAGATATGACATTAATACAACATAATAATACTATCATTACTGTCTGGTATAATAAACCCACTTCTTCGGGTAGATTAATCAATTTTCTTTCTAATCATCCAACACGACAGAAAATTAACATTGTATACAATTTAGTCGATAGGGCAATTTCTTTATCTAACAAACAATTCCATAGAAAAAATTTAGATTCCCTAGTCCGCATTCTTCAAAATAATAACTTTCCTCGCAATTTCATTAATCGTTTCATACATACTAGACTGCAAAATATCAAAGACAAATGTCATAAAAAAAAATAGAATTCAAGACAACAGATTTACTCCGTTCATCACGTTACCGTTTAACAATCAATTTAATAAAATATCATCTATTTTAAAATCATTCAATTTCAGAACTTTACCTGTAATTAAGAAAAGTTTTAGTTCTATAATAAAATTAGGGAAAGACATAACAGAGAAGTGGGATCGGACTAATGCTGTATATCAGTTTGTATGTAAATTATGTCCAGCGTCATATGTAGGAGAAACCAAACGTACGGTAAAAACAAGAATCAAAGAACACCAAAATAATAATAACCCCGATGCAGTTGTATTCAAACACATGAGTGAGCACTCACACGAATTCGACTGGGATAATACCAAAATTCTAGATTATGAATCCCATTATTATAAACGACTAGTATCGGAAATGATCCACATAATAAGTAACAATAACAATATAAATAAAAAAGATGATGTAAAGTTTTTAAACTCGACTTATTTTCAGTTATTAAGACTTTTAAATTAAATGTTTGTACGGTTGGTTTCTCTACGTATATCGAAATATGTATGTATATAAATATGTATATATATATATATATATATATATATATAAATACCCCCTTTTTGTTTGTAAACATGCGCACTAATACAGTCGCACTGCGTACTATAAATATGATTGGTTGTTGCGTTTGCGCTTACTTTGACGATATGTAAACTTTATCACACGAACGATATTAAGGTATTAATTGTTTTTTTTAATCTCTGTGTTTTGCGATTGATAGTTGTATACAACGTATGTATTTTAATTAAACTTTTTCTATTCAAATAAATTAGCCTGAAGAGGTTGGCAAACCAGGCCAACGAAACGTCGCAATAAATAAATAAAGAAATCAGTTGTATTTCTTTGATTGCCTCCGTCAGACCAATCATACACATTTTCCAAATATCGATAACATTGAATGGCCAATCCAACTACTAAATCTGACAGGTGGCGTTTATATTGTAGGAGCAGGATTCATTATCTTTTCAAGTTTTAAATTTTGGCCCTTTTCGTGTAGTGTAGTGTGAGTCTATCTGTAAGATCTATAGATCTATAGGCTTGCTGAACAGCTCTGTTTACAAAATGCAAGGCATCAAATAGGTAATTTGAGGGCATGGTTGAGCGTTAAATCTAAGTGCATGTAAAGATTCTGAAAAAGTTATTTTAACCTGTAAAATTCAGTTAAATTGTAGTAGTTAATCAATAATTACTGAACATGAATTGACTTTTACAGGTTATAGTCAACTTTTCATAATTCTGACAGGTTCCTAGATTTATTATTCAATCATACTCTCTTCAAGAAAAAATTAAATACCATATTACAAGCAGGTTTAGAAATCTATATATTTTTCGGACAGACTCTCACTACACGGAACCTCAGATTTCATAAGAGAAAATATATTTAATTAAATAGGCAGAAATTTACAACTTGAAAAGACGAATTAATCCTGCTCCTGTAATATAAAAGCCACCTGTCAGATTTAGCAGGTATACTCATCATTAAGTTTGTCGATGTTTGCTTTGAGGTGATATGTTTTAGTACTTAATCCAAAAGAATATAAGAATGACACAAATCTGCTTCTATAATGTATTTCAGGTATCGCATGTATTTCTTAGCTGATTTTATCTTTCTGTTAGTAGGTATAATTTTAAAAGAAAAATAAAATTATGCAATTTTCCAGGTTTAGCTAAGACACTGCTTGTGTATTTTTTAGAACTGTTAAAAATGAGAAATTACATATTTTCATTTTTTTATTAAATTATATGTAATTTCAGAAAGATGAAGTCAACTCCAAAGAACATCAGATGTCTGAAATGCATTACTCAAGCGGATATCTATCATTCTTATATTCTTTGGATTAAGTACGAACACATTACCTGAAAGTAAATATCAATAACATTGAATGGCCAATCCAACTGCTAAATCTGACAGGTGGCTTTTATATTGTAGGAGTTAGATCAATTTTCTTGTCAAGTTTTGAATTTTGACCCTTTTCATGTAGTGTAGTGTGGGTCTGTCCGAAAGATCTATATATCTATAGGTCTGTTGTAACAGCTATGCTGACAAGATGCAAGGCATAGAATATTTAATTTAAGGGGATATGGTTGAGCCATAAATCTGGGAGCATGTAAAAATTATGAAAAATTTATATTAATCTGTAAAAGTCAGTTTGATTCATTGACTTTGAAGGGGGTGCCATGCTCAATTTTTACATTGATAAAAATAGAATCTGGCTTTACTCCAAAAATTTTAAATTTAAATTCTTAATTTTTATCCACATATTTGTAACACGCAATTTTATTTCTGAAATACTGTTTTAATACTTTTATAATGATTGTAAGATTCTGTTTTTATTAATTTGTGAATTTGAACAAAGATGTGATATTTAATTAAACGTTATCAGTTTTTAATTTGTAATAACAAATAATTTCTTCTTTTTCAGTTAAAATCTAGAATATTGTCTAACAACATCAGTAAACTTCTGCAATAAACATGGCAAAATACTCAAGAGATTTGAAAAGACTAAACACACATAGGAAATTATAGATTTTTGTTTCCAGTGAGGAAACCAAGTTACTGCCTGCCAACACAATAGGATACCTACGTCCAGTTTCCAACCGACATAATGAATGCTGCGATAATAGTTTGCAAGTTAATCTTTTTTTAAATTTCCGAAAATCGCGTTTTTTTCGACTTCTAGAGTGGCGTTACCCCTTAAGGTGGTTCTGCTCGACTCCCTAGTCAAAATAAGTGCTAAATGATGAAGCTACCTAAAATTAAAAAACCATAGTTGTAATGTGATTTATTTATTATAAAGTGTATTTAACATGACTAAGATAACTTTTTTCACAAAATGTCGATATTGTAGAAACTAGCTGTTGTCACTACAAACAACTATTGATAAATTACCGGAATCTTTTTTGTTTCTTTACTGATTTTAGATTTAGATATACTATTTATGATGGAAACCCTTCATGAGTCTCTATACATTACTCCAAAAATAATAAAAAATGTTTTTAGTGACGATATCTAGTTTCTAAAATATCGACATTTTACAATAAGTTACTTTAGTCATGTTAAATACACTATTTATAATACATTGACTATCTCTATCATTTTAAATAAATAAATCACATTACAACTATGTTTTTTTTAATTTTAGGTAACTTCTATATTTAGCACTGCTTTGACTAGAGAGTCCGAGGAGAACCACCTTAATAAAAAAAAAAAAAAAACAATTTTTTGTGGCCCATTTAATTTAAAGAAGCAAAAAAATTTTAATTTTTGTGCAAATAATTGTATGAGTAAATTCATAACTAATAAAATGCAAAACTTTCAGGTTTTACGTCTGACTACCTTGGTCAGACAGCAGATTTCCCATGGATCCACAGTTCCTTAATCTAATTCAATCGCTTTATGCATCAACCGCATGATAAGGAGTATCCGGATCTCTGCCAGCTGCCGATATCTCACCGACAATATTTACACCTACGTTGGCAGCATACTGATTGCCCCGAACTCCTTCAAATTCTACCCAATTTATAATCCGAAATATATGAATCTTTATCAGGATCAAAGGCTTGGTCCGCACATATCGCCGCACATATCCGCGATAGCCGACGCGGCATATCACTGCGTGCTCAAGAAGAAGAAGAATCAGTGCATTATGATAAGTGACGAGAGCGGTTCCGGTAAGACCGAGTCAACGAATTTTCTGCTCCATCATCTCACCACCCTGAGCCAGAAGGGCTCGCCCACTCGCGGGGTCAAGCAATGATTCTCAGCGCCGGACCCGTGCTCGAGGACTTTGGTAACGCGAAAATTGTACACAAAAGATGAGACCACTTTGCTTGCATATTCAAGTGTACTTAGTGTTATCAAGAGGACTGTCAATCAAGAGGACTGTAAACAAGAGGACTGTCAATCAAGAGGACTGCCAATCAAGAGGATTGTAAATCAAGAGGACTTTGCCAATCAAGAGGATTGTAAATCAAGAGGACTTTGCGAATCAAGAGGATTTTATCAATCAAGAGGATTGTAAATTAAGAGGACTTTGCCAATCACGACGATTTTATCATTCAAAAGGATTGTAAATCAAGAGGACTTTGACAACCAAGAGGATTTTTTCGTTTAAGAGGATTTTATCAAACAAAAGGATTTTTTAGATCAAGAGGATTTTTTCAATCAAGAGGATATTCTTAATCAAAAGGACTTTTTAATCAAGAAAACATTTTCAATCAAGAGGATTTTATTAATCAAGAGGATTTTTTCATAATTTTTTAATTAAGACAAGTATATAAACCAAGAGGATTATTTTAATCAAGAGGATATAGTAGATCATGTACAAAAAATTTCAAGAATAACAGGAATTAATTCTCAGCTCGGCTTCTCACATTAGTAGGCAATTAGCCTCAGTGCTGAGGGAGCTCTATCTAAGCATCTGGAATTGCCTCGGTAGTCAAATATTCTTCTACGTATTTTTAGGCGCAGAATTTGGATTTGTCTTTAAGCTTAAAAATGGTTATTTATTTTGGTATTAATAATTTTGTCCAAAAAATTTGCTTTTTTTTATATAAAATTTAAATTCAGAATATAAAAAACGTCATTCTATTTTAAGAAAAAAAAATACGTTGAAATAATGTACCAGTAAACCAATCAGAATAAATGTTCTGTTTATTTGTTATTAACAATTATATGGCAATTCACTGTTTTTGTGTTTACCAAAGCATGATACATTATTTCAAAGTATTTTTTTTTCCTTAAAATGAAATGTTAGTTTTATTCTAAATTTACATCTTATAAAAAGAGCAATTTTTTAAATAAAATTGTTGGTGACTAACAAATTCACCGTTTTTTAGCCTGGAAACCACCAAATTTGAATTCTGCGCCTCAAAATATGTAAAAAACGCTTGTCTACTGTGTCAACTCCGGTCGGAAACACGCCATAACGGAATGTGTGCGCGACGCCACCTAACGACAAATTTTTGTACATTACCGCCATACTCCTATGATAAAGTAGTTTTGTTCTTTAAAATCGAGTATGGCACCCCCTTAAATAAAAAAGAAAGAATGCTATTATTTATGGTAATTTTGTGATAAGTTCTCATAAAATTTTTTATAAGAAAATCATGATTAATTTAAAATTTTACATTATTATAATTTTTACTATAAAAGCCGATTGGTATTCTTATGGATTGACTTATAAAACTTCCGCTCTGAAAACTCTTATATGAACTAATGACTTTTTCATCTGCTTATTGCGATATGTTCCTATATTCAAGAAACAATGTAATTCAAGATATATTCTTATAAACAATCCTCATAAAAACTGATATATTTTTTACCGAGAGAAACCCTATATAATTCAAATTTATAAACTTGACATTCATGTTTATAAGGAATTCACTATAATGGCAGATAAAAATATTTATCCCGATATGTTACCATAAAAATTTTATCAGGAGTCGGATAAAAAGAGTATATTTTTATCGGATTTTATGAGGTCTTTTCAACAGAGTCTTTAATAAATTAGCAAGATTCACGCGCTTAATTTTTCTTAACACTAAGCCTTCAAATTTTTATTTATAACTAGAATAATTTTTTTGCTAACTGGAAAGTATCTACCATGGTCGGATTTATAATCATTACGCCTTCCTTCAAGTTATGGAAATAGGTCGCATTTATAATCATTACGCCTTCCTTCAAGTTATGGAAATGTCAATCAGGCTTTTGACGAGATTAGAATCAATTAATTACAAACGTTTTATTTTGCTTCACATGCTGAAAATCATTTTTTAAAGAAACTCCAATAACGTTTTCCAGAAATTAGACGCGGTCGTCTATCTGTAAACTATAACAGAGCTTCAATCAAAACTAAGAAAAGGATGGTAAATAATGCTACTGAACAGATTCCGCCAGATATTATTTTCAATGCAACCAATGAAGTTTTTGAACAGGAAGATAATGGTAATGGCTCAAAAAAAGCGTCTCAAATGTCTCCAGAAGAAGCACTTGCTTTATTAATAAATACTGGTATGAGTAAAAGTTCTTACATGAAAATTAGGCAAGCTGCTCTGGAACACAATCATGATTCGTATCCATCATATAGAAAAGTAAGCAAATTGAAAAATGAAATAAAAATTTATTTTTATTATCTTATATTTTAAATATTTATAATGTATTTCGATAATATAACTATTTAGTGGTAATTTTTTTATTATGAACGTAAGATAATTTTTCTTATATTTTTATACAATCCAGATTTCCGCATCGAAAAAGGAAACTTACCCAGAGAATATTTATGTTGACGAATTAATTAGTAATGTTCCCCTGCAAGATCTATTAAATCACACTTCACAACGCTTACTCAAGTTCCTCAATCTTCCTGTTAACAAAAATGTAACCAGACAACTTATTTTAGTTGTTAAATACGGTTTTGATGGTACATCGGCCAATTCTTATAAGCAGAAATGAAACAGTGTAACTAGTAATGATGAAAATATAATTTGCTCGTTACTAGTTCCTTTGCAACTAATTGAAAAAAAAAGAATGCAAAATAATGTTCTTTGGAGCAATCCTTTACCATCTTCTACCCGATTTTGTCGTCCAATCTGCATACAATTTGCTAAAGAAACAAATGAATTAACCAAGACACTAGAGGATCAAAATATCAGAAATGAGATAAGCAGTTCGAACGATTTTTCTTATTGTGGATGTATAGTCGAATTCGATTTGTCACTCACGATGATTGATGGGAAGGTAGATCATCCTTTTACTTTGATGTTACAATTCAAGAGTTAAAATTTAATTAAAATAGATTACCTTGAACACCCATGGTGGTCTTGAACGATGCCGAAAATAAAAATAGGAATACCCGCAAACTTGCGATAGTAGTTGGTTCCTTAAGCATTCTAGATAACATATGTGGTGAAACGAAAATAATCTCCTTAGCCGTTTTTTTTTGGTCCAAAAATAAACAATGATTTAGGAACCAATTACTATCGCAAGTTTGCGGATTTTTTGGACAAAAAAAGGCGAAGGGAATTATTTTCGTTTTATCATCTATATTATCTAGAATGCTTAAGGAACCAATTACTATCGCAAGTTTGCGGGTATTCCTATTTTTATTTTCGGCATCTTTCAAGATCACTCTGGAGCCGTTACTCTGACCTGATCAGCAATGATGTCAATGTTCATGTGATTGTCACCTCTCAGACTGTATCCCCTCTACTGGGAGATGTCAACCTGTTGGGTGCCACTAATATTCTTATTCCTGTGAACACACTGGAGTTACTATTCCAGCGATTTGACATGCTCGAGAGGTAGCTGGATGACCTTAAGCTCCCCGAGAATCGGAGCACCGTATCGCGCAGCATTACTCCCGCGACCACTGAAACAGATGTTAATTCTACCTTAGAGCTGGCGGCACGGGTCTCCGATCTGGAGAAAATAATTAACATGCAAAATTTGTTGTTGGAGGACTGTAATAAAAATTGCAAGCTGCTTCTCGGGGAAAACTATGAACTTAAAGTAAAATTGGACAAAGCATTGGGCAGTATCGAGGTTCTCCAGTGTGGTCGCAGAGGTTTAAATACCAAGGAAAGTAAAAACTGTTCACCTGACTTACGCACTGGTGGTTCCATCCTCGCTATTGATCACAACGATCAGCTTCAGTCCTCTCAGCAGAGCCTCGATATTGCTGGCGCGGCTTCGGGGACCGTCAGTTCTAAGTTCTGCGAAGTCATTATCAAGGGTGCCTTGAAGAAAGGTACTGATATGACAGAGGAGACAGCAACTGGGTTTGCCTTTGCGGTGCTCAGGACCATTCTCCCTTCGTTCGGAAGGGACAACGTCCTTGAAGCTCGTGTTCTGCGTGCTCGAGGCTCGTCCCAGAGAAGTGAGGGAGAGGCTGAGGAGGTTTCGGGGTCGCGGTCTGACGTTCCACTCACCTGTGTAGTATGGCTCAGCAGTGCGGGATTAGTCAGGGAAGTTATGCTTGCCAAGAGCGCGCTGGCCAATAATTACTTTACTACAGGTGACATAAACCCTGAGTTGCTTGAACCGGTCTCTGCCGCCTGCTTGCCTGGTCACAAAGTATTTATCAATGAGATGTTGCCCCACGAAAAATTCCAAGTATTTAAAAGTTTCAAGTCCATTGCACAGGGGCTGAGCTTCAAATACGTGTGGCATGCGAGTGGTAGACTCCTGGCCAGGCGTAAGGGGGCCACGGCGATCTTGAACGATGCCAAAAATAAAAATAGGAATACCCGCAAATTTGTGATAGTAATTGGCTCCTAAATCATTGTTTTTTGTTGTCTTTGGACGAAAAAAAAACGGCTAAGGAGATTATTTTCATTTCATCACATATGTTATCTAGAATGCTTAAGGAACCAATTACTATTGCAAGTTTTCTGGTATTCCTATTTTTATTTTCGGCATCGTTCAAGACCGCCGTGGCACCGTAAATTTGTTTTTTTTAATGGTTTTAACAATAAAGATTATTTTAGGTGTGTAATGTCCTTAATGACAGTTCTAGCCAGTGCTGTTACATATGCGGAATTAAGATATCTGAAATGAACGATATTAGATCACACCATGGTAGGAACATTAAGCAATCATCTTTGAATTATGGAATTCCAGTATTACATGCCAAAATTCGTTTTTTAGAATGTGTTTTGCATGTATCATATCGTTTACCTTTTAAGAAATGGAGAGTGAGTACAGTTACTAACAATGTTAGATTTTTTGTATGCATCCAAAGAGAATATGGATGCAATTATATCTTTCTATTCTGCATTTGTGCTCAATTTAACATATAATTTTAGTTTTTTTTTCTAATTTCACAAATATTAACTATCGATTATACCCTGGTAGAAAGTTTTTCTATGCGAAATAGACAGAAGATCAGTAAATAGCTAGAATAAATGGCTAGTTATTGTTCCTTGATGAAACGGCTTTTCCAGTCATATTCGACCATTTAATAGATTGGAAATAGGATGGCATAGTCTCAAAGTATCCATTTTAAATTTACTCGTATAGTTGAGGTTATATTTCAGAGAATTCAATTGTAACAAATAGCTTACAAAAATGTGAACAATAGACACAGATTAAAAAAACATTTACAGCACTCCTTTCTTAGATATTAACTGAAACCCATATTTTTCTATTAGATTCTGTATCTCTCACTCCTCGCCATAATAGCAAAGCACTTTCTAACTAAAAAAACTGGCCAACTTTAATATCTTTTAAATACTCATAAATAAGCTAATTTAAATTTGTGATAAAACTTACTCGATTTTGTCAATTTTATCGAAAAATTGTTTGATCGTTAAATAGAAATCGATAAGAAAAATGTCTCGTTTTTGGTCTTCCTCCAGTAAAACTCGCTATTTCTGAGTAGAAAATAGAGTCTACTTCTACCGGGGTAAGTAAAAGAACATTGAATAACTGAAAAAATAAAATGTAATAAATTATGACAAATTATCGAAAGTAATTATGTAGATCTATAAGAACTCTTTGATATTATCCTCAATTTTACAGCTTTAAAATACACTGGTTTTTATCTTCAATTAATTCTGTTGTGTTCAATCATTACACAGGTATCAAAGGAAGTAAAAGCACTCATGATGAAGAGAAAATTTGAGATTCAAAAGCATCTTCGCAAAGAGCTTGGAATAAAGGTGGACTCTCCAAAACAAGGATATGGTAGTTCAAACGATGGCAATACTGCTAGAAATTTTTTTCAAAATCCGAAACTTGTTGCTAAAGTTACAGCTATATTTAATTGTGATTTCTTATATTTAATGAAAGTTGCATGGTGTTATAATTAAATTTTTTTAATTAGGATTTGACGAAGTGTTGCTCCGGAAGTTTAAGGTTATACTGGGAGTTTTATCATTGGGCGAAGAAATTGATGTTCGTGCATTTAAGTTATATTGTGAAGAAGTTGCAAACCGTTTTGTACGACTTTATCCATGGTATTACATGCCACCATCTATGCAGGTAATTTTAATCCACGGATACCGCATTATCAACAATATGATTCTTCCGATTGGGATGTTTTCTGAAGAAGCGCAGGAATGCCGTAATAAAGATATTAAGAGATATCAAAAAGATCATTCCCGAAAATCTTCAAGGTGAAATACATTTAAAAAATATTTACGTTATAAAAGCATATATCATGAAATAATCTTCTTTAAATGTACAGGATAAACACAAACACTGATGCATTTAAACGCTTGTTGCTCAGTTCAGATCCTTTCATATCTTTAAGTAGAACTACTAAAATAAAAAAGCCTAAACTTACTGAAGAAATGAAAACCTTATTAATTTTAATGGATGTAGATAATTACTTAGAAGAGAGTTCTTCCGATGTTGAAATGAACGAAGAATAGATACTTTCATTTCTCATTTTATTGATTGAAATCAATTCAATAAATTCAAATCATTATAGTTACCATTAAAAAGAATTGACAATACGTTATTTATGAATACTAGCCACATTAAGCGCAACGCGCACTCTTCATTTACCTGCAATTGTAGAATTAATATTAAAATATTATGTATTTTTTTATAGAAATATCTTTTATAGAATTTTGGATTGTATTTATTTTAGTCAATTCCTATAATACAAAAATTTGGATGTTAGAAATATAAAATCAAAACAGTATTGATAGTCTTAACTACATTCTTAACTACAGATAAAATTTAATACTTTTTTGTTATATAAAACCAAATTTTAAGCCATTAATATTATTGCTAACACATTGTTAGTTTATGTATTTCATTACATACTTTGCGGTTATATTTGGACAAATTAGATGAGACTTTAAGCGAAAAGTTAACATCAGCGCTGATCAATCACGTGTCTCATTTAAACGGACTTGACCAATTGCAAAGGTTTTATTTCGACTTCACGTTTCAGTTATAATTCTTTTTAAAGGGAATATAATGAATCTTAATCATACTGGTTTTAAGAGTTCGATTCACACTCAATATCTGATGAAAGAAATATTCAAGGTGTATAGTCATATGTAAAAAGTCTAACAAGGAGAGTGTCTAACCTGCGGGAAACGGATTTTAGCGGCGATTGGAGAGTCGATTTCTAGTACCTAAAAATGGAGGCCAGTGCGAACAATTTCGTCCAATGGGCCCTTTTCTTAAGATATGGGCAATTTAATATCAAATATTCTCTTTTTCGTTAAAAAAATGATGTCTCTTCTATTCACTGTCACATTGAAAATATTAGCGATACGAATACTAGCGAAAAAGATTATAAAAGTAGACACTAAAAGCTAAAATTTAAGCCCTAATTCGTTACGAAATATTAATTTCCCAGGAAGTTACAAGCGATCAAAGGTATCGTACGAAAATGGTTAAAAATACGATCTATTTAATCGCTTAAAATGAAAACAAATTTTTAACCATTATCTGACGGTATCTATGATCGCCCAAAATCATACCGAAAAAATTTTCTAAATATATATTTTCAC
The DNA here is from genome assembly GCA_036365515.1 of Torymus aiolomorphi. Classification (NCBI taxonomy): domain Eukaryota; kingdom Metazoa; phylum Arthropoda; class Insecta; order Hymenoptera; family Torymidae; genus Torymus; species Torymus aiolomorphi. The sequence goes on from CM070873.1 coordinate 147,473,639, forward strand.
GTAAAAAATTCTCAGCTTTTTAGTAAGCTCTTCCCGAATCGATTAAAAATGATCTAAGCATTCAAAAATGCAATTGTTTATAAAAATATTGAAATTTATTATTAAAAAAATGCGTTTTTGAGACTTCTCCTTAAAATTTTTGGAAAATCTGATCTGACTAATCGATTCCTTACAGTTTTTTATAAAAAAGTAAGTACTGAGAACCATTCTTTCAGCAACGAGCAAAAAAGCGTAAAAGATTTCTGTTTTTTGAACCCTGTTTTTTGCTCAGTTATCGCCCTGTATAAATTAGTACAATAACAATATCGAAAAAAGCGGTATCCTATCTCTTTCTATAGAGTATAGAGTACAACTTCTCACTATAGTTATGTCATATAAACCATTTCCCGCTTGAAGCCCGATTTTTGTCCATTTTATCAGAATTTGGTCCCACTGTGCAATGCCTTGCCACGCCAGACGTCAGCTCGGACAAGACGTTCAGCAGGTCTTCGTCTGTTATCCGCGCAAGCGAACGGCATTCGTTGACCCGCTCCACAAATTCCTCGATGCTGGTGCCTTTCTCGCCGGTGAATTGCAGTTTCCACTGCCGCACCGTTCTGCCAACGTCCACGTTTATGGACTGATGGAGCGTGTTACCTTCGCCCGAGTATCTACTTTGCGAGTTACTCGGGAGGCTTCCCCTCCCCCAAGACTCTTGCCAGTCACGGGCATGAGGCTGAGGATGTCGTTGAGGACCACACTCGTTCGCATAGTACCTTTGCGATGTGACGTTTTGCGTTGCCGGATTTAGCGCTGGTGGCTGTCGCGCATTTGCGTTCGTCGCTGTGTTGCGCGAGTCCGTTTGTGTACTTCCTTCGTCAAGGTGCTCTAATCTGTACGTGTCCTGGAATTTCACTGTTTTATGTTTTTACGAGCTAGCTTCATTGCCTGTCGTTCTATTTGACATTGCGTGCAGGCGTGTACTCGCTATCAGATCTGACATCTGCTCCTGCAGCTGCCTTATTTCTTTGTCGTAGTCTTTTGCGATTCCCTGTATTTGCATCTTTTCGCATGCTACTGCTCTTGGCATTGTGTATGTTTTGTCGTTTGTGAGCGTGCATTGTACAGGGTCGTCGGCTATAGGTGCTGTTCGTGTCGTAAAGACCAATTGCGGGTCTGAGTGTATTGTGTACGTGCCCGCAGCTACGGCTATACTCGCTGTTCTGGTCGTGGTCGTTAGCGTGTTTACCCACGTTGACTGTGTTGTGATAGGCGTTGGGAATCTACCTTCGGCTATAGCTTTCCCAGGTTTATCGCTTTACGGATATTTTGCTGCGACGTTCGCCTCGGTCTTTGTTGACTTTACTTCGTCGCGGTCCATATTTGCTCTGTGGTTGTTGCCAGCTCTGTCGCGCAGGCGTTTTCTTCTTGTACTTCGGTGATTGACATGTCCAATTGGTCCAGTAGTGTATGGACATGGTCTAGTGGCGTTGACGTTTGACGTCTTTGCGTGTGGTGTGTGCATCTCGTAGCTTCACGCCTTTCCGCCAGCTCGTCAAGTGTACGTTCATCAAACTGCAGAGTTTGTATAAGATTTTCTAATTTTCCATTTCTTCTGTCGAATGCTTCTGCTTCGTCTTCTGCTTCGTCCGTTCGCATGAAATCTTTCACCGTATAGTCACCTCGCAATCGCCTATATAACCTATCCGCTTTTGCAAACTGTGTGCCGCTTTTTAAAAGTTCTAATTTTTCCCCTTGGATTTCCACCCCCATGATGTCTTCAAATGTATCGTCGTCTAAGAGTGGCATGTTATTGACCTGAAAATCCCTAATGCGCTTCGCTGAGGAATTCGGATTTTAAAGTTTTAATTTTTAACTATTGTATTACGCCTTTGGTGTTTTCAAGTTTAATTTGCGCTAATCGCTTGTCAATTCTCTTTTATATTTAAGGAGGATGAAGTTTTTAATATTTTCTTATTTAAATGGGAATGGAGTAAAAGAAAAATTTATAAAAAGCAAAAAGAAAGAAAAATTTTGCCTCTTCCAGTTCTATTTGTTTTCTTGTTTGTTAATTTAACAACAAGAAGAATTGATTTGACAAAAAGCAATTTGTTGCAAAACCAAAAAGGAGTAAATTCCAATAATTTATAATCATTTATAATATTTATACTGTTTGTGGGGTCGTTTGCGCTTTGTCTAAATGCGTCGCATTCAGATTTGCACTTGCAACATACGCATTCAATAATTTATTACAGTAGGAAAATTACGTTCGTTAAATTCTGTGAATTTATTTTGCGTGGATCGCGGTAAATAAATTCTAAGAATATTTTATTAGATGATTTAAATTGTTTTATCCCTTTATTAGAATAAAAAAAAATATTACTAAATTGGGTAGAATAATAATAATGTTAAAAAAATGAACTAAATTATTAAACTGCGTAATTTGTTTAGGTCTTAATTTTAACTGGAAGAGTATTAGGTTTAACTTAAAATTCCAAAGGTTATTTTATTAAATGTTATTGAACGCTTAATACTTCAATATACTAGAGAGAGGAGAAAAAAAAATTGTTTGATTCAACTAATTTTGTGACCCGAATTTCTCTGAAATAGTTTAGAATATGTATGCGTTTATGCTAGAACTAATGTTCTAACTTATTTTGCTTGTCTTAAATATAATATTTTGACTTCGTATTTATTCTAATATAGTTCGTTATTCAATCTTATACGCTAATCGGTAATAAGGTAAATGTTTCTAATTTTCCCACCTGGCTTAAATGCCGGGCGTTGTGAACGTTCGTGTTCGAATTGTACAGTCTATGCTAGTTGCCAACTAGGTGACTATACGGCACTCGCGTTATTCGCTGTCGGGGTACGATAGTTCTCGAGCGATTTGCTGTTGCTGTTTCCGCGCTGCTGTGTATCGCGATTCCCAAGTTGCGTGCGTGTACCTAGATACTGAGTTTCGAATAGCGAGTTCGCATATGCGTTATTTCGCGTTAGGAAATTTTCCTTTTTCCCCTTATTGCAATTTTTATTATTTTCAATAATAATTCAAATTTTAATTAATTTGAATATTAAATTTAATGATTTTGAAAATTAGTCCGAGTTTTAATTTAATTCAATTTAAATTAAATTTATGTCGGTGACTAATTTCCGAAAAAGGAGACAAAAAAAAAATTCTATTAATTTCTAAGTGCAAAAAAAGAAAATTAATTGTTTAAACAAGTTTCAAAATTTTCTATTAATTCTGCAATACGCGTGTCACGGTTCATGTCATTAATCAACGTTTATTAATTAACGTTTATTAATTGATGCTTGTTGTTGCGAAGTCGCTTTCAAACTCGTAATCGAACAATTGAATAGTAATTACTATATAGATAATTATCTATATAAGACGCACTGTTGTCATATGCGAGTCGCGTATTGAGTCTCGCGCGAATAGCGCATAAGGTGAAATAATATTCGGCTGCGCACGAAATAATTTTTGCTTCGAATATAATATTCGGAGTCCTCTGTCTCTCTCCAGCAGACAATACGAAAATTCGTGTGCTGGAAAGGCGCGCTTTGTTTACGTTTTGCGCGGCCCGAGTGCTGTGTCGGCGCGCGACGGCTGTCGAATATAATCTTCGACAATGGCTTTGATTTAAAATGCGTGTTCGCTAACTTTCCCGGAGTGCGGTGATACTTAATGCATCCACTCTACCGGTGTTAAATTGTTTGTGTTTAATACACTAATGCGCTACGTGAACTAATGTCACAGCACGCTGCAATCTTTCGCACTCCGGATGCGCGCGAATTCAAATTCTTCTACCCACGTTCTCAAAAACTGTGGGTTTTTTCGAGGAGCGCCAATTTGTAACGGAGAATTAATTCTCCGGCTGCTCGACAATTATCCGTTTACAAATAGTGCATGCGGCGGCGAGGCTAGCGCACCTTGTGCAATGCACACCGCGTGCGGATCTTAATGATTGAATAATTGTGAGAGAACGAGGTAAGGTAAATAATTACTCACGGTTAATAGGTAGAAACCGTCAGGCGTTTATTGCGCAGTCAGAAAAGGGGGCACAAGGTGATGCGCTGACAGCGGGCGCACCAGGAGGCCCCGGTTGCCGTGGGCTAGAGAGAGAGAAAGAAGGGTCGAGCCGGCACTTACAAGTGTTGCGGTAATCGCTGTTGCCGGCGGGTCTTTTGCACCAGCACTTGGTGCGTCGCTCACTATCGTTGGCCTAGGTCAGGGCCACTCACACATGGCCGGGGGCACTCCACACACACGCACTCTCACTCGGGGCACAATTCACGGTCACTTCCGCGGTATGCTACTCTTCAACAAGGAGCGCGGGCGCTATCCCAAGCGAGACTAATTTAGACTCTTTCTCGAGTCTACTTGGTTACCCCCCCCCCTCTCTCTCTCTCTCTCTCTCTCTCTCTCTCTCTCTCTCTCTCTCTCTCTCTCTCTCTCTCTCTCTCTCTCTCTCTCTCTCTCTCTCTCTCTCTCTCTCTCTCTCTCTCTCTCTCTCTCTCTCTCTCTCTCTCCCCCCCCCTCTCTTGGCTAGGCGTCCTTTTGTGTCGTCTGCACCTGTAACAATCTCAATATGTTAATACAGCGGTAATGCGGACAGAGCGGAAAATGACGAAGAATTATTTTCCGTGATAATATATGTATATATATACAGGTTGTTAAAAAACAACCGCATTGGGTATATATCACGTGATAGAGCGGAAAATTCTAAGATAAAAAGTCCGATGAACCAACGCGATCGGATCGATAGATTTTCCGTAATCGATTAATGGAAATTGCTGGATTAGACCAATGAGCGCACGGCGTTAGCGGCAAGAGGCGGTGGAAAGCGCGGAGTGGGGGAAGGTGCCTCGCCGCCGCGCCGGTTTTATACAATAAAACTCATGTATACAAATTTTAAGTGATATCTAAGCTTCCTTCGAACTTTTGACAGCCCTTTTGAATTTCGGAAGTCTGATAGCAAGATCGTGATCAGCGACATCAAAAGACCCTGCATGTCAATTTTCAGCAAAATCTAAAGTTTTTCCGAACATTCAATCGCCATATTGGATCTACCATTTCCAATTTTGAAACTCTGATAGTAAGCTCGTGATCAATGTGGTGAAAATCTTAGTAAACATATTTTAAGCAAAATTTAAGCTTCCTGCGAACATGACACCACCATTTTGAATTTCGAAAATCTGATAGCTAGAACGTGAACAGCGACCTCGAAAATCCATGTGTTACAATTTTCAGCTAAATCTAAGCTTTTTTCGTACTTTTAACCGCCATATTGGATCAGCCATTTTGAATGTCGAAAGTCTGATAACAAAATCATGATCAGCGTCTTCGAAATCTCCGAATTCCAATTTTGAGAAAAACCTAAGCTTTTTTCGAATTTTTAAACACCGTATTGGATCCACCATTAAGAATGTTGTAAGTCTGATAGCAAAATCGTGATCGGTGACCTCGAAAACTGTCGTATACAAACTTTAAGCAAAATTTAAGCTTCCTTCGAAATTTTTCATCCGCCATATTGGATTCGCCATGTTGTATTTCTATAGTCTTATAGAAAAACTTGATCAGCAACCTCGAATATCCCTGTAACAAAAGTTAAACAAAAGCTAACCTTTTTTCGAATTTTTAACCGCCATATTGGATCAGCCATTTTGAATTTCGGAAATCTAATAACAAAATTGTGATCAGCCAATTCGCAACATCTGTATTCCAATTTTGAGAAAATCCTAAGCTTTTTGCGAATTTTTAAGAACCATATTGGGTCCGCCATTAAGAAGTTTGAAAGTGTGATAGCAAAGTCGTGATCAGCGACCTCGAACAGTCCCGTATACAAACATGAAGCAAAATCTAAGCTTCCTTCGAAATTTTTTGGTAGCCATATTAAATTCGCCATATTGTATTTCGAAAATCTAATAGAAAAACTTCATCAGCGACCTCGAATATCCCTGTATAACAAAGTTAAACAAAAGCTAAGCTTTTTTCGAATTTGCAACCGACATATTGGATAAGCTATTTTGAATTTCGGAATTCTAATAGCAAAATTGTGATCAGCCACTTCGAAACCTCTGAATTCCAATTTTGAGAAAACCTTAAGATTTTTGAATTAAGAATTTTGAAAGTCTGTTAGCAAAATCGTGATCAGCGACCTCGAATATTCGGGTATACAAACTTGCAGTAAAATCTAAGCTTCCTTCCAAAAATTTAGGCCGCCATATTGGATTCGCCATTTCGTATGTCGAAAGTCTAATGGAAAAACATGATCAGCGACCTCGAAAACCCCTGTATACCAAAATTAAACAAAAGCTAAGCTTTTTTCGAATTTGTAACGGCCATATTGTATTCGCCATTTTGATTTTCAAAAGTATAATAGCAAAATCTTGATCAGCTACCTCGAAACCCCCTGCATACTAATTTTCAGCCAACTCTAAGCACTTTTACAACTTTCAATCGCCATATTGGATGCGGCATTTTGTTTTTCGATAGTCCAATAGCAAAATCTGGATCAGCGACTTCAGAAACACTTGTATTCCAATTTTGCGAAATAACTAAGCTTTTTTCGAATTTATCCGGGTGTAAACACAATACTTTACGCGTGGCGTGAGAAAAAGAGATGTTTGTCGCATGTGCACCGAGATGATAACTACGATTAAAGAAATATATATATATATATATATATTATTTCCCCATCCATTTATGGAGCCCATCCCTGTATATTAGTACCTACAACCCAGAGATCCCTTTGGCAAGTGATTAAAGAAATAATGGACCCTGGGGTTATAGACTCTAGATCGGGCTCCATAAACGCCCGAGAAAAATATTTTATGGGACCCAGGCTCCATAAAAGAAAATGGGCTCCATAAATATGCTCATGTGTATAAAAGGGCTCCATAAATCTGTTAAAACAAATGTATATATATATATATATATATATATTATTTGGATTTTTACATCGTGAAAGTGCTACGTACAATTATCCATGGGAAAATAATTGTTTTTTTAAAATATTCCTACACTATTAAAACTTTGTCCTTGTGATTTATTAATAGTTATAGCAAATGCTAATACAATTGGAAATTGTTTTCTATATAAAATGAATGGTAAGGATGATGATTCACAAGTATTTAGTGTAATGCGTGGTATAAATACTTTATTTCCTTTATTTTCTCCAGTAATGATTTCAGCTTCAATATTATATTTTGTAACGGACGGCTCGTGGGCGTGCGCGCATGTGTGTGTATATCGGTGTGCGCTGATGAGACTTGAGGCGAGTCTCAGCACATCACGACGGCACGCGCAAATACGTAAGAGGTAAACATCTCTCAACCTTGCGCGAAGGGCAAAGCCCGAGAGATGATCGCGCGTGCCGACGAAGGAACAGGCAGGCAGTATCGTTTCGACCAGTGCCGCGAGCAATAGCCTGCTCTGAGAGAGAGAGAGAGAGAGAGAGAGAGAGAGATAGATAGATAGATAGATAGATAGATAAGCCTTTATTTCACCCAACAGGTAAAAATTATAAATCATACAATAATAAATACATAAATATCATGACAATATACATATGAGAAAACATATGAAAACACGTGTATAAAATAAATATAAAAAAATAAATATTAAAAAAGAGAGAGAGCGAGAGAGAGAGAGAAGTGCGAGATAGTGCACGCGAGTGCAGGGAAGTGCAGTTGAGAGAGTGAGCGCGAACGAGAGAGCGGCGCAGCAGCGTAGCCGAGAAGCAGAGGGAGAGAGAGAGACGCTATCAGCAGCAACCGCGGCCGAGTGAGAGGGAGAGAGAAAGACGCCGG